>CM025921.1:15724242-15773531 GCA_000753965.2 Amaranthus hypochondriacus | reverse complement strand
CAAAAAAATACTCCCTCCGAATCATTTTAGATGTCCCATTTGAGTTTTCACGGTTATTAAGAGTGGTGTGGGGTCCATTAAAAAGGTGGTAGTTGGGTATTTTAATTGATTAAATTAATTGTGAAGGTGGTAGTTGGGTATTGAGAATTGGAAAAGTGGTGGTATTTAGGTAAAAAAAAGATAGACAAAAAAGAATATGAGACAATTGATATGAATTTACCAAATAAGGAAATGGGACAACTAAAATGATTCGAAGGGAGTATTAATTTGCATAAATAAGACTTCAAGGCTATTGTGTGCTTATTTATGCGATTTACTATTTCAAATGTCATCACTTTTAACCTTTTTTTCCAAAACATAAACCCCAACTCTATCATCTTTCATCCAAATCATTTTTTCCCTCAAGTCTAAATATGGTAGAGTTAGAGTTTGTATTTTGAGGGAAGAGGTTGAAACTGATGGCATTTGAAATGGTGAGTCGCATAAATAAGCACACAACAGCCTTAAAGCTTCGAAATTAACGTTTTGCTAATGTTTTATGTGCAAAAAGGTCACGAAGGAACAATTTGGTAAACTTAGGTTACTGCATGGAATTTTTAAAAATTTTGGTTACCACGTGGAAAACCAAAAACCTCAGGGATCACTACGTGAAATTTCTCAGTATTTTCTCTTTTGATGTAAGTTTCAAGTTATTTTGTTTGGATTTATTTTAAAAAAGAACTTTTATTTAGATTTATATACAGACATTTGATCTTATCAAATCTACCTTTCAAAATTTACCAAAAGATTGATTTAATTGATCTTGTTAAAAGTAATTTTATAATCAAACTCATGTTTTAGTGAAGTAGATTAAAACTACAACTAAAAAAAAACTAACACAAATTCTTAAATGAGATGGTTTCATGGTAAAACTAGGCTCACTCATGTACATCATAATCATAATCATAATCATAATCATCATAACATCTATTAAAAAAGCTGTAAAAAGCCAAATGTCAAATTTCTAGAGCACTTGCCATATGTAATTTTTCTATTGGAGTATTTAAATTAAATGAATTAAATACTTGACCAATCTACTTCAATCAAAGATTTGACAATCAATTAATACTCTAATCTATAGATTGAATAAGAGAATGGAAACATTAAATTAAGAATCATTAAGATGATACTAACAAAGTTAAAATTACAAATTAGGGAATAAAATATTAATCATATATATCTTAATAAATTACTACTAGAGAAATTTTAAAACAAAATAAAGTAAGAAGTATTTAAATAACATTAAATAATTTATTAAAATTTAGACTAATGTAGTTATAGAAATTATTTCAACTAATCATCATACAATTTAATAAAAAGACTCAAAATCACACGTTCATTCTTTTGGAGCCACGCTAGATAAAAGAATTTTATTTGTTGATATTGGCTTAAGTGACTAATAAAATTAATTAATCAACCAGTTATTTATTTTATTCATCTACAAACTATTTCAATTTATAACACATATAAAAATTTCATATTACCCTATTTTAACAATTATTATTTATTATTTCATCTTTATATAGTATATTTAATTATAAATTATTACTACATGTTATCTAAAAATATATTCATATACATCTTCGTACTAAGAATTACGTGCATTGCACGAGGTTTTATACTAGTTTAGTATATTAAAGTGTTCTCTTATAATTTTTAAGTGATCAATTAGAAAAATGGACTAATTATATGAGCCCATTTCATGGTGAGAAGGTCTCAAAAGTTAAATTCTCGTGTGAGACGGTTCCACCGAAATGTTTTTCTTACATGGATTGAATAGTCTAACTAATACAATTATTAGCATATCATCATCATACCCAGTGTATCCCGCTTATAAACAGACTATGCTCATGGTCTGGGGAGGAAAGATAGACGGTAACTCATACCCATTAGGAGAGCGCGGTCAGAGAGTCCTCCGACTCTAAAGGGTCTTCAAAGAGATAGGAACTAACAACTATCTAAACGCCTGCAACTTACACACTACGTTAGCCATGCATAGTAATCAATTAAAGAAAGATACAAAAAAAACAGAAATCCGTACAAATAACTAATCAAACAATTATTAGCATATGTATTCCTTATTTTAGAGTCGTCTCACCGAGAAACGCACACTCACAAGAGTAGCTCAATAAAAATAGGTTAAATTGAAGAGTTGAGAAATATTCGTGGGCTTATATACAGATGGGCTGAGGAATGTCCTTTTGGGTGTGGGCCAAGAAGACCTGCAAAAGGCTATTTGTGGCCTGTTGTAATGGAACTTTTTTTTTAATAAAAAAAAAGCTTTTTAAATCTTTTTTATCATAATATATTTTTTGTGTATTTTAATTCTAAGCCATGTTTAATATAATCAAAGGATAGATAATTACCCAAGTTATCTTAGTTTTCAGATTTTATAACTTAGTTTTGTCTTAGTTTATTACAGGTTTACTTTTATCATTTTGGCTTATTTCAGTAAGCCCGTTTTTCACATTTTTGAGATCCTAAACAAAATAATAATTAGGGGGCCTTTTAAATATGATAAAAAAGAAAAAAATAATCCACTTGCAATTCTGTTTTTGTTAGTACTAAGACACAAACCTAATATATCCAAGATAATTCTATTAGAGTACACTTCAATATAAACATATGGAGTATTACACTACAAAATGATTTTTAAACTCATTATTGATATTATATATAATATGTAATCAGAGTGTAGACAAGTAAAGATGTAGGTAGGTTTTTAACTATCATGCAATTAACATCACAACAATAATATTCATCATTATTATCTCATAATCAGAGTTGATAAGGAAAGATAACAGATAATTAACTTGTACCTAAAAGAGTGATTTGCCTAATTAGGGTTGAAAAATAAAAAAATTTCAACTTTGGTGTTCTTTAAAACTTAATTCCCAAAATGGTGTTCATATATAAAATAGTTTTACTAAGCTACTATTTTTTGGTTTGGTAATTTCAAACCCGCAAGAGGATAAAGTTGTTTTGTTAAGCAAATATGTTCGTTAAACAAATTTTAAAAATCCCATAAGTCTTACAGAAAGTAAAATATCCAATAATACTTTTACATATAACCAAAAATCTCAATCAAGTCCAAAAGTCAAAATCAATATAGATATTTGTCGAAGATAGCGTATCCTTGTGATCTGGTTGGTTAGCATCATCCTTGCGATCTATTATAGAAAATTAAGTGAGTTTTTAATGTAAAATATAATACATTTTAGTGTTTTAAGAAAATTAATAGACTTGCTATTGGAATTGGAAGCATCATTAAATTCTAGTTGAAGTGCTATGAAGCAAAGGTTTAGTATAATTAGGTTCCCTTAAGTAAAAAAATTGGAGTAGCCTGTCCGGCAGTATCTTCTCCCTTTAACTAAGTGGTCTTAGGTTTAATAATGCTAAACTACTTGGTTGTATATTTTTTAAAAGGACAATTAAATGACTTATGGAGGGTGTTTGACATAAGGAAATGAGACTTGTGAGACTTTAAGATAGAACTTTTAAGTTGAGACTTTGAAAATAAAAAAGTCTCATTCCTTGTTTGTTATGGTAGAGACTTGGAAGTAAGAGATAAAATCAAAGTCTTTGTTTGTTTAGGAGGAATGAGAATAGGGAATGAGATTTTTTTTTTATTTTTTTATTTGTTTTTATCTTCAAAAAAAATCCCATTCCCTATTCTCATTCCTCCTAAACAAACAAAGACTTGAACATATTTTTAAAACAAAGTCACATTTCCTACCTCAAATCCCTCCTACCAAACACCCCTAATTTAGTCCTACATAATGTTATTGCAGGTAATTTACTAATAGTTGAGTGCTATTTTGTGGGAAATTTTTTAAGAATTGTTACCACTCACTTTTTGCCATAGTTGATGTTTACCATATAGAATATGCCAAAATACTACTCCCTTCGATTCACTACTAATGTCTCATTTGCTTTTTGAACACTATTTATCTCTTATTCTAAATTTGTATTTTTATTAATTTATAAGCTAAAACATAATCAATGATTATTTATATCAATTTTTCATAATTTTTAATTGTGCATAATTAGAAATAGATCGGAGAGACTATTACCTAAACGCCTAAACCCACTACGGCGAACTAGCGAAGTGAATTCACGGTTCACCCCACTACTTCCTCACTTCACTCTCCCCCGTAGCCCACAATCCAGCCGCCGCCCTCCACCTCAGCCGCCAGACGCCACCTTCCACCAGTTACTACCCTCTGCCGCCGGCGCCGTTTTTCAAGGTATTATGTTCTCTTGGGTTTTTCTTTTTATTGCAATTTATTGTCACTTAATGTTGAATTAAATCATTTTAATTTTTATTATGTCATTTTTAAGGTTGAGATGGTGAATCTATTGTGCTATTGAATTTTTTTTCTAGATTTTTGACGTATGATGAATCTAGCAATTAGGGTTGGTAAGTTCAGTTAGTTTGATAGTTCAATAGTGCGAATTGCACGATATTAGAGATGGTGCGAATCTAACAGTATTCATTATTGTGAACCTTCTTCAAGTGGTGAACCTCCCAGACCTAATTTAATTTGGGGTATTACAGTTTCTAACTGATTATGATTGCCTGATTGATGATACCTAATGATCAGTACAATTCTTTTTGGTGTTTAATCAGAAAACTATATAGTTTTGTGTTTGCAAACTATATAGTTAAGGACAACAAAAATGACATGTTTTGGCTTAATGAAAGTAAATTTCACTTGGGTTGTTGTGTTTTTATGCCTATATTGATAACTTATCCTGCATAAGATAGTGTTCAATTCATACAAGCTGTCTATAGGAGTTAGATCACAATTGTCTTATATAGACTAATTCATTTTGATTTATTTGCTATCTACAACTTGAATTCTAACTGCTGTATACAGGTAAGAATTGTTTGAATACTATGGAAATATATAACCAATTTAATCTTGAATTCTAATTTCTAACTCTTCAGCTTTAGTTTCATGTTGTTTGATTTCTCTGCTTTGTAAAGCAATTGATGGTATTGGTAGGAGTACAAATACTTTTGTGCAGAATTCATAAATTTTTTGAATCAACATTATATACTGTCCTCCACAGTTTAGAAACGCATTACATGCCATGATTCCCATTAAAAATGAGAGTTAACTTGCACATGTTATTGGTTTTTGCCATATGTCCGCCAATTTATTATCTGATTCAATTTATTCTTATGCATGCTATGTGCTCGACAAAATACTCATTCAAGTTTTGAGCTACAAATTGGAAGATAATTAATGAATAGAACTAGTTACTAAATGGGTTTTCTTCAAATTTGTGAAATTTATTGTAAAGTTATTAACTTGGGCGTTTTGGCGAATTAATTATACGTTTAATTGGTTTATCTTTGTGCTTTTATTCCTTGATTTCAGCGATTGTGTCTCTTGTGCCTGCTAGAGTTGAACCTTTTGCTTCTGGGATGTTAAAAAATTTGTTTGGGGAATTGGTTAGCAAGGGACTACACAACAATGGATGCAGTAAAGGAACACATTGGTTATACTTGCTGACACAGAACATTCATACTGGACAGGTATGCTGCTTTGTTATTTGTTTATTTATTTATTTGTTTATCTATTTGTCAGTTGCATTTTGTTCGTTTTGCATGTACACAAGCAATTAAATAAGGTGTAGTTTGTGTTATGGGATTTGGAAACTGATAGATTTGCACTTTTACAGTTTTCACCATTCAATTCCTGCCTTGTTGATGAGGAACAATGGGAGTGATTGTAAATTGTGATAGTGCTTGATTGTAGATCTACTAGGTTGAGTTGTGTAACACTTCTCTGGTTCCCCTTAAGTTTGCCCCATTTAATATTTATGTTCAGCTTTTGGGGAAATAGGACTCAAAATCAATGGAGTAGATTGAGTATACGATATGTGATGATTGCAGCTTTCATGATTTTGAGAGTGGGTTTGATAGGGAGAGTAATGATGTGTGCATGCATACATGTTGGTCTTTTTTGCTACTCCGTTTGTAAGTTTCTTGACATATGCTTTAGATTTTAACTAGGCTGTGGGGACAAAAATGGATTGGACAAAATTGGAGGAGAAACAAAATTGCGAGTTAGTGGGTAAGACAAAATGCACAAAGTATGAAAAACATTATGGAATGTGGAATAGGAAAATTTAGATAACATTGTGGAATAGAGAGAGCATATGTAATTTTTTCTGAATGTAGAGTTAAGATAGGTCAGAGGAAGCTAACTTTTTATTCAATGAGATTTGGATTTTTTTGAAGCCTGAATGGACAAAGTGTGATTGGATGTGGTTTTTTGGTAGATCAATGATGGGTAATTTGAAATCAGTAATAGTATGTTGATAAGCTATTAGGAAAATATCGTCTGCCTGTAATGTATTGATCAGAATACTATATTTTCTGCATATTACTATGTGTAATTATGCATAACGAACCTCAAGTAAGAGGGAAAAACTGTTTTTACGTTTTATAAACAGATGCATCTGCCTAGTGCTGGATTAATAAATGCTTCACTTTATGATACAAGGCTCCCATGGTTTTCAAGTACACTTGTTCAGTGTATGCTTTCTGAAGCTACTCCAACTTAAAATAAGAAGTGGGGAGATAATAGAGGCGGAGTAGTATTATATATTATTCCTTATTGAAAATTTTCTATTTTATTTTGAGTAGTATAAGCTGCTATCCAAGTCTCATTTATTGTTACGAGTGTGTGATACATATTATATAGGTTATATATTAGAAGTAGTATCTTAGGGTGTCATGATGCCTGATGGCTATATTCGTGATCATACGACTCAATGGTGACATGATGCGCCAAATTGAAGATGGAGAATTTCCTTTGGTTGAATCCAGGCAAAAGTTACCTTTAATATATAGTTAACGATGAAGTTGAGAATATGCTCAAGTTGAAGTGCCTACTGCGGAAATGTGTCCAAAAGATTAGCACGTTAGGTTTGGGGTTGTAGGCTAGAATTGGTTTTGATATGTAGTTTAGTTGAATGGAAGAAAAGATTGTGTTTTGTTGAGGTTGAATTGCTTGCTATTAAGGTTTCCTGGGTTTTGAGCTGTTTAATTAAGCGGCTTTGTTGTCTTTCAGCAAGTTACTGATCTTGGACAATAAAAGTCATTCAACGTAACATAATGCTTATTACTTGTTTCTTTTGATGAGTTTACTCTTGCAACCACTATCTACGAAGTTTGAATGATTGTTTAGAACACAATCATGAATAGGTTGGATTATTCTAGGTAGTTATTCCTATTTTAATGTGCTCTTATCACATTTGTAATCTCATTAAGCTCAATTAATCTGATTCAAAGTTGTAAGCTTAAGCCCTTTAGTTTGGAACCCCGTCTGATATGAGGCCTATTGCAGTCTCATTGTTCTCCAAGAAGCTTTTTCGGAGTGGAAGATTATCTAGATGATGATAATAGCCGGCCATATACATACCAAAAGGAGAAGAAATCAAAGAATCCGCAGAAGCACATATCATTTAAGCAGCGGACAGTGGCCTATATGGAACCCTTCACCCTGGATGTGTTCATCTCAAAACGCTTTGTTCAGGCCTCAATAACCCATCGAGTGACATGCAAGCAGGTTGCAGTTGCAGGTACAAACTCCAAGGATATAAAAGCCGCTCTCAGGTCTCGATGTGATATACCAGCGTGTTTGGCTGTTGGTAAAATTCTTGCTGACAGGTCAAGAGAAGCAGACGTTTACACAGCATCTTATACACCACGAGCTCGGGACAAATTTGAAGGGAAGATTAGAGCCGTTGTACAATCTATCATCGACAGTGGCATCGATGTTAAAGTCTATCTTGACTGAATACATGCTGTGATATACGAATTGTGCTATTTGTTGCTGTTTTGTGACTCGAGCCTTGGATTAGCTCTTGCTCTGGCCCAAGTCAAAGAAATATCCGTTGCTTGTTAGATCGGTAGTCTTAGTGCTTGTATAATTGTGTGGAAGCTTTCTGTTCTATTGAGATTGTTACAATAGATTTTAAAATCTTTTACACTAAAGATTTTATTATAGCAATTTCAGTAGAGCAAAAAATTATGAAATTCAAGAGCCCAAAAGCAAAAGTTTGAGACTAAAGTCTAAAAATTATAGTATGAGACACTTTTATTGAGCCTCATACATGGGTTACATCCCATCTAACGTATACTATGAGAATATGAGCTTTTTATTTGAGTTCGTCTCACCGAGAGACGATCTCTTAATAGAGTAATTTAAAGCCTAATGAAAACTTAGACTTGTACTTTTTTCACTTATAAGACATTTGAACTTTATTGAATCCTATCTACCATATTTTATAAATCATATCATATCATCATATATAATACTATAATTTTGCTGCTAAATGACAAATGGCAATCTAACAGCCATTTGCCAAATGCAACAAAATTATTTGTCATTTAATTATAATAAATGGCGACATGCATAGAATCTCAAGATTTTCATTTTATATAAAATGCGTTTAGCATTAAAAATTAATAAAATTATTGCTCTAATGGTATCTTATTCTTCTGAAAATATTATTCTTTTATTTATTTATTAATTGAGCCATTATATTTTTATAAATAATTTGAATATATTATTTAATTTTATAGTACTATACAAATTTCGTGCAATGCACGGAGTTTATACTAGTTAAGTATATAGAATTAGCGCCATAAAGCTCTCACATTAAAGATGTTTGAAGGAGTGAAGTGTTGTAGGTGGAGGTGGCAGTGAAAATATGTTACATAATGGGCCAGGTTAGTGGGCTTTTTATCAAACACTTTTGGGTTAAAGTAGAACTCATTGATGGTGTTTTACGATGACAAATTCTGTATAAGCATTGTGAGACGACTTAATATAAGTTGATTCAATTCTAATTTACTTAATTAATTTTTTTTAAAATCCTTAAATGAGCTACTTATATGGGCCCGTCTCACCGTGAGACGGTCTCAACAAGACTTTTTATTTTAAGATGTGCATTCTTGCGCAAACTAATATGGTCATGAGTTCAAGCCCTAAGAATAACTTTTTTGAAATATTTTTGATAGGGTTGCATATGCAACCCCATTATCTTAGCTAGGTCCGCCTATGAATCGATCACCTTAATTCTGCACAATTCTAATTGACTTATTAACCTATTAAGTTGCTCTTGATATAATAAGTCTCCGTTAAGTCGAGCTTTGACCCATTCAAACGAAGTCGAACCCAACTTGTCTTTGATCTCAATAAAATAATTTTTGTCATGACTGTAACACGTAAATTAAAACCTTTCGAATACCTTGTTTCCACGCCTAGAGGGTCTCAAATTGTGTTTGAGTTAATAACAAGCTATAGGTCAATATTTTTTTTAAAATTTTTTTTAGGTCAATATTAACCACGTTTAAAAGAATTTAATTAACAGAAATAGCTAGCTTGTAAATAATCTAAAGCTTGATTAGCACCCCTAATCATTTCAACACCGTACAATGGTAACATACCTTTTTTTTTTGGTAAAACTATCTTTTTCCCTCTTCAAAAAACACGAGGTACATAAAGATGTATACACAAAATCAAATCATTTTCAGAATAGTACAAAAAAACATTCCATTACCTCAATGTCATGAAGTGATTACAAGAAGTAAGTTTTGACGGAGTCGGATACACACAATCTTAATTACCCATGTTAATAATGACAAAGAAATTATTTCCGACTGACCAGCAACATCATACATATTCTTAAACTTCACATAAATAAAAAGTACATATAATATAATAAATCGTTTAAAAATAGCCCATTATAATCCAAAATCTTAATTGAAAAAGGTACTATCAAATATCGAGCCCCAAACAGGGAAATTGTGGTTCTGGGAAATCTTAACAATGAAGGTGTGCCCACCAAATTGTCACTAAAGTTAATAGAAGCTCTCCTCCTCACAATTTCAAAATGCACTACTCATAACAGAGTTGAGCCCGTGGCTCACGTGCCTCTACACCAAATATATGAACCATTCATTATTATTCATTAATCACACGTCATGACGGATTCAAAATAAAATCAAATGATATTCATATGTATTAAGTGGAGTATTTAAAAAAACAGCCAGTCTCTTGAGAGACCGTCTTTCTGAAAGACGTCTCTCAAGCTCAATCCATTAAAGCTTATTGCCTACATTTAATCTATATTTTTCTTAATAGGCCAATCCAATTACAGATGGTCTCTCACAAGAATTTGTGTTAAAAGAATACTAATAGTAAGGCTTAAACGTAGAGTAATATTGTTGCACACTAATAGTATTTTAATTAATTTAACCAATATATTTATTTGTGTATTTAGAAATCACAAATTCTTACTTGAGATCGTCTTTTGTAAAGACGGCTTTCAAAATCCCAGTCCAATTCTAAATATATATTGTTACAACTCTAAATATAGATTTGGGCTGGACTTTTAAGAGTCGTCCTTAACAAAAGACGGTCTCTCAAGAGAGCACCTATTTAGAAATATAACTTGTTAAATGCTATCAACTCATAACATTGAAAAAGACTACATCTGGCCCACTCACACACCTTTATAAGCTTGCTAGCTACCCTCTTTTAAAATCTAATTCATCATCTAAAATCATAAATTTATCCCAACATCAATAATTTCACTAAATTTTCTTTTTTTGGGTGAAGTCATAATCATATAATCAATAATATTAAAAATGCCATTGATGGGTATGCTATGTAGTTCTAAAGTAACAAACATTCTACAAGTAGGATGTGGTCATGACCATCAATGGAGGGTTCATAAATATGGTTATAATTATAATTGTCGTTCGTCATTGAGTTATAGTAATTTTTGTTCTAAGACGACTTTTTCGGTATATATGCCGTATCTTACTACAACGAAACAGGATTGTGCAAGAAATAATTTGTTGGTTGTAAGAGCTGTTTCGATTCCAGAGAGTGCAGATGGAGGTAGTGAGGCTAATTCTGCAAATACATTGGATGGTCCATTGCAGCTTGGAGCCATGTTTTGCCTTTGGTATACCTTGAATATTTACTTCAATATTTACAACAAGCAGGTGATTATTCTCTTGATAATCATGTATTATTTTCTTTAATTTTTTTTTTATGTTCTTGAGTCTTGGTATTTTGTAGTGATTTTAGAGGGAATATATAAATTTATTAAAAATAAGGGATTATTAGTCAAGCTACTCTTCTGAAAGATCATATCTCGGTGAGACGACCTCAAACAAAGACCTCATATTATGATAATTAATGCTTGTTTAACACATGTATAACAGTATAAGATACACCTTTCGGTAAGACTGTCTCATATAAAAATTTGTGTTATTAGTAGTGATTTTCGAGGAGAAATATATAATTTTATGAAAATTGGGTAATTATTAGTAATGTAGTCTTTGTACTTTTTTATTCAACTTTGTTATTTATTTCTAATTAAGTTTTCACAAATTCTTGTGAGAGACGGTTTATTTGGGAGACCATCTTTGATTGGGTCGGCTCATAAAGAAAATATAGTGTAAAAGTAGGAATTGAGGTTTAATGAACTGGACCTAAGAGACGTCTCTCAAAGAGACGGTGTCTCAAGAGACCGACTGTTTTTTGTTTGATGGTAGTTGATTATTGAGATTGGGTTTAAGATTGGAATTGTGTCATGGGCCCATTGGAGGCCCGACCCGACACTTAAATTTGGGGCTTTAAGAGGGTCGGACTTTACACGAAGTCACGAACCCTCTGTTACATTAATCTACCGATAATACTTCTTCCACCATTCAAGTGTAGTCATCTGGTAATATGTTCATACATAATTGGACTTGTTCCTTGCTTTTGACACTTCTTGTAGAACAAGGATGGTCTCACTGGTTGAAGTCAAGCATATCAGTGTTTTTTTTCTTTATTTTTTAATAGTTATTGTTATAAGAGATCATCTCTTAGTGAGACGACCTTAATAAAGAAGCTTATATTCACAAAAGTATGTGTTAAATGGGTTATTTAACCCATATATAAGATGCGTCTCTCGATGAGACCGTCTTATATAACAAATTGTGATTGTTTAAAGGGATAAATATATAAACGAGTCAGGCAGGATCGGGCCAGCCAAAAGTACATAGTGTGTATAAACACTTTTTTTTGTCCATTTTTGTTTGAGCCCATTGCACATGTTTAAATGAGTGGAATTGATCTTACAGGTGTTCTCTTGAAATACCGTTTTTTGTAAAGACGATTCTCAAAATCCAGCCCAAATCTATATTTAGAGTTGTAGAAATATATATTTAGAATTGGACTGGGCTTTTGAGAGCCGATTTTACAAAAGACGGTCTCAAATAAGACTTTGTGTTGATCTTATCATGTCACTTGTTAATTCCTAGTCCCAAACTTCCAACAATAAAGTCTTCATGGTTTTTTCTATTATTTTGATTTTGGAATGGAATATTCTCTATATATAAGGGAAAAACCAAATTAATCTTACTAATCTTTCTGTAGGTGGTGAAAATCAAACCTTATTACAAAGAGTGATAGAAAAGCTTTCAATTACAAAACTGACCTATATAATTCTCAACAATTCTCAATAGACTATACACTTACTATGTACAAGATTAAAATTAAAATTCGGAGAGATTTAAAGATGAACTGAAAATCGTAAATTTAGAACAAATGAAATATTGATCAACATATCCTCTCAAAAAAAAAAAAAAAAAAATATTGATCAACATACACTATAACATTTTGATCTTGTATAAGGATTTCTAAAATTAGCACTCTAATATAAGGATTTCTAATACTAACAACATTTTGATCTTGTTCTCTATTTTGATTTTTTTGGTTATGATTTTTTTGTTACACTAACAAAAAAAAAAACTCTCACTGTCAAATGTAACAAACAAACTGAAACAGGATATCAATCGTAATTAATTAGTGTAATTTACTATATTATTTACTTGTTGAAAAACCAAGCCAATAAGATCATTTCATAGGAATTGTGATATTTATGGCCAATTTTATATGTGGATAGGTTCTTAGAGTGTATCCATACTCTTCAACAATCACAGCATTCCAATTTGGTTGTGGAAGTTTGCTTGTTCTTCTTATGTGGGCATTTAATCTTCATCCAAAACCAAAGCTTACCCGTTCTCAGGTATAATTAATTAACTAAAGATTAACATTTGTTAACCCTAATTTTATTCACAAATTCTTGCTATAGACCGTCTATAGCATAGACGGGTAAATATGGGTCAACCCATTTATTAAATGATTAACTGAACAAATAGTCATGTCAGCCATTGGGCTGAGCTATTGAGAGAGCCGTCTATGTCATAGACGGTCTCTCAGAAGATCTTCTAGATTTTATTTTTAATATAATAATTAATCCAATTGGGCTAATGAATTATTAAATGTTTAAATTTTAATTAAGTTTGCAGCAATTTTACCATTAGCAATAGCACATGCAATGGGCAACCTTCTAACAAATGTAAGCCTTGGAAAAGTTGCGGTTTCATTCACTCACACTATCAAAGCTATGGAGCCCTTTTTTACTGTTCTTCTTTCTGTTCTCTTTCTTGGTGAGGTTAGCTTACTTTTTCCTTTTTTATTTTTCCTTTTTTTTTTTCCAAAATGATTATTAGCTAGAGTTGTTAACCGAAGTTGATGGCGAGTTTGAATTTATGGTCGTCAATTAGCAAGGGCAAAGCGGGCTACCGCCCAAGGCCCCAAACTAAGGCCCCAAACTTTTTAGGGCCGAAAAAATTTATTTTTATGTATATAAGTGATATTAATTTTAATTAAATTTAGATATAACTTACTTTTTTGCTTAGTATGAATTCTTAGTGTTTTTTTATAATGTACTTTAAATATCAACAATAAAAAACTAAAGGTGTATTATATTTTTCATTATGCTTTAAGTTTTTAAGGATCTTTTTTAATTTTTGCTATTGGGCCTAAAAATGAATGGGACGACCCTAAATTTAATTAGTAGGAAGTATTGGCAAAACAGCTGGTCTTGAGCGAGACCGTCTCAAATTGAGACAAGAGTGGACCGGCCCAATTCGTGTGCCTTACATGCTTTCTCTCTTTTTTTCCATCTTCTGGGCATTTTTCAATTCTAATCTTAAAAGTATCAATTTTGACCTTAAAAATATCAATTTCAATTTAAAGTAATACTTAAACATATCAATTAGAGTAAAAGTTTCAATTTGAACCTATAAGTGATCCATTTTGATGTTAAAGTGATCAATTTCTACCTAATATATGGTTATGCTTCAAAATTTTAGAACAAAATTATATAAAATGGTGTTATTCTATCATTCTATGAATGAATTTCAAACAACAAATGAATGGTTAATAAAACTATCAATAATTAAATTTGAACTAAATGTTATACAATATATCTATACGATTTTAAATAATTATTTTTAAAACGATAATCGAATATTAGAAGTTCAAAATTAAGTTAGATTATAAAATATCATTGTCAAATTATATGTCATAATTTAACTATTAACTTATTCAATTTGAACTAAAACTTATACAATATCTTTATAGACTTTGAAATACTTATTTTGAAAACGATAATTGAAGCTTATACGTTCAAAATTGAGTTAGATCATAAAACATCATATACTTAGGTAGAAATTGATCAGTTTAACGCCACAATTGATCACTTATAGGTTCAAATTGAAATTTTTACTTTAATTGATATGTTTAAGTACTACTTTACATTGAAATTGATATCTTTCAGGTCAAAATTGATACCTTTAAGGTCGAAACTGAAAATTTTTCAGAAAAATGAGAAAAAAAACGAAATTTAGAGGGCAAAGCGCGCGCGTGTAGTACACACGCCTAACAATAGGCCGGCCCAGATCTCGTCTTAGAGTAGGATGGTCTCGTCCAAGTTTTTGTGTTGGCAAAAATATGAGCCAAAAACTAATTTCATCATTTTAAGCGAGTTCTATTGATTATTCCTTTCGTTCAATTTGTTAATTTGAATTAGGTATTTTAAGTGGGATTAAGAAATGAGTGAATAAGATTAAAAATTAAATGAATTTGTGGGTGAGATTAAAAGAGAATTGTGTGGATATTGCCAAAAGAGATAAGTAGACAATAAAAAAATAAGTGTAAATCAAATGAGACAGAAGGAATATGGTATACTACAAGTATCCAAAGTGAATTGGATTATGTGTTAATTGAAAAGCAATTACTACTTTTCAAATAAAATCATGAGTGTAATTTTTCACCTAATTTTTTTAATCTATTTGCGTAACTTAATAAAAAATATCAAAAGTGAGACCGTCTTATAGCGGAACGATTTCTAAACAAGAAGCCCATAAGTTAAAAATTTCTACTATTAGGCTATTTAACCTATATATGAGACATGTTTCACGGTGAGAATACCCGTCTCATACAAGAATTTATGTATCTACATATATGCATTTTAATGTTGGTCAATATAATATTATTGCAGAGGCCCAACCCATGGATAGTTTTCTCTCTGGCGCCAATTGTTGGTGGAGTGGCTTTGGCATCTTTTACTGAGGCCTCTTTCAATTGGTAAGCTTTAATTTTGTTGGTTGATATATTCATGCAATAAAAAATATTATAAATTTTCTCTTGTTATGAAACATGCAAAATGTCTATTTCAATTATCATCCAAAATCACATTTTCTCCTTAATCATATACATGTGTATTTGCTAGTTAGAACTAACTTTAATTTCATAGTCAAAATGAAATAAGAATATAACGAGCAACCTTAAACCGAACATTTTCCTTAATAATTAATTACGACTTATTGTCTTATTAAAATGAATAAGCCTGCAACTAACAAGTGTCAAGTACACATTGGACAAAGGAATCATTTCTAGTAACTAGTTAATTTTATTTTTATGGCTTTAAAATTTGTTTTCACTTTTCTTTTAGTTCGTCCTATTAAATTACTCATATTTATATTTCTGTCCATTATCCACACCTTTTGTAATTCTCATTCATACATTTTCCTTCCATTTTGTCTATTTTTCTTAATTTTTCTATCTATTGTAAATGGGGCAATTTGTATGGAAGAGAGGGAATATCTAGAAGAAAAGTATTTATTCCTCACAAGGGATGGACATGGGTCGAATTTGGATCGGGTTTAGCAAGATTCAAATCCAGATTCTAATTTTTTTATCAAAAGGCAAAAAAGCTAATTGGGATAGGTGACAATTGATTTTGGTTGTTGGATGATTTAATGGAATTCTTTGATTAGCCATAATGCTTACTACTCCCCTCCGATCCTTTTTGTTTTTTCACCTTACTAAAACGGGTAGTTCCATAAGTTTTTCCACTTTAGAATACTTTCCATTTTTTGGAATGTTTTCATCCCACTTTTACCCCTTAAAACCCCAATTTCTTTACTTCACACTACTATTTAATTATTTTTTCTCTCATACTTCCAATACAATCATTACTTCCCACTACTATATAATTAAAATAATACCTACTAGCACCAAAGATCCCATTTTTCTTAATATTGGTGAAAAACCCAAATAGAAACATAAAAAAGAAATGGAGGGAGTATTAAGCAAGATAAATGAAATTAGTCATTGAGTTGCTAGTTGTTTATTGGAAAAAATTGGATCAACAATTTAATAGTCAATATAAAATAGATTAATAGATAGTAACTATTTTTACTAGATAAGTTTTAAAGATGTTTTACGAAAATTTAAAAGTCGACCAATAAATTGAGTAATAATCCATTACCAAATAAGGTCAATACATATAAATACTTTTCTAAATTAAAATGAAGTGTGCTCGTGTATCTCTACGTGTTTGCATTATTATGCAGATGACTTTTATTTAAATAAAATCGTGAAAAATTGACATTATATAAAATGAGAGATTGAATTATAGAAATGATATTAAAAAGAGAGTTAAGAATAAAAAAATATGGCAAAATAAGTGAAATGAACATCCAGATAAGGCAATATAAATGTATCACCCAAAATATAAAATATGACAAATTTGAAGTAACAGAATAAGTATATTGATAATAAGGTTAATCTCACAAAACAGGATAGGCTTTGGTAGCGCAATGGCATCAAATTTGACCAATCAATCACGAAATGTGCTGAGCAAGAAGTTGATGGTTAAGGAAGAGGTAATCCATCCATGTCCCTTTTACATCTATATGCATGCTACATGTATTGCTTTTCTATGTAAACATTTATCGTGTAGAATGACTTATAACTTGATTATATGTTTTTGTCAATTCTATAGTAATGTATCATAATATACATAAAAAAATAATAATAAAAGCCCGCTTAAGTCTGTATATAGCCTGTTTTTAACCCCTTTTATTTTTGTAATAAAGGATTGGTTTAAAGCCTGATTCATTTACACGCCACCCATTATAATTATAAGATGAAAACTTGGATGAGACCGTCTCATTTGTGAGAAGCGTTTTATTGGACCGGCCCAATTGTATATATATATATATATATATATATATATATATATATATATATTTTATCAATTTTACAAATTAAAATGACAATTTTAAGAGTTAAAAGACCAATTTGAAGACTTAAAAGAACAATTTCAAGGATTTAAAATTGATATTCTAAATCATGGAATTTGACAATTTCAAGACTTAAAAGTTTAATTTCAATACTTAAAAAACCAATTTTAAGACTTAAAAGACCAATTGCTAGACTTAAAATTTTCATTTCAACTTTAAAGTAGGATGATACAAACATTAATGTTGATATTATAGCTTTGAAATAGACTTTTAAGTCTTAAATTGGATTTTTAAGTCTAGAAATTGTCTTTTTAAGTCTTAAAATTAGTATGTCAGAATATTCTTAAAAAAACTTATTAGACCTGGACTGGTTGCACGGATAAGGCGGTCTCACATGAGACTTTCTGCTAAAAAAATACTATTAGATTAAGCTTAAAAATGTTTATTCTTGTTTTTCTAATGAGAATTTGAATGTTATATGTTGACAGGAGGGTTTGGACAACATCAATCTATTCTCTATAATAACACTCCTCTGCTTCCTCATATTACTCCCTTCTGCTATTCTCATTGATGGACTCAAATTTACTCCCACATATTTTCAATTAGCTGTAAGTTTTTATTTTTTATATTACAGTTTCATATTAATTTATACCTTTTTATTTATGAATTATATATGAATAAGAAAAAATATATTCAAGTAAAAATTTGTTTAATTTTTTCCAATGTATCTTTTCTATTGTTGTTTGTTTAGGCAAGCCAAGGCGTAAATGTTAGAGAACTTTGGGTGAAAGCCCTTGTTGCTGGCCTTTGTTTCCACACTTATCAACAGGTACATAATCTTGGACTCTACTAACCCACACGCTCCATGAGTACAGATCTAAAATAAAATCAATTAATTTCGATAATATTTGATAAAGATGTTACTTTCCAAATTTAAAAAATGTGCTTAATGAAGCTTAAACTCAAGAACAATGTTGTCACATAGCAAAATTTCTACCACCTAACCAACAAATATATTAGAATTTCTAAGTATATAATTTTCTACATAATTTAAATGCTGTCAGTTGACATCATTGAACGACCATAGATTAATGTTAAAACTGGAGCTGTTTTCCTTTGCAATTTATAACCTATATGGACCTTCTACAACCATTAATTTAACATTTTTGACATAGAGCCCTGGGCGACGGCCCCTTTTGCCCATCCTTATGCACACTATTTTAACGTGCTAGAACATACAAGATTTTCTCAATAACTACCATGCCTTAGAAATTCATATTGGTTAAAGATTTTTTTTTTCATCAATTGTGACAATCTTTATAAAACATTTACCAAAATACAAATATGTACATTTTCAACTTAAAAATTGTGTTGAATGACAGGTATCATACATGATATTAGGATCAGTATCAGCAGTGACGCATTCGGTGGGAAATTGCTTGAAACGAGTTGTAGTTATTGTGTCGTCAGTACTCTTCTTCCAAACACCCATCTCACCCCTTAACTCATTTGGTAAGTCCTTTTTTAACTTCATATATTCACTTCCGTCAAAACATCAGTATATTAAAAAGACTGAAAAATTTCACCTGTTATTTTTATAGAGCCCCACTAGATAAAAAGATTTTATTAGTTGATTTTGATCTCATTAGTTGATTTTGACTTATACGGCAAATAATATTAATAAATATGTCATTTTTAGCCCTTCTAAAATTAATTAAATGGAATAATTTACCATTTTTAACAATAATCACTTCATCTTTATTATATTACTTCATCTTTATTATATAGCATGCTTATTATTACATACCTATAAAAATTATACTTATATAAATCTTCATAATTAGAACTCCGTGTATTAATATTTGTTTATACTTGTACGTTTTTCCTAAATAATGCATGCTAGATGAAAAAAAAAAATTATTCCCAAAAGAAAAATAATTTTCTGGGACAGAACTTAAATTCCATACTTTTTTACAAGATAGCTTATAAAATTCAGGAATTGGCCATACGTAGAAAACTTATAGAAAGTATAAAGTTAGGTATAGTTTAGCTGAAACGAATACAATCTTACTATAAAAGAAATACAATAAGATAGAGCGAACAAAAATAGAAATGTGAAATGTTATAGAGATATTAAGATTCAAAATTTACTTTGAAAACTGTACAAAAAGTTTACGACAATAGCAAAAAAGAAGGAAAGAAGTATTAGTAACCATTATATTTGTTCATCTAACTCCAAATTATAACATTTTACATTTCTGTTTTTGTGTTTACTCTAAATAATTTATTAGTTTGACTTTAAATAATTTATCAGTTTGACTTTATTTCCCCTCTAAGCACGGCCATTGAACAAATATAATGGTTCTTAATAGCTTTTATATCAATTTATTTTGACAAGTTTTTGATTACTGGTAACCGTTAATGAATTCTTCTAGAATTAGGACATTGCTATATCATATATTAGTATACATGTCAAGGAACCAACTCGACCAAAAGCTTAAGCTGATGGTTGAGGCCCTAGGAGCCAGGATATGTTATATACTCTCATATGCCCCCTCACACGAGAGCCCTTTCAGCTAGAAGTGTGGATGCAGCACATGCCCTCCTCATACATGACGCTAAATATTCCACTTTAAATGATGAGTGGTTGAGATTCGAACTTATGTCCTCTTGTCACTCTGACTTCTGATACCATATTGAGGAATCAACTCAACCATCAGCTTAAGCTTTTGGTTGAGTTGTTTCCTTGACGCACACAAAATGTTTAAGATTGTTATATCATCAAATCTTGTCACCGTGAAACGCTGCTTATATAAGTTAAATGACTCAACTAACAATCTTAACATCTTGTTATTTCATCAATTTGTTATATTACAAATTTTAACATATAGACTCCTTATTTTGAGTTTGTCTGACCGAAAGATAGTCTCTCACCTGAATAACTCTTGTTGTATACTAAATTTTGGACTTTGTGATTGCAGGAACTGCACTAGCTTTAGCAGGTGTGTTCTTATACACGAGAGCTAAGAGATTCAAGCCAAAGTTGAAATCTTCTTGATGATTTACTTCATCATCTTAAGCATGTTTTTTATACATATTCTTTTTTTTTGAGGGGTAAGATATTGTAGTCATGTTTTCTAAAATCAAAATGTAATATAAATTCAGGAACATAAATAATTAGGGAGTCCCTCCGTCTCTTTTCGTTCGTACCACATGAATCAGATATGTAAGACTTTTTTAAGTCTTACGGTGAAAAATTTAAATTTAAAGAGATGGAGAGAGTATATAAGAGTGGGATTGGATGGTTGTAAGGCCCGTGGTTAATTTGGCCAAAACCCTTATGATAGGAGTTTATTAATTGGGCTTTTACTAGATTGAGGTCCAATAGTCAAAAGATTTTTATATCAAGGCTAATGAAATTCAGAAAAACACTTTCTACATATTTTGCATATATTTTCAATTTTATTTTTTAGATTTTTTTGTTAATTTTATAGCGTGATTCCATCCTTACAATTTATAAAAGTGCTTATTATTATCCATATATGAGTTATTCCACACCGAAGAAAGAATAGAAGATATGATGCTTTATAAATTAGAGGAGTGACTCCTGCTATCACCAATTGATTTTAATAGTAAATTTTCTTTGGGCTTGTAAGTAGATAACCTCTTCTTCCCTTCGTATGGATTTTCCAGACCCATTTTTATATTCTATCACAAGCATAAACATTGCATTCTAAAACAAATTGATACAATCATAAAATATTCTTTTTCAACTTCATTTAAAAACACATCATAGTCCCTTCGTACACACATGTACATATTTCAATACAAACATATTGATACATAGCACTCAATCGTATCACACGGAAAAATACGTATCCTTTCCATAATCACGAAAAAGAAGAATGATAGGAAAACAAAGAAAATCATAGATCAATATATCGTATATTTTAGACCATCAGCCAAAAGTTTAATAAAACTGATGCTGAGGCTTCAAACTATGTTATATATATTAATAATATAGATTCCAAAATATATTATATACCCTATAAACCATTTTGTAATTACCCCTTAATTACTAATTGTTAAGCGCTTGAGATGGGAGGAGTTTGTGGGCATGAGAGTCACAAGTACCATGAAATTCTCCAAATTCATTGGAATCACCAATTATTTTAGGTTATTATTATAAAACGCCACCCATTTTATTTTAACGTCACCCCTATTTTAAATTAATATATAAAATGACGAAAATGTCCTTGGACTTAAAACGACTCCGTAAGTTATTAATCGATTCGAACATTACTCAAAAATAACAAATTAATAATCTAATAATCTAAAAATCTATTAAAAAAAACTTTGAAGTAGAAGAACTTCAAATTAACAAAAATGACTCCGTAAGTTATTAATTGATTCGAATTTAAAAAAAAAAACAAATAGTACTCGCAAAAAATACGCGAGTTGACCATGGTAGCACAGACCTAAAATTCGCGAGTGGGCCATGGTAGCACTGACCTAAAATGTGCGAGTGCGCCATGGTAGCACAGACCTAAATTGTGCGAGTGAGCCATGGCAGCACTGACCTAAGTTGTGCGAGTGAGCCATGGTAGCACAGACCTATTCTGTGCGAGTGACACCAATTTTTTTTTTAATTTTTATTTTGAAATTTATTAATATTAATAATTGTTATTATTATTATTATTTTATTATTATTAATTTTTGTTATTATTAATTTGTTATTATTATTTATTAATTTGTTATTATTAATTAAAATATTTATTTAACTTATGTGTTTTAAATTATGTACTTATTTTTGTTATTATTAAATATAATTTGTTAATATTATTTGTTAATTTGTTATTATTAATTAAAATATAAAATTAATTTGTTATTATTATTAAATAAATTATTTATTTATTATTTTGTTATTATTAATTAAATTATTTATTTATTTTATGTGTTTTAAATTATTAATTGTGTTGTTTTATATGTATTTATGTAATTATGTTGAAGTTGTATTTTAGATAGTCCATAGTCGTTTATTTTTACCATTACATTTATTTATTTATTGTAAATTGTATATAATATGTTCATTTTTGCCATTACATTTATTTATTTAGTTTAAATTGTATATAATATAGTCATTTTTACCATTACATTTATTTATTATATATGGTAAAAATGAACATATACAATTTATTACCACAATAAATAATGGAGGCGTCTTATTCATGTTTTAGACTACTGATTCCTTGCAAGTATTTTATGGGGTTTATCTCCTCATCTTTTCTTGAGCTGGGGGACTCCTTTTGGTAGTGCTCTTCTTTATGGGTATGAGTTGCCGCCGTCCTTCCCTCCCCAGACCCTGTCTATAGGAATTCTCTATGGACGGGACACACTGGGTAGGATGATGATGATTAATATTAATAAATTTCAAAATAAAAAAAAAATTGGTGTCACTCGCACAGAATAGGTCTGTGCTACCATGGCTCACTCGCACAACTTAGGTCAGTGCTGCCATGGCTCACTCGCACAATTTAGGTCTGTGCTACCATGGCGCACTCGCACATTTTAGGTCAGTGCTACCATGGCCCACTCGCACATTTTAGGTCTGTGCTACCATGGTCAACTCGCGTATTTTTTGCGAGTACTATTTTTTTTTTTTTAAATTCGAATCGATTAATAACTTACGGAGTCGTTTTTGTTAACTTTAAGTTCTTTTACTTCAAAGTTTTTTTTAACAGATTTTTAGATTATTAGATTATTAATTTGTTATTTTTGAGTAATGTTCGAATCGATTAATAACTTAAGGAGTCGTTTTAAGTCCAAGGGCATTTTCATCATTTTATATATTAATTTAAAATAGGGGTGGCGTTAAAATGAAAAGGGTGACGTTAAAATGAAAAGGGTGGCGTTTTATAAAGATTGGGTTATTTCAAATACAAAACTTTTTCTAGAAGCTTCTGATTCTGATGCTTTTCCAAATGTGTAGGCTCTCTTGTTTGTTGAGAGTTCTTCTACACGTAAGTCATTGTGGAGCTCGGGCCCACAAACCTAGCTATGAGTTAGTAATTATGTTAACTTGCATACGATACTTGATGCGTTTCACTCTTTTCTAATACCATATGGTATTAGGATGATCACTCATCAAACATTATATGTAAGTCTAAAAATAATATTTTAGCGATGTGGATTTTTTTTTCACATATGAAGTACTCCTACTTCCAACATAGATGATTTTTATATCCAAAATGAAAATAATTTAATTTTTCTTAGGTAATAAAAATTAAACTCTATCACATGGAAATAAAAGTCGTCAATTAATCATTATGTAGAGGAAAAATAATATTGGTACTAAAATTGAAAAATGAAAAAAAAGAATCGACAAAAATTTATTTTTCAAAAGTAATAGAAATTTAATCAAATGAAATCATATAGGAAACATATATCGAATGAAAAAATTGTTGAGAATATATTACTAATTTAATGGAAAAATATGATGACACCTTGGCCATAATAGAAAAAACAAAGAATTTTTTTAGTAGAACAACTTATGAGATCTTTAAAATCTCATAAATAAACAAAGAAAAAATAAAAACAATGATTAGGAAAGTGAAGAGATGGCTCTTCAAGTAAAACTTAGTTTGAAGTACAATAAAATAAAGAAAATAATGAAGATGAAGAAGAAAAGTGATAAATTAGGCTGAAATTATTATAAATGCCAATATATTAATAGGGAAAATACGAAATGCACACACTTGATAAGTCACGTTGGTTAATTAAATTTGCCACGTAAGCTTACATCAACCAATAAAATATTTTCATCTAGTGGGGCTCTAATGACACGTGGGATTTTCTAGTCTTTTTAATAAATTGTACCACATGATATGATTAAGACATGATGATATTAGTCCTTTTAAATTTGCACCATAAAATTTAAATATGCAAAAATTTAGTTTTTTGAGCTCTATAATGTAAATTAAATTAATAGGAAAATATACGTGCGTATTCGAGATGTTCAATAGGTCGGGTCGGCTCAAAATTTAAATGGGCTAGGTCAGGATGGGTCATGTCAAATGTTAAACGGGGCCGAGGCAGGTCAAAGATCGTTTAAATATGACCCACTTTGACGCATTTTTAAAAGTTCATAAAATATTTTTTTTATTATAGTTATGGCCCGTAGGGTTAGTTCATCTATGAATATAACAATATCATATAAATAAAAATATACTCCCTCCGTCCCATTAGTTTTGTCCACTTTGTAGTGGGCACGCAAAATAAGGAATGGTGGGACCAAAGCCATAAGTGGGTATTAAGTGAGAATTAGTGTATTTGGTTAAATTGTAATCTTTCCCTCCTTTTTTGTTTTTTTGGATGTAGTTTTCAAATTTGGAGGGAATTTTAATTGATGTAAATTTTTTTTAATAATAACAGAAAATTAAATACCCAAAATAAATTGCATATAATTAAAATGTTCCATAATTTACATTACATAACTGATTAAAAAAAAAAATACAGAAATAAATACATAAAATCTTCATTTTTTTCTTGATTTCTTCAACGTCTTTTGTACGGCTACCGCTAACGTACACCCGTCTCGCCACATGCGCATGCGGATATTAAATCTCTCATTGACTTCAGATTATAAAAATAAAAGGAGTATGCATTTTAGTTCATAAATTAAAATCAGCAGCTACATAGAACCCCAAAAAAAAAATTTGATGAAAAAATTTGAAGCCAACTTTAATCCCAAAATCAGAAATCAAGTCACCAACATCATTATAGGAACAGAGGCGCCAAAACAAAAATCCCAAAAATTCCATGAAAATTTTAACTTAGGCGCCAAAGTAAACAAATAACCCAAAATTCATCAACTATATATACACAGCACAAACAGAAACAACATTTAATTTCACCCACTTCATTAATTGAAACCCAAATCAAGTCAATATGGCCAAAGCAAAACAGCTAGACAACTCAGCAAGAAATCAAATTATGCAGCATTTACTTATGTCACTAACGGAAAAAGGCAAACCAGCTCATGGAATTATCGGGGAATTAGCAACAAAATACAGTGTGAGCAAGAGGACAATTTCAAGGTTGTGGGCCAAAATCAAACAGCAAAAGGAGCAAAACCAGTTCCCAATAAGGATCAACACCCTAAAGGCAGGAAAGAGATGCAAACCTCCAATTCCATTTGATGAGGAAAGATACAAAAACATACCAAAGGCTCAAAAAACAAGCATATATGCAGTGGCTAGTGCAATGAATGTCAGTAAAAGCACTGTGTGGAGATGGAAGGAGAGGAACATCATACGAAAGCATACAAATGCAATAAAGCCATTACTGAATGATCAAAACAAACTTGATAGGTTAATTTTTTGTTTATGTAGCATTGCAGTTAAGGAAGATGGTAGAACATTTACATTTAGTGACATGTCTAATGTGGTTCATATAGATGAAAAATTATTTTATCTAACAAGAACAACACAAACTTATTATCTCACACCACAAGAACAAGAACCACATAGAGAGATACAATCAAAACGTTTTATTCCCAAGATCATGTTCATGTGTGCTGTGGCAAAACCCATTTATTCAAGTGATGGTGATCTGATTTTTGATGGAAAAATAGGAATTTTTCCTTCTACAATGCAAGCACCAGCACAAAGATCTTCAAAAAACAGGAGAAGGGGTGAAATGGAGACAAAACCCATTCAATCCATAACAAAACAGCACACAAGGGACATGATTATTCAACAAATATTGCCAAGTATAAGAGCAAAATGGCCACAAGGAGCAAGCAAAGTGATATACATCCAACAAGATAATGCAAAACCCCATATCACAGATGATGACACAGCATTCAGAGAGGTAGCAAATATTGATGGCTATGAATTCCACTTGGTACAACAGCCCCCAAATTCTCACTACAAAAAAACACGGAGTTTTTCGACGGAAAAACATAGGTTTTTTCGACGATTTAAACCGTCAAAAAATATTTAACAAATTTTCGACGCTTGTTTTTCGACGCTTATTTTCGTCTAAAGAATTATGTATTTTCGACGCTTTTAACCGTCGAAAATAAGATTTGGCGCCATAAAAATAAACTACTATTTTAACATTTTCGACGCTTTAAAGCGTCGAAAAAGTTTTTAGCGCCTTAATTCTACAATACATTGTTTGGGATTTTAGACGCTTTAAAGCGTCGAAAACACTCAGGAATTTAGACGCTTTAGAGCGTCGAAAAAACTCTGGAATTTAGACGCTTTAAAGCGTCGAAAAAACTATGAAATTTAGACGCTTTAAAGTGTCGAAAATGCTTCATATTTTAGACGCTTTTATACGTCTAAATGAAAATAAATTGTCTAAATGAAAATGAAGCCATAATTACTAACAAAAATCATACTAAATCAAGCATTTCTACAAAAGTATTAGAATTCGATATTCATACACGCATATACATTCGTCGATGTAGCAAAAGGCATAATATATATTCATATATACATTCATTGAAGTTAAATAGAGCAAAATATATAGTGTTAAATGTTTGTCAAAAGTTAAAGACCTCCAAATATGTTGTCATTATGTTGCATCATTCACTTTAGTGTTGAGACCTTCGCAAAAATGATTTGTTAGTCATAGTATAAATATCAGCAGCAAAAATCTGCAAGAAATCCAACAAACGCACAAATTTTAGCCAAAATACATACACACTTTGTGATTCAAGACCAACAAATATTTTAATGTATGAGATAACCTTACCAAACTCCCCATGAATATACAAAAGTTTATATTAGTCATCATCATATCTATCATCCAACTGCAAACAAAATTGTACATTTACATTACATGAAAATATTAGTAACTACGCTTCTACCATAAGCACTAATAAGTAATATGAAAAGATTCAATTGATGATAAAATTGATAATGATTCTTACTTGTCTTTTGATTTTGTTGTAGTTGATCTAAGACGAATGCAAGTTGAGTGAGAATTTTTTGATTTTGAGCTCTTAGTTCTTCAACTTCTTCATCTTTTTTTCTCATAACCTCATCATTTCTTCTCATAAGCTCATCATTTTGTCTCATAACCTCATCATTTCTTCTCATAAGCTCATCATTTTTTCTCTCAATAGACAATAGGTAAGATTTAAGCCCCATAACATCACTTGAAGAACCACCACAATCACCTATCTTGTCTTTTCGTAATTGAGCTTCAATACCAAACACGTGAGATCTAGTAACCCCAAGACCATAACCAACCACACGTTTATTAGGTTTGTCTTCTTGATGCATTATCTCATTAAAAACTTCTGTCTCAATCACTTCACGAGGTTGTTTCGAATCACGTAAACGTTCATTAACCCTATTTTCGGCAATGTCCTATTACAATACAAAAGTATAAATGAAATATGCAATAACAATTGTTTTAATGATAAGTGTTTCCAATTCAATACTTTTATATACCATGAGTTCTTGAGTGCATGTACCCTCAACATAACCACCACTTTTTGTAGTGTGTGTGCGTTTCCACATTTCTAGCCCGCTAGGTTCTCTTTGATTCAACTTAGCCTATATAAAAGCAACGTAATACCACAAAGAAATAAACTTAATACAATACCACAAATATACGCAATACCACATTTCTAATTTGGTAAATTCAAATGCAATTGTATTCATACTTACAAATTCAATTTTCCATTGAGCATAACTCTTTGACCCTGTGGTATGTACTTGAGTATGCATTTCTCGAGCTCTTTTTCCCAGTGTTGATAGTTTCTGTCAATGTTAAATTATTAGTTTCTAATTTGGTAAAAATAAAACTTAAATTTATGATAAATTTATTATAATACACTATTTACAAATACCTTGAACTTTTCGGAAGCCCAGTAAGAAACCAAGCTAACCCACTGCTCTTTTATCACATTTTTAGGCATATTCTCAATAATCTTCTCTTTTGACACATTAGGCTGATAATAGTGGTTTTGAAGCTCCCACTTGTATTGCTTCCACTTCATATTTATATGTGACAATACCATCCGATGAATCTCTTTCGTATCCGGTAACACAAATTTATCCTATATATATATGATGAGAATCTCCTTTATCAAATAAGCATATAGTAAGAGTATTCGTACCAAATTATAATAATAAAGAAAGTTAAATGTATACCCAAACCGTTTTAATAATCCTTTGTTTATAATGATCATCAACACGCTTCCAATTTTGTGCTCCAAGTGGACAAAAGGTTCCATCCTTTGACAATTCAGATAGAAAATGAACAAGTACAAGTCCCCCTTTCTAATCGGTTGACCATATTCATTAAAATGAACAATGATCCTTCTTCCTGATGGTAAGCACCAAACATGCTTAGCAACTATTGTCCCCTCCATTATTCCTAATTTTGGAGGCTCATTCTCTGTTATCTCTGCTCAATCAAAAAAGCAATTAATAATAAATACACAATTCATATGAAATATGCATATTATGATCATTCAAGTATGTATACCTTCTACTTGGACAACCTCGTCTGGATCCACATCTATATTCTCTTTCCAATGAACATTACCCCCTGGCTTCCACACTTGTTTTCTCCCGGGAAGTTTTATCTCCATTTCTTTTGAAGGCTCATCTTGCTCTTTTGGATCTTCATTTCTTACATTGAACAACATCTTTGCTCTTTGAAGGCTCATCTTGCTCTTTTGGATCTTCATTTCCCTTACATGTCTCTTCAACAACATCTTTGCTCTTTGAAGGCTCATCTTGCTCTTTGCTCTTTGAAGGCTCATCTTGGGCGGGAGTATTAATTGAAGTCTTGATGGTTCGAGACATAATCCTCTTATTAAGAGGTAAAGCTTTGGGATCATGTTTCTTGGTAGCTGTAGGTACCAATCTAGTAGCGGGATCTTGTGCTGGAGTATTAATTGAAGTCTTGATGGTTCGAGACATGAACCTCTTATCAAGAGGTAAACCCTTGGGACCATGCTTCTTGGTAACTGTAGTGGGATCTTGTGCTAGAGTATCAATGGACTTTTTGGGTTGAAAAGGTCCAAAATTAGTATTATGAGCTTGGTTTGCATAGGCCTCTTGTTTGACTTGAGCATAATTTTCAGCATTGATCGATGTAGCTTTACTTTGAAAAGCCTTCATTTCAGGATGATGAAACCTGTAATGACAACAAAAAGATGAGAATATATCATGATCATAAACTTAAACCAAGGCATTCAAATAAAACATGGTAAATATGTTATAATCATAAATTAAAATTAAGATATGAGAGCAACCACTAAGAAAGATCAAATAGATTATCACATCTCAAAATACACATAAATAGTCGATTACATCAAACTTCAAACAAGTCCCTAGGCTTTGTTTCAACTACATAATTCCAACCATTTTTTGATTTATCCTTAACATAAAATACTTGTGTTGCTTGACTAGAAATAATAAACGGCTCATCCGTTAGATATCGCCCAGTGTGAATCAACTTTGAAAAGCTCACTCGAGTTCTAGAACCACTATATTCTATCCCAGTTACTATGTCTACCCAATCACAACGATAAACCACAACTTTATAGGATCCATGATAGTCAACTTCAAGTATATCTGTTAATCGTCCATAGTACTTATTTCCATCGGCTTCCACCATGACACCACTATTTTGAGTTCTACGACTTCTTTCACTAGCAAATGTTTTAAACTTAAAACCATTCATCATATGACCCTTCATTCTTTTGCATATGGACTTGGACCACAAGCCAATGCTATCAACAATCTTCCTTCGGGATCGGCCTCATCGATATTTGGTACCTACGTAAAATATATTGTTTAAGTGAATGAATCAATAAAAAATATAATCTCGAAATTGAAAGTTGATAAAATTTGTTAATCAATAACCTGCAACTTTAACCAATCTGGGAATTCCTCCAACTTCCATTTTATCAACAAATCACAACAATTCTATGATTTTCCCTTTGCTTTTGAGATAAGAATTCTCTGCGATTAAATAAAAATAATATAAGTGTTACCATAATTCTAAATAGTTGAAATGGGTCCAACAATATGATACCTAAGCTAAGCACTTACCTTTCAAATGGTTGAAGCAACTCTTGAAATTGTGTTAGCACATAACGATGTATTTGCATCTTGCTCTTATGGTTCAAATTAATCACTTTCACCTCCCCAACTGGCCGACCACAAGAATTGAACAAATAACTAGATGCATTTTCATTATCATCATCGTTGCGACGTGGTCGATTGAAGAGTGTTTCTACACCTTCTAAATATCTTGAGCAAAAGGTAATTGTTTCCTCAAGAATATAACCCTCGGCAATAGAACCTTCTGGTTGAGCTCTATTTCTCACAAATGTTTTGAGATGGGCTAAATACCTTTAAAAAAGAGAACATTGTTATTAATAAAAGTAATTAGTTTTAAAAAGAGTAAGGAGTGCAATGTCAAAATTATGTATACCTTTCAATTGGATACATCCATCTATAGTGAACAGGTCCTCCGAGCTTTACCTCCTTGACAAGGTGAATTAACAAATGAACCATGATAGTGAAAAAAGGAGGAAGGAATTCAATCTCCATTCGACACAAGACGTCGATTATCTTGGATTGTAAAGCATCAAGATAATTAGGATCAATTTCCTTGGCACAAAGAGACTTAAAAAATAATGATAGATCATCAACAAGATCAATAACTGTGGAGGCTTGAGATGATTTCAATGCTATTGGAAGGATATCTTGCATTAATATGTGGTTGTCATGACTCTTAAGATTCATTAGCTTCTTGTTTTTCAAGTTCACACATCTTGAAAGGTTTGAGCCATATCCATCAGGAAACTTAATACTTGCCAAAACATGTAGAAATGACTCTTTACCTACCCCAGTCATACAATATGGTGCGAGTGGCATGATGAATTCATTGTCACTATGACGTTGTAGCCAAAAATGTGGCTTCACGTTTCTATTTTCAAAAAAGATGCGAGCAAATTCATCATCTTTACTTTTTCCATCCATGTTCATCAAAGTTCCAAGTAGATTATCACACACATTTTTCTCTATATGCATGACATCTAAGTTGTGACGAAGAATATTGTGCTCCCAATAAGGAAGGTCAAAAAATATACTCCTCTTAGTCCAAAGAATCTTAGGATCATTGACATCAATATCACCTACGGATTGTCGTTTTTTTCTTTTACATGACTTTTGAATTTTCCCATACTCATGCTCTAAAGTTTGTTGCTCTCTTAAAACATCAGAGCCAGTCATAGGTGCAGGAGCACTACCATGTTCTTCAGTCCCATCAAACAAACTAGTTTGAAATCTAAAAGGATGATCCCTAGGTAACCATTTACGATGACCTACGAAACATATCTTATTTCCGACTCGGGTAGAGGGTGTTGCGTAATTACACTCTGGACAAGCATTATAACCCTTAGTACTCCATGCTGATAACATGGCGTAAGCTGGAAAGTCGTTAATTGTCCACATTAAAGCTGCTTGAAGTTTGAAATTCACATTAGTGTACGAATCAAAAGCATTGACACCTTTCCACAACAAATTCAACTCATGTATCAATGGACGCATATAAATGTCAATATTATTCCCTGGCCCTTCCTTGCCAGGAATGAGCATCGACAAAATAAATGAAGATGGTTTCATACACGACCATGGAGGTAAGTTATAAGGAATTAAAATTATTGGCCATGTACTATAGGTTGTGTTCATTAGACGATAAGGATTGAACCCATCACTAGCAAGACCAAGTCTAACACTACGAGCATCATTGGAAAACCCTGGATATCGAACATCAAATTCCTTCCATGCTTGTCCATCAGCCGGGTGTCTAAGAACTCCATCGTCATTTCTATATTCATCATGCCATCTCATGTCCTTAGATATCTTAGATGACATATACATCCTTCGTAATCTAGGTATCAAAGGAAAATATCTCATCACCTTTGCTGGAACCTTACCCTTATCTGTTTCACTCTTCCATCTTGAACAAGAACATTTAGGGCAAAAATCCATCCCCGCCATCTCACTCCAATATAATGTGCAATCATTAGGGCACGCATGGATCTTTTCATATCCCAAACCTAAATCCATGATCAATTTCTTGGCTTGGTAGTATGAAGAAGGAAAATTTTTTATTTGTGGAAATGCATCAAGTAAAAGATCAATCAACATTGAGAATGATTTATCCGGCCACTTGAACAAGCACTTAAGGTGAAAAAGGTGCAAGATAAATGATAGCTTTGAAAAGGAAGTACAACCTTCATAAAGAGGTTCATTGGAAGCTTCATAAAGCTTGCTAAATTTTACTTCTTCAAAAGAAGAGTTCACATCAGGTTGTTGTGTAGGAAATTCATTAGATTCATATTGAAATTTAGGTTCCTCTATTGTCTCATTAGCTAACCCCTCATCATTATGTTCACCACCAAACTCAGAACCACCTAAAATATTTGACCCAAAAGCATCTCGAAGTAATCCTGATATATCGTCATGACCTAAGTTTTCTGATCCATTGGAAGCTATAAATGGAATGCCTATTTGATTACACACATTCTCTGCAACAGTCATAGGTCCATGAAATATCCAATCCTTGTATTCTTTATAAAACCCTTTAAACAAAATGTGTCTTTCAACCTCCTCTAGTGGTAAGATTTTTTTTCTATCAATTTGACACTTGCAACAAGGGCATCTTATGAAACCATTTTGTGTCCCTTTCTTTGCAAATTCCATAAAGTCACTAACCCCCTTCATATAAGCTTCTGAATTTCTTGGTTTATTTATCCAACTCTTATCAATATATTGAGACATCCTATGCATATTATATAATAGTAAGATTAAAAAATTCCATATGCATACAATTAACAAATAGATGATAAATCACTCTAGCAAATTTTCAAATCGTTTAATATCTTCAAATCTATTATGAATAAATATTTATTGTCCTTTGTTGGATTCTTATTAGAAAAAATCCAAAATTAATTCCAACTAAACGGTTTTGGATTAAGCTAGGACGTGCATCCGACGTGTAAACTTCTTCAAGCGTCAAAGTAAAACACACATTCATTTTCCACCATAAAACACCACCCTCCAACAACTCAATCTCAATTAAATCATTACATATTGAGTACAACCCATAAAGATAGACTTTGAAGCACAAAAACATCAAAAACCCTATATACTATTATCATAAAGAATCAAACTAAGTGCAAGCATAATCTACCACAAAGTAACACACCAAAAACCCTATATACTATTATCATAAAGAATCAAACTAAGTGCAAGCATAATCTACCACAATTAAATACAACCTATAAAGATTTTGTTAAAGTGTTGTAGGTATTATTTGTTTAACACATCACATAATCAAAACAAACTCCACTCAAAATTAGCATAATCTACCACATAATCTACCACAATTGACTTAACCATTACCACAATTAGCATAATCACATAATCTGCCATTTGCCACATCAACCATAAATTAATTCTAGTCCTAACACAATTTACCAAAATTTCCAGTAGCACAATTAAACTATAAGGTCCTAACACAATTTCCAGTAGTTTAAGCCCTAACAAAAATTTGTACCAAAATTCTCAAGAAATTAGGATACAGAGATAAGGAAAAAATATAAAAATAACACAAACATGAATTTACAAGAAAAAAAGAAATTAATAACACAAACTGGAAACCAAAAATAACAAAACCAAAAAAAAAAAAACAAAACCAAAAATAACACACAAACTGGAAACCATACAAGAAAAAAAGAAAAAAAAAACAAAAACAACACAAACTGCAAACCAAAATCGAAGACATTGAAATTAAGATACAAAAATTCTCAAGAAACAAAAATTCTGAGCCAACCGAAATTTACTAGAAGGATTAATAGACAACAACCGAAATTTACTTTCAAGAATACTGAATCAATCCAAGAGTATCTACAAGTCTGGATATTTTTTTACAAGAAAAAAAAAAAAAAAAAACTGATAAAAACGACATACCTTACTGATTGAGGACAACAACCGGTGTCAATGGAGGAAAACCGCCGGTATCGATGGAGGATAATCGCCGGTATCAATAGAGGAAAACAGCAGGCCTGGATAGGTTTATTAGAGAGGACAGCCGCCGGTCTCTGTTAGGGTTTAGAATTTTGAAGAAGAAACAGGGAAGTTTAAGAGTTTTCACGTGAAAGGTTAAGAAGAAGCGGGTTTTTGAAATTTTTGGTAACTTAAAAGAGGCGGTTCTTATTTTTAGTTTTTTCTTTTTTTAAAAATAATTTTTTCGACGCTTGTAGTTAATTATTCCGACGTATTTAAATGTCGAAAATAAAGCGTCGAAAAGCTCCGTTTTTTTTTTCGACGCTTACTCAACTGTCTAAAATAATGTGTCTAAAAACTCCATCTTTTTTAGTAGTGTCTCCAGACTTAAATGTCTTGGATTTGGGGTTTTTTAGATCAATTCAAGCCCTTCAACACCAACACTCAGCATACAATTACAAAGACTTGGTGACAGTAGTGCAAAATGCATATGATGCACTAACACCAAACACACTGAAATTTGTTTGGGTTACATTACAGGCATGTAAAATAGAAGTACTCAAGAAATTGGGAGGGATAGACTATCACATTCCCCATATGAACAAGACAAAGCTAGCAAGGGAAGGTTTATTACCTGAATATTTGAGTGTCAATGGGGATTTAGTTTTTGACACACTACGTTATTTAGACACAAAAGTAGACAAAGATGTATTTGATGTACTACTGTTCTACTTGGGCATAAAAGATCACAACTCTTTTCATCACACATCATTAAGAAGTGGTACATCAGCCTCAACATCAACAACACAAGTAGCAACAAACACAACAGCAGAAGGCGAACAAAACGAAGACATGAACATATCAGAAGGCGAACAAACAGAGCAGTAGCAGCAGGGCAACAAAAACATCACAAATATGCACCTTACATGAACATATCAAACCTTTTGGAACTTTTGGGATTACTTTTGTTAGTACAAAATGTTTAGAATGTAAACATCAACCATGTATTTTGTTTAATGCTAAACATTTGAAATCCATGAAATAGAACAAGTTGGCTTAAAAAAATCATCAATTTTTTTTTGGGAGTTAAAAATCTCTCAGTTAAACATGAAGCATATTTTGTCCTCATAGAGAACCCTAGATCCCAAAAGGCCTCCTAAATCTTGTGAAGGAATAGCCTCCTAAACTAATTTGCTTGGTGGCTTATTCCTTCAAAGATTGATGGCAAACTTGAGGAATTAGGGTTTTTTTTTGTAGCAGAAAGCAATGGGAAAAAAAACCCTCAAAAATCAGAAACATTCATAGGGTTTTCTTCCAGAACACAGGTCTCAAAAAAATTCACAGACCATTACAAAATGCATACTCAAGAACACAGAAAACAACAACAACAAAAACGAAATCATCACCAGTCAGAGATTACGAATATCCACATACGAGAGAAGGGACCATGAACATCATCAAAATCAGGGTCCAAATCAGCATCATCAAGTGACTCTTCATCTGAAGAAGAGGGAAAAAAATTTTGAATAAGTTCATCTTGTAGATCAATTTGCAGATCAAACAAACCCATAATTTCTTCATCTTCAGTATCATATTCTCTTCCCCAATTAGGATCTGTCTCCACTGAAATGGTAGGAGAATCTGGGACGTATTGGTAGTAGTCAAACCAAGGATTAGGAGTTCCAACTAAAATGTTCTCCTCTAATGATTCTTCCCATGAAAGATGAGATTTTGGAGAGGCCATAAAAAAAAACGCAGATCTACGGATTATGAGAGAGAGAGAGAGAGAAAAGATTGAAGATGAAGATGAACAGAGAGGTAAGGATGAATACCTAAGAAGAAGATGAAGATGAACAAAGATGAAGATGAACCCAGATGAAGATGAACAGAGAGGAAGGTTCAAGAAGTGTCGAGTGAATTAGGGTTAGGGTTTAGGAATGGGAAGGGTGGGGTTATATTGAGGAAATGGAGGGAAAGATTAAGGGTGGGGTAGATTAGGGGGTGTAATTAATGGGATTTAATTAGTTTAAGTAGGGGTATTTATGTAATTTAACATATGGGATAGGTAGATTAAGAGTTTAATTATTTGCCAAAAAAGGAAAGTGAACACTTAAAGTGGTATAACCCAAAATGGAATAGTGGACAAAACTAATGGGACGGAGTGAGTAAAAAAAATGGTAAAATATTTTTTATAACCAATTCCTATAATTATCCGACCCGGCTCCACCTGAACCTGTATACAAAGGCTCGTTAATGACCCGACCCGCTAATGATCCGTTAAAATGTAATTCAGCCCTTAACCCGTTGGATCGACCCGTCCCGTTGAATACCTCTGGTGCGTATGAAATTAATAACGAGATAGAAGGGAGGTGAAGGAGGAGAACCGCTAAAAATCCTGTTCCGACAAATTCAGAATTGCCGAAAGTTTCAGACATAGTAAAGTTCCCATCTTCATCAACATACTGAAGTTTAAGAGAATTAATCTTCTGTGGTTCATGGGAAACAATGAATTTTGTTATTGCTACTTTACTCTTTACTTCCCAAAGTTCTCCTCTCTTGTTGCCTGCTGGTCCAACTTTTTTCGGTGTATCTGTAACGTATATTACTCATAAGTAGACCTATAAATTTTGACTCGAAATCCAATTTAAAGATTAATGGGTCATAAACTCATAATTCCAAATTTTCATCCCTAACTCGAATATGGCCCAACTCCAACGTACCCAAAAGTTAAATCAAAAATAATCATGATCCTAATTCGTTTGTTTTTACAATTTTTTCTTAATATTTGCCAACTTTGTTAGATCCATGTCATTATTATTCATTATATTTCTATTTATTTTATTAGAATTTTAAGATAAAATTTCTTTGTTGCACTCTTAAAATTGATATATTAGTTATCTTTATAAAAATATTTCTGTAAAAATAAAAAACTTTATATACATATATATATATATATAATAAGAATAAAATAAAATAAATTGAAGAATCCAATACAATCGAATTTGTAATTGACCCTACACAAAAATGACCTAATATGAAATTTGAATTTACCTTTTTAACAGGTTAGTTATATTTAATTATGGAGCTCAGATTTCATGTGATGTGTCAAACTTAATACATATCAAAGTGATCAGAACCATGCAATTGAAAATTCAAATTCACCAACTTAACATACCACATATAAAAGTAATTCAACAAAAAACAACACAACGCATATATATAAATAAACTTATAAAGTTGTATTCCCTTCTATTGTGTTGGCTTAGACCATTATGTGAAGACTTAAACCAAGCGACGAAGAGAGTATATATGGAGCAATAACGTACGTACCTTGAGTTGGAATCTTACAATTTTCCATTCCTGATCTTCAAGTTTTGGATATCCAAATTATAATTTTGATAAACTTGGAAATATAATAGGGGGATTATCAGTGTGTATATTGTTTTGGAATTTGGATTATTATTTCACAACCATATGGAGAAAGGGTGATCTATATATAAAATATTTATATGAATTTAGATTTGAAGATTTCCAAAATATTTTCAACTAGTGCATTGCATTATAACAATTCAAATTATTATCTGGTGCAATATTTTTCATGTTTTTATTTCAAGGTATTTTGGTCAAATATTTTCCATCTTTTTCTCAAGTTGCCCACTTTGTCCCATCAAATGTAAAATTTAGAATAATTCAATTGCAAGTCTTAGGAATTTTTTAATCATATTATGTTATGTAACTACCCGTTGAGTAAAGTTGGATTCCAAAAAAACAAATTAAGTATAAGTTGGGTTCAGATAACTACTTCCTACGTACGTTATACTTACTACATTTTACTTTTTACGCAATTCAATGCGGCGTCATCATCATCATCATACTCAGTGTATCTCGCTCATAGACTATATCTCGCTCATAGACTATACGTATGGTCAGGGTCTGGGGAGGAAATATAGACGGCGTCTCATACCCATATGTGTAACTTTGATAATTTATATCTTAAGCTATGATTAACTAAAAATTATAAAAATTTGATATTATGAAAGTATCTGATTAGAAAATTCAAACAACTTACTTGACTATATTTTTTTAACACATTAGCCGCAATATTTTTATGTAGCAACTATTTTAAAACGGAGAAAGTATATTTTTAGGTTAATGTTGAGTGCGGCCGTGTTTGGTTGGAATCAAGTTTGTTATAGACCCAAAATAAACTACTCCTATTATGTTTAGTCACAAGTCAACACAAATCAAGTTCAAATCAATTACAAGTAACCACACCTCAAATCAACCTACAAGTTGGGTATATAGTCGTCATCATCATATTCATGAATAATATATTTTTCTCGTAAAAACTATAATTAAGATCCGAGGAGAAATGAAAGACGACAAACCACACCTCAAATCAACCTACACTGTAAAAATATACCTAATAGTGAAGCATAAAAAATGCAACATTTCAAAATCTGATCATCTTTCAATCACTTAATTAATCAAAGTATCATCACACACAAATTCCAAACATACTTCAACATAATTCACTTGCAACAATATAATACCAATCTGTCTTACACAATATGTTGTATAATGTTTTGATAACAAACAATTTCTATTTGACACTATCCATCGAAACATTAACATGTAACGGAACTATTTCAACACCAAATAACCTAAACCCCTTAGCACTTGCACTATCTGTTTCCTCCCCTTCATTCACCGATGACGACGATCCTTCCTCCTCGTTTCCCTCCTCCTCCTCAAGTCGATCACGGCCATCACAATCTCCACCTTTTACAACATCAATCATCCAAAACTGATTATTCTCATTACCATCACTTTTATCACCCTTTAACTCACACATATAAAAAATCACAATATCCTTAGCTTCCAATCCCTTAACCCTAACAAACTTATTCCACCCTCTAGTAAACACAAAACTTTGACTACTCTTCCAATAACAATACCTAAATTTCCAATTTTTCATACGTTGATCATAAAAAACAAGTTCCATATCATGATCTTGAATGGGAAAATATTTCAAAGCATACCTTTTAGGAATCACAAGCCTATTTAATTTTCCTACATCACTTGGAGTCAATTCTTTTCTAAATAGTTCTTGACAAACCAACCCGTCTTGCTTCTTTTGATCACATGTTACCCCGTTTTGGACCTGGGTAATCGACCCTAAATACTCCCCGAATTTAATTTGGTACGACCCGTCTTTGATCATATTTAACACTTGATCAGTACTATAACGGGCCTGAAAATCGGGCTCATACATGGTTACGTTACTCCAAGGGAAGTTACGATAGGCCTCGTTAGAATTACCGTGTCGGAGTTTTATTGCGGCACTATCATAAGCAATGGCAGCAAGTTCCTCTGTTTTAAAGGTACCTAACCATATTCTATGGTGGTTTGCATATATTTGAGCACCCCAATGTCCATTTTGTTGACAAACTACTCCTTTGAATCTTGAAGACCCGCCATTTACCTTATTGGGCTTGTTCCTATTGTTTGCTCTTTCTTGTATAGGGTTGGATACCATATCTTCATCCATTTATGTATGTTCTCCTTGATTGAATCGGAATAAATACAAGAAAGATCCTGTGATTTAGGAAACAATATAATTACAATATATTTACTAAGATCTAAATATTTACCAAATATTCTAAATATTCTAAATGCTGTCAAAAAGATTATACTAAGAATAATATTTTATTCTATTACTCCTCTTAAAAGAAAAAAAATTAGAATGTCATAATATACTAGTATAGAAACTCGTGCAATGTACGAATTTATTAGTAAGAAAAGTATAAAAATGTAATTTCAAATTATAATGCAAGTATATATTACTGTGACTGAATTTATCGAATATATAATCTTTCACAGAAAAATTAAATACTGATAAATAATTTATCAACACCACTTTCTTCGTTCAATTAAATGCATCAAATTTTACGTTAGGCATAATGAACTATTACCTACTAAATTTTAAATTATGAAAATATTTTCCTATAATTAACTATTACCTACATTTTTATTAGTTAGTATATATATATGACATGATATTGATGATATGATACATACACATTATTTTTTTATTAGTATGAATTCGGTTTAGTTGTTTAAGTGGGTATTAGTGGTCAATTAAGGTCACAACACTATTTTATTAAAATATTATTTTTTTCAGTAAAATAGTAGTTTAATTATTGTATAGTCTAAAGGTTATTTTATAATGTGATGATTTGTAGTGTTTTCATATATATCAAAAGGTATGTTTTAAGTTTTCTCTGCATTTCTTAAAAAAATTAATTTTCAACAACTATGATAATCGTTTTTTTACCAAAAAGAACTAATAATTTACACATTTAATTATATATTTAAATATGTACGATTACAATTACCCATATTTAACAGTTATAATTGTACAATTACGATTATAATTACCCCATAATTAGAACAAAAAATTACTTATACTTGTTGCCAATTGCAAAAATTCATTGTAATCTATTTTATATATGTTTGCAAATTAATACTTCTAATAACATTTGAAATATAATAGTTAATTCGTTCAAAAATAATGTAAAAGCTTTAAATTAAAACCTAAAATATGGATTAACTACATAAATTAATAGATTATTTTTAGCTGATATTTATATGAATCCCTTTCAACTTCAGTCCTCCTCCAAGTTATCATCGGTCATTATCATTTTCTTTTTAAGTCAAATTAATTTTATTTTGAGTAATAAATTAATAGTATATTTTTTTTGACTACTTAAATTAAATATTTTTTAAGTCAATTTAATTTCAACTCTACCTCATAATTATTTTCACATACTAAAATATTGAAACCATAAATCATTATTGATGCCTAACTTATAGATCAGAAATACCCAAAAACAATAGATATTTGCTTTTCAAAATTCTCCAGAAAAATACTGTAAAAACAAAAACATCATTTACCAACTACAGCCTTTAAGTTTACTCTATTTCAAAAAAACAGCTGCGAACTTTGTTTATTACCAACTACAGCCTCCAACTTACAAAACATGTCATCTAGACAGCCACAACAGCCAAAGAAAGGTAAAAAAATAGGGTTAAAATCGGGTGTTTTGGCTATCTCAATGTCATGTTTATTAAGTTGGAGGTTGTAGTTGGTAATAAACAAAGTTCGCGGTTGTTTATTTGAAATTGAGCAAATTTAGAGGCTGTAGTTGATAATAATCCAACAAAAAAATAATGTAAACTAATACATATGTAATGTCTTTCAAAAAAAAATACATATAAAATAAAGTATTAGTTAATACCTGAACTAATTAGTTGCAGCCTGAAAACAACGTCGAAACCAAATTACACCAAAACAAAGATATATTTTTTAAGAAGAAATTGATTATTTGTTGTTGTTTTGATGTATAAAATGATAGGGAACAAAGGACAGAAAATCAATTAAATAACCAAAACTTGGGGGATGATTAAAACAGTCAAGATTATTTGTATAAATATTTTGAGTCAGCTATTATCAATAATTTTGGTAATTAATTTATTTTAGGAAATATTTTGATTCTGTAATATGCTATCTATTTCTTTTGGTTGGATTTAAAATATTTATTTTATTCACTTCCTTTAATTTTGATTTGGTTTAAGGAAAGATATTGTTATATTATATTTATATTCTTATTATATAATATTATTACAAATAAGAGATCAATCATATCCTAATTTACAGTCCTATGATTATCTCAACATAATTTTTTTAAAATAGGCTAATTTTCACGTGCTGATCTTAAACTTTCAAATTTTTTATGTAGTAGACAAAATGTTAAATTTTTGATTAAATTAAGTACTCATTTCGACCGAATTACAAAATATGTGGTCAACTAGTAAGATCGCGACGTCCATTTTTTGCAAAAAATGTCATTAATTATGTTCAAGAAAAGTAGTGTAAAGATAAAAAAACACTTTCCTCTTGTCTATCATGTGGTTGAAGCTTAAGGTCACCCAGTGGATTAAAAAAAGGTTTACATACCATTTGAAAAAGCCGATAATTCAAAATTACAACCTGATATTTTTTTCTATTTCCTCAAATTATCACTCTTAATTTTGTTGCTCAACAATTTTTATATTATTAGTTCGTAAATTTAGACACATTACTACAAACAATTAAATCGTATGCATGTATTTTAGAGCTGTTCAGGGGGGCATATTTTTTTGTTTTGTCGCTACCCGCCTATTTTTAAAGCGGGTGGGACTCACGGATAGGCGAGTATTTTTATATAAAAATTTAAAACATAAATCATAATATAAAAAGTTAGGTTTTTATAAGAACAAACAAAATATAATACTTTATCTAAAATACTCTAAATATATATAAAGTCTCAAAATACTTAAATTACATGAATATTGAATATAGACGGTGGAGTCGGCTACTTGTTCGAACTTTGATAGTTGATTGCTTGAGTGCTTTGAGGGTTAAAAATATTGAATGTAGATAGTAGAATTAGAAACTTTATTAAAGTCTAAAAGAAATAAACCTTAAGGCTAATAGAAGAGCAATAAACTAAAGTTGGGTATGAGTCATCTAGAAGTATAGTTTAATAATTAATAGAATTAATTATTTAATAAATAATATATGAAACTAAGCAGGCGGGCGGGTATACCCGTCCAAACTTTAAATTTTTTTGAAAAACGTTGTCCATGCCCGCTCGTTTTTCGAGTCGGATGGGTCGGACCTGACGGGTAGCTCGCCCATGAACAGCTCCAAATTGTATTTCGTATTTATGTGAAGTTGCACGTGATATTATTTACAGCTACTCTTGTGAGAGACCGTCTTTTAAATAGACGACCTCAAAACAAAAGACCCATGTTTATATTTTCTCTCTAATTTGTATTAATTGGGCTATCTAGCCCATATATCTAATGCGTCTATAGGAAAGACCGTCTCTCACAACAATTTGTTCCATGAACAAAAAATCTTTTTGAAACCTTCTCTTTGTTTTGATTTTCGATATGGTGCATTTTAGGGTTATTTTCGAATTGGGGAAAACTAGTTTATATCACTCAATTTTATATTTTTCTTTACATTTAAGGTTTTCGATTTACATATATACGGTATTTTGATTTTTTTGGGGCTTTTGAAAATCAAATTTGCTATTCGTTTTGTTAGACTACTTCTGGGTTTTAACTTATGTGTTCTTCATCTTAATGCCATAATATCATGCTTTGGGGATAGAATTAGGGAAAAACTGATAGAAATCAGTATTCCTAATAAAAGATTACTATTTTCTTAATGAAGGTTACTATATCCTCGGAAAAGATTACTATATAGTATATAATTTTTATAAGCCTATTAGCTCAATTTGGTCGAGCACTGTGTATTTGTGTTTACATTGCACAGAGGATGTAAGTTCAAATCCTACATAGGCTCCTACTTGTTAGGCCAAATTTGTCTACTCGAGAATATTGTGAAAAAATCAATTTAAAAGTATAATTTGCTTATGAATAACTAAGGAATGGTTAAGAAGTGAATATGGTGTAGATAAGTTCTAAAATTTACCAGTTCTAGTGTTCTTTCTAGAAAGTAACAATGTTGTCCAGAAGAAAATAACTATGTTGAAAAAGAAAGAAACTATGTTGGAAAAGAAAGTAACTATGATGCATTATGTGATATTATGAGAAAAAATACAAAAAGATAAATATAAGAAGGCAATACAAATGATAGCCTATGTAGGATTTGAACCTACATCCTCCATACAAAGAACAGAGTGCTCTACCAATTGAGGTAATAGGCTTAATGAGTCATAAGGAATCAATATTAAAAAAGAAAGTAACTATGTTTAAAAGAAATGTTACTATGTTGAAAAACAAAGTAACTATGACAAACAATGTAAATAATATGAGAAAAAGGTACAAAAAGAAAGAAATATAAGTCATTATCAAAAAGAAAATCGAGTTACTATGTGATAATCTAAGAACACAGCTTCAAATAACCCAAAAGCTTCCAAGAAAAAAACAGAGTAATAATGAAATTGAAAACTATAACCCAAAAAAAAAATCGTTTGTAGCCTTGAACAATAAAACCTAAAATACCAAAAATGCATAATAAAATCTAAAATAAACACATACCAAAAGCCTTGAGCGGAATTGAAGAACTTGAAGAACTGGAAAAAGATGGACGATCGCGACATCTCCGAATAATAATTGAATGTAGCCTTGAACGGAAGAATTTGAAGAACTTAGAACAAATACTAAAGAAATTGAGTTAATCTTCGAAAATATAATGAAGAAATTGAGTTAATGTTAAAAAAATTCTCAAAGAGATTAAGCAAATTAAAAGTACAATTAAGTCAATGGATTCTGGGAGAGAAGAAAAGAGCATGCTAAAGAGATGAGAAAGGAAGAGTACAATTCAATTAATAAATTCTGAAGAGATACTGACACAAGTAAGCAAACCTGTTGAACTTCTTGAACCGGGGTGAAAAAAATAAAGTTGAACCGCGTGGAAGATTAAAACGCTAAAAATAACCTATTGAACCGCGTGCAAGCATAGAATACATCCTGACTATTGATATAAAAAATCAACGGCTCAAAATCCTTCTCACCATTCTCATTTTCATACCCCTTCTCATTTGATCCTAAATTTCTCACTCTCTCTCTCTCTCACTCTCTCTCTATATCTCACTCTCTCTCTCTCTCTTTCACTCTCTCTCTCTCTCTATTTCTCACTCTCTCTCTCTCTCACTCTCTCTCTTTCTCTCTCTCTATTTCTCACTCTCTCTCTCTCTCTCACTCACTCACTCTCTCTCTCTCTCTCTCTCTCTCGCTCACTCACTCACTCACTCTCTCGCTCTCTCACTCACTCGCTCTCTCGCTCACTCACTCACTCTCTCACTCTCTCATTCTCTCACTCTCTACCTCTCTTACTCACTCTCTCTCTCTCTCTCACTCACTCTCTCACTCTCTCACTCACTCTCTCACTTTCTCACTCTCTCACTCTCTCTCACTCACTCACTCACTCTCTCTCTCACTCTCTCTCTCTCTCTCTGTCTCTGTCTCTATCTCTCTGTCTCTGTCTCTCTCTCTCTCTCTATATATATATATATATATATGGGGGAGGGATCCAATGAGAAGGGTATTGAAAATGAGCAGGGTAAGAAGGATTCTACACCATTGATTTCACTTACATAAAAAAATCTATGGTCACGATTGAGCCAAAAACACATAATTGTAAAAGTAACTATGTTACACAGAAAGGTAACTATTACATCAATTTTAAAATGTATTGTTTTTATAACATAGTATCATTTTTTGAATACATAGTAACCAAACAAAATCAAACAAAAATCCTTCTCATCCTTCTCATTTTAAAATCCTTCTCATTTGATCCTATCATATAATTATATATATATATATATATAATATATATATATATATATATATATATATATAATATATATATATATATATATATATATATATATATATATGTATGTGTGTGTGTGTTTAGGATTAAATAAGAATGGGTGTGAAAATAGGAAGGATACACTAATGGAAAAAACCTCATTTGCTGCGGTTTTTTTGGGGGTATTAGCTGCGGTTTTGTCTAGCAGCTCTTGGAGTAGCAGCAAATGAGAAAAAGTTATTGACTGCAGTCCTAAACACCGCAGCTCTTGGTCCATTTTAAAAACTAAAATTAACTTATTTGCTGCGGTCAAATTAGAACCGCAGCCTTTACTATAATTTTTTTTTTCTTTTCGTCTTCTTCGTTGAACATCAACACTGAACATCAACCCAGATCTAAAAATCAAAACATTCACATCTAAAAATTCATATCTAAAATTTACATTGAACATCAACACTGCAAAAGTTGAAATCAAAATTTACAGATCAAATGAACAACCCAGTCTAACAAAGAACAAGAACAAAAAATTTCATATTTAATAAAACGAAATCTTATTAATTTATAGATCAAATCGAAATTACAAACTAATTACGATGAACAAAATATTTCAAGAATCAAAAAATTACAAACGAAATGATGAATGATTACAAACGAAATGATGAATGATTTCAAGTTCCATCTTGAACAGATCTTAAAAATTACATCTTCATCTAAGAGACTCTTCCAAACGAAATATACATCTTCATCTTCTTTGGATATGGAGATATAAAAATTACAAACGAAATATAAAAACAAAAAACAAATCTAAAAATTACAAACGAAATGATGAATGATTACAAATGAAATGATGAATGATTACAAACGAAATTTCAAGAACAGATCATAAAAATTACTAGACTCTTCCAGATCTTAAAAATTTCAAGACCTCTCCAGATCTGAAATGAAGATAGGCTTGCGTTTCATCTTCCAAATCAGTTTTAGGACACGAAATTGTAGAAATTAAAGGTTAAAAGATGAAGATGCTTCAAAGTTGATTGTTGATGCTTCAAAGTTCGACATTTCAGAGAAGATGACACCTTCAAAGCCTTCTGATTTTAGAAGAAGAATCGGTCATGATTTTAGGTTTAGAAAGAACAAGAAGATGGCGCCTTCAAAGCCTTCTGATTTTAGAGAAGGGGGTATTCCCACTAGGTTGAGAAAGAAGAAAGAAGAAGAAGGGGTATTTCCACTAAGTTAATTAGGTTTAGAAAGAAGGGGAATGAGGCTATTTAAATACCCGGCCTAATTTTTTTTTATTTTAATCTATTTGCTGCGGTTTTGGTATACAACCGCAGCCTTTGAGTTTTATTTTTTTTTTGATTATTGGCTGCGGTTTTGTTAATGACCGCAGCCTATGTGCTATTTTTTTTTGCGCCTTCACTTTAGTCTATTATCTGCTGCGTTTATTATGAATCGCAGCTAATGTTTAGCAGCCAATACTTTTTTCCACTAGTGATAGGAAGGGATTTCATCCATTAGATCTTAGATCAATGGTCCATCTTGCACGCGTTTTACAACAGAAAAAACATTGTGATGCTTTCTTAATTATTATGTGATACTTTCTGTATAAACATGTGTCACTTGAAAGTGTGATGTTTTCTAAATTAATGTGTGATGTTTTATTCATAAATATGTGTTACTAGATTTGCTGCTATGACAAATTTTTTTCAACCGTTAGATCTTAATCAATCAACGGTAATTACTCCTTTCTATCCTTCCTATTTTCACACCCCTTATCATTGGATCCAGGGGCGCAGCCACATGGGGGGCCGGCGGAGGCCCGGCCCCCCTTGTCGAAAATGCGAGCCTTTGTAATTTTGGTTTTGCCCCCCCTTATTAATATGATATATATAGTTTAATGAGAGTAAATATAACAAAATTTATTATAGCTTAATGGTTGGGGTTATAAATTTATGATCTAAGGTTAAGAGATCAAATTCTTTATAAACAATTATTTTTTTATAGACGAATAGATTTATATTATAATGTCATTACTATTTATTTTTTATAATTTAACATTCATATATTTAGTGTGTGTTTGTATTTTTCTATCTTAATTTTAATTGTGTTTTTTCTGGTGAATTATTTGGAAAATATATGGAGTCAAAAACACTTAGTTTTTTCAAAAATAATAAGTCAAGAAGACTTAATTTTTTTAAAAATAATAATTATAGGGAAGCTTCAACTTTATTTATTACTCCCTCTGTCCCACTTATATTGTCCACTTTGATGTGGACACGCAAAATAAGAAAGGGGTGGACTGGTAGTGGGGTATTTTAAGTGATTATAATAATTGAAAATGTGGTAGTTGGGTATTTTAAGTGATTATAATAATTGAAAAGGTGGTAGTGAGATATTTTAAATGATTATAATAATTGAAAAGGTGGTAGGTGGGGTATTTTAAATAATATAAGTTGAGGTAGTTGGGGGTATTTAGGTAAAAAGCCTTCACCAAAAATAGAAGTAGACAATTAAAGTGGGATGACCCATAAAGGAAATGTGGACAATTAAATTGGAACGGAGGGAGTATTAAATATAATTTTTGCAATGATTCAAGTTTATTTAAGTCTATATGATTTTAATATTTTTATAGCTTAACTAGTGTCTAATGATATTCATTTGGGTCATTGTTGAATTCAAATTAAGTGTTTCGGGTGGGCTTGAAATCGGATTTCGTGTCCACATTGTTTTTACATAATTGTAAATTTTTAAAGCCGAATCAAATTGAATTTGGTTACAATGTCGTATGAATTTCAAGTGATCGTGTCTGTTACTAACACCTCTATTTTTTATGTTGTAAAAAAGTTTTTTAGTATATCGTGTAACACCCGAATTTTTCCAAATCAAAAATCGTTAAGAACGAGAGGAAATTCGGGTGTTACATATCGACAATTCGGCCCCCCCCTAATTGAAAATCCTGGCTTCGCCCCTGATTGGATCCCTCCCATATATATATATATATATATATATATATATATAGGGGAGGGATCCATTGAGAAGGGGTCTCAAAATGAGAAGGATTTATAGCCATTGATCTTATGAAAATCTAACGGGTGAAAATCATCTTTCTCGTTGATTTTCTTCTCCATTTTATGTTATTATTTATGGTTACTATGTTTTTAAAAAATGATACTATGTTATGATTAAAGGTTACTATGTTTATTTTAAAAAGTTACGATGTTCTGTTAAGATTAAGAGAAGACAGTAACTATACATAATCACAGTAACCCTTATTCATAACATAGTATCTTTTTCTAAGAACATAGTATCTTTATAAAATGTAAAAAAACTGGGTAAAAAA
>CM025921.1:15662918-15724084 GCA_000753965.2 Amaranthus hypochondriacus | reverse complement strand
CCTAGCTCTGCTTCCTTTTCCGCCGCCGGCGATTACCACAGACGGCCAGCTGTAGTTCGTCAGATCAGAGACCGTCTCAACCCTTTTCTTTTGTAAAGTAAATTCCTAATTTTTTTATTTGAAACTATATTTTTACATGATTTACATTGAATTTGAATTTATGGGTCTATTGCATTTTTATGGTTGGTTTGCTAGTTAATTCCTTCATATTCAGAGAATTTGTTTTCCCTTATTTGATCTTTAATTTTTATAGGGTGTTTTTCTTATAAAAAAATTGGGCTATAAACCTGTTGTAGCAGGAAACCATGATATAAAAAAAGGGAATTCCCGATCCCCTTCCTTTCCAACTCCTCAGCCCAGCCACCTCCACCACCAATGACCACCCCTATCTTCTCCCCTATCATCGACGACCTCCCCTGCCCCCAGGGGCGCAGCTAGGATTTACGGTTAGGGGAACGAATGTCAATATACTAGCAAGTTATTTATTATATAAAAACTAGTTAAACTATTAAAATTTGAATGATATAGACTTAATTAACTTGAATCACAGCAAAAATCATATTTGACAAATAGTATAGAGAGTGAAAGAGTGTTGCCGCTAATTCATTCCATAATTTCTTTGGATGTGTTAGAATGAGAAATGAGAGAAATGAGATTTGGGGAAAGAGTGGCAATAATAGCACCAAAGATCAATTGGTCTTGGCGAAACCAAGAAGTGAACGCCGGATTCGATTTTTCGGTATTATTTTCGGAAATTATGGCAGCCGGTTGGGGGCAAGAACCATCCATGTAACCCATGAAAGCATGCTCATTAAGAATGACTCTAATTGACTCTAATTGAAGCTTCCAATCTAAATAATTCTTGGAATGTAATTTGATGACATTGGAGATGGAAAGAGTAACAAATGGTTGATTTGGGTCATTAGGATTGGGAATAGTATGGGGAGAGGATGCGACAGCCATTGGAGAAGAGGATGGATTCAATTGGAGTGCGGGAAGAGGATCAAAATCTGATACCATATAGAGAGGGAAAGAATTTAATCATGAAAGCTTGAGTTTATTACTAGAGAGGGTAATGTATTTATATACAATTACAAGGAGGGTTTGTTATATTAATCTAAACAAACCAAATCAAGAAAACAAGAACTAACTAATTAAGTAATTGGTTTAACAAATAGAGTTAAAGCTTCCTTATAATTATCCGAAAAAGAAACTAAGTGTTTGTGAATTTATATATTTGTCTTTTTTAGTCTCCAAAAAAATTACTATTACCTTTGGGCTGTTCTCTTCTAAAAATCCGACCTTTCGATTAGTTTTTAAAAATCCGACCTTTGCACCCCATCTTCATCTAAAACCCAATTTGACCGGTTACCTGATGTTTTTAAAAATTTCCCACCGAACTCCTCTCATTTACTTCTCTCCTCTCCCTCATTTATTTCCCTCCTTCCATAGCCGGTAAACATCATCTCACCAATTCATCTAAAATCCAAATGGGTGCATTACATAAACATTTGAACTATAATTAAAGAAAAAAAATTGAATCTGTTTTGAAATTTTGGGGAAAATGTTACTTTTTGGTCCTAATTGACCAAGAAGATTTGTGGGTTAATGAAAAGTTAGGATATTTTGTGATTGTGAGAAGTGGGTTATTGATTATAGTTTGATTAAATGGGTGAAGATTACAGAAAATTGGCAATTTGAAGGTAAGAAATTAAAAGGGGTTTTGTTTCAGAAATTTAAGAGTTGATTGATACAAAGAATCAAATTGGATGATGTCGTTTGAGTGATGAGAACTTGATACTTCATAGCAAGTTTACTAATAATAATTGCTTCTATCTAGTGAGGATTTGTGGTAGCAACTTCAATAATAAACTGAGAAATTTGGCAACAAGTATTTGGCTTGTAGTTTAGAGTTAAGGAATTGAGGATGCAATTTGTGATGCCATATAGATTTTAGCTTTTGACAAAGAAAACAAGAGTCATTGAACAGAGAAGTCAACAATCATTCAAGAAAATGAAATTTATATATAACTCTAAAGTTGAAAAGGGTTTGTATTTGATGATTGAGATTTGAAAGAAACAGATTCAAAACTCAGTTCAAAGAGATGGAAAAGAGAAAAAGTGAGACAAAAATGTTAACATGGCTTCTTCCATGGTTGAATAGCTTCTTCCATGGTTGAAATGCAAAATGAAGAAGAAAACCCCTTTATAGCAATTTAGGGTTAGTAATTCTGATATTCTTTTTTTTTTTTAATTGAAAGTTAACCGGTTCTTCAGGTTAACATATGGGTGATGTTCTTTAGATGACAATGGGGGGCAAAGGTCGGATTTTTCAAAAATAATCGAAAGGTCGGATTTTTAGAAGAGAACAACCAAAAGATGGGATTTTTAAAAGTAAATTTTGCTTAAAATTAACATAATAAAAATATAAAGAAACACCTTAAAAAGGATGAATGTGAATTATGAAAGATAGATAGTAATGACTTTATAGTCATTACTTTAAAAATAAATGTACATTGGGCCAAGACAATTAAAATGGTCTCACCGTGAGACTGTCTCATATGAGAATTTGTGTAAATTAAATTTATTAATCTACTATAAAATAATAGTTTAAATTTGGGTTTGATCTTTTACTTTAAATTACAAATATGTTACCTCAATCATTGACCTATAGTAATTTTTATTACAATTATGCACTCTTTAAATTATATAATATGTTAGTAGAGGGGCCGAAACCAAAAATACAAAAGATCATAATTTCGGCAAAGGCCTTTGCCAGCCTCCAGTGTGGCTTCACCCCTGCCCGCCCCTCCCCCACATCGCGGGGCTCTTTTCCCCTATTCCTACCAATTTTCCAAACCCACCATTTTCTTTATCATTATCATCATCAATGGCTTCTTTATCAATTTTCTTAAGCCACCTAGTTTGTTTTTTTTTTATCAATTCATCAATATCTTCACGATCAAGAATGGCTTATTCATCACCATTTCTTCATCATCACTAATTTTTTTGAATATAATGAATAAGCTATTGATGATGAAGAATGGTGAGTTTAAGAAATCGATAGGGATGGGAAAAGGAGTCTTGTATTGTGCGCGAAGGAGCTGTAGGTGGCCGTCTGTGCGAGGAGAAGGGGGTGGCCAGTGGTGGTGCAGGTGGCTGAGTGTTTGGGATGAGGTATTGGAAGGGGAAGAGGGTTGAGAAATCGATTTTTCTTTTTGTTTTTCTTTCTTTTATTTTTGTTTTTTTATTTTGGTAACCTATTATATTAGGTTTTTAGTTAGAAAGGTATGTTGGGAGCAAATTGATAAAAAATATTGAATTATTAAAAAAAAATTTAAAAGTAGGTTTATTTATAGAGGATAAGTGAAAGTTAAGATTATTAATATTAATTTTTCCTTTAAAAAATTACATATATAGCTTTTAAGATTTAAATAATAGGGAAAATTGAATAATACGAATTTTCACTGATTTCTCTATAATAATACAAACCTTTGATTAACCCTGAATGATGCCAACTTTGATGTGGATTTTCCTCCAGCATCCTTAACTTGTTGGTAACCTACAATTATACTTCCTCCGTTCCGAAATACTCGCTACATTTCGATTTTGTGTACTATTCATCGTTCAAGCTTATTTTGCATATTGCGATTAATGTGTAAGTAAAAATATAGTCAAGTGAGATCTTGTTTGAATTATTTAATCGCATACTTTCATAATATTAAATTTATACTCCCTCCGAACCATTTTAGTTGTCCCATTTCCTTATTTGGCAAAATCATACCAATTATCCTATTTTCTTTTTTGGCTATCCTTTTTTTACTTAAAACTCCACTTTTTCAATTCCCAATACTCAACTACTACCTTTACAATTAATTTAATCAATTAAAATACTCAACTACCACCTTTTTAATGGACCCCACTCAACCCTTAAAATCCGTGAAATCCCAAATGGGACAACTAAAATGATTCGGAGGGAGTGTAATTTTTAGATAAGTATAGTTTAAGATACTAATGATCAAAATTATGCATTGAATTGCGTAAAAAAGTGAAATGTAGCTAGTATTATGGAACGGAGGAAGTACGTCAACTTGCCAAAAAAAAGAAAATACAAAATAAAAGAAATTAAAAATGCAATAAAAAACAGAGTAAGAAAATTGATTCCCCACGCTCCCTATCTTTTTAGTGCATTTTTATTAGACTTACCTTTTTATTGCATTTTTCTCTATTTGTCAAGTTGACCTACAATTATAGGTTACCAACAAGTTAAGGATGCTATGGGGAAATTCACATCAAAGTTGGTAGTATTATTCAGGGTTAAGTGAAAGTTCATATTATTAAAGGGAAATCAGTAAAAGTTCGTATTATTTACGGTAATTTTTTCTAAATAATATCAAAAGGTTTGGGAAACATATTAGTGGACCAAATTCCATTTAATGTAATTTATATATTTAAATTGTTAACACTACTTAATTTTTTTTTCTTGAATCTGCCCCTAAAATTACACAAGCGGGCAACAAATTGTGCGTGAGCAGCACCAGACGTTCTCATATATAGAAGAGGCTTTTAATATCATAGTATATGCATAGTTAAATGAAGTATGGGTTTATTTGAACAAATTGAACATAGTACCCTGAGCGAAAATTCATATAGTTCACCTTATTTAGTTTTATTGTCCCATTTTATTTTTACATGTTTTGTCTATGCATATATTCAATTAAGATATCTTCAATTGTAAACAATTAAAAATTATAAACAAATTAATATTATTAAAATGAGAAATTTATACGGTAATTTTAAATTTTTAGTCTTTTCACGTGATGGAAAAACGTTTTTCTAATTTTTTGTTTACATAAAAAACTAAAATTGTCATCGCCATAAGACACATTTGTAACAAGTATGTTTAAAATGTTTTTTTTTTGACAAAAAATTTAATTTGTTATTATAGATTCGGGCAGCGAAATTGAGAGGGCAAACTTGGAAAATTTTGTTTGAGGAATTTCATTTCTCAACAAAATGGCAGGAGAAAAAGAGTTGTTGAACTGTCCTGTAGAGGTGTTTGATGAGAATTCAAATTTTAATCACTGGAGAGCAAAGATGGAAAGTTTTTTCCGGGTAATCGATGTATACGAGGTCATCCATGTTGGATTCAATGAACCAGCAGAGGATGAAGATCTCACAACTGCTGAAAAAACTCAATTAGACCAAAATCGGCATAAAGATGAGCTGGCTAAGATGTGGATAAACATGAAGATTGGGACTTCTATTTTTGAAAAAATTAGTTTTGCTGAGAAATCAAAGTTCATTTGGGATAATTTGACAGATAAATTCTATCTGAAAACCGAAACCTCCCGTGTTCAATTTGAAAGCAAAAATTCTGGAAAAGGAAAAGAAAAAATCGAAAATGGTGAATGCAGCTATCAACCAAAAGTAATGAAGAGCAATTTGAAAACAACAGAAGTATTTTCATCACCATTTAGTACTAATGAAAAATTCCACAATATTCAGTGGGCTTCTTCTACTGACAATGTCACCTTCGGTAAGTCTAAACTTCTTATGCGCCTTTCATCAAAAAGAGGTTTTGAATAGGTTACTTATATTTTTTTTTGTATGTATGGTTGATTTGCGGTCTATTCACTTCTGTGTAGCGCCATTCTGAAGAATTTTTATACTTACAATTGATTGGGAAAGAATTGATTGGGAAAGAATGCTCAATAATAAGTGTTTTAGGAGCAATTTTTATACTAAATTACAATTGATTGGGAAAAAAAATGCTCAATTATAAGTGTTTTTAGGAGATAGTGATTTTTTTCTTTTTATGATTTGCGTCAGAAAAAAAAAATATTTATACCAATTCAGATCAGAGAAATGATTTAAAATCAAATCAGGTTTAAAGGACTTTCACATCTAATAAAATTTCAAACAACACTAGCACTGGGTCGACTCTGTGGTAGTGTTGAGGTGCAACTGTTTAGGGTCCAATTTATAAAGGGGCTTAAATTAATAAATTCTTATTATTAGAAATTCGTTTGTGATAAGTAGCTTTTTAGCATGAATTGAACGTGTAGCCTTAGATTTCTTCAGATAAATACCAATCATAACTTTTTGCATTGAAATTATAGCATAAAAGAAGAATCTGGTGGGAAAATTTATGGGGAAGATTTGATTTGAAAGGTTCGAATTTTGCCTCATTTGCTTCTAAAGGTTTAGATGACTTGTAACCGGATGAAACGGTAAACTTCATCTTCATCTTCTTCACCATTTCTTCATCTTCTTCACCTTCATCTTCATCATCTTCATTTTCTTCATCATCATCATCATCATCTTCAACCCAAAATCAACTCAAAATCATACCCAAAATCAACCAAAAAAAACCCATAATCAACCCAAAAAAACCCATAATCAATCCAAAATCAACCCAAAATCAACCCAAAAAAACCCATAATCAACCCAAAAAAACCCATTATCAATCCAAAATCAACCTAAAAAAACCCATTATCAATCCAAAATCAACCTAAAAAACCCATAATCAACCCAAGATCAACAAAATCAAGAACTGGATTTTTGGGTTTGTTTCGATTTCTGAAGTTCGTTTAATTTGTGGCGATTTCTGAAATTCGTTTGGATTTTTGGGTAATTGGAGAAGAGTTAGGTTAGGGTGATTGAAATTGGTTTAATTGAAAGCTATTGTTTGAACTGGGGTTTCTTACCACCACAAAATCAACAAAATCAAGAACAAAATAAAAAATAACCACCACAAAATCAACAAAATCAAGAACAAAATCAACAATAACCGGTTACAAATTAAAATTATTGTTTGAACTGGGGTTTCTTACCAAAATCTTGGGTTTCTTACCATCAAGTTCTTTAATTGAGGATTTTTGGTGATGTGAACTTGCGTTTTTGGGTTGGAGGTAACCTATTGTTTGAACTAAGTTCTTCAAACCATTGATGAACTAAGATGGATGTTCTTCAAACCATTGATGAAGAGTAAGTAAGAAGATGAAGGTAACCTGGTACAATAGGTTACCTTACTCATAGAAAACATGGTACACCTTTAGATGAAGATGCCCCCTTAAGTTCGAACTTTCTAGAATAAACGAAAGTTCGAACCTTTAAAAGCAAATGAGGCAAAGTTCGAACCTTTCAAATCAAATTTTCCAATTTATGGAGCATGCATATAGTTTCACCTTTTTCTTAAATGTTATTAATAATTTATATTTTCCTTTGTAATTAATTTTTGTTGATCAAGAAATTTTGCACTACTCAACATGTTAATATCTTTACTTTTCGTTAAAAAGTCCAAAATGTTCTATTAAAAATATTACTGAATTGAATTACTGTTACAAAGTAATAATGCGGAAATGAAAACTACTATACAGTATGATCTAAGTAGTATCCCCTTTGTGTATGGCAACGAACTCCTTCCTTGTATGAATCACGAACCACAGGAACACCGTAGAGAAGATTTGTTTGCAACTTCTTAAAGTTACTTAATATCCCATAATAACTTAGCGGATTCATGAAATTGATAAATATCGAAAAGAGAATCACACATACCGTTGAGGATATGTCTTCTACATATGAAATCATCATTCTCCCACTTGTTTCGCTTCCTTGCATCCTCCAAGGTTTCATCTTCCCTCTCTTCCGGTTTCGGTGTGCTTATCACATATGCCACATTGAGTGAAGTCAAGAGGATGACATTTTCTTTTGCCATCTCCTGAATTCCACACCCAAGAACTTGTCCAACTTCATAAAGCTTGAAGTGAGTTCCTTCACGCTTGCCATGATCACAGAATATATCACAAAAGATTGTTACAAAGTAATAATGCGGAAATGAAAACTACTATACAATATGATCTAAGTAGTATCCCCTTTGTGTATGGCAACGAACTCCTTCCTTGTATGAATCACAAACCACAGGAACACCGTAGAGAAGATTTGTTTGCAACGATAAACGTCACTCGGAAATCTGGATATAGACTGAAGGCGACAACGATACTTTCCTTTTGTGATATTTCCCCCACAAAGGTACTTGGGATATGAGACCGGAAATTCACAAAGAGATACAATCAATCACATCAACCGACTAGTACAAATCGATTGAACTAAACAACAATATCTTTGTGTAGAGAATGAAATCAGAAAACTATAAAGAAATTAATTACTCTTCTTTATGAATCAAGAGAATAAAGAGAAAGATGACATAATTTTGATTCAAGCAAGAAGTGATTTGATAACCATGCACTCACTCCTATTTATAGAGTGGAAGTGTCACATGGGTTCATCCAAACAACATCTGGCGGTTACCAGATATTAATGATGTCAAACATCCGTTCATAACAACATATCATTCCATGAAACATAGCTTAACTTCACGAAAACATGCACTGTTTCAATGTGCTCGAACGAGCAGTTCATAAAACAGCTTCCAGAAAGTTTCTGACTCGAAATTCTCTAAGTGCTCGAACGAGCACCCAAAGTGCTTGAACGAGCAAAACACCAAAACATCAAACAGAAGGTTCAGAAGCAAACTGATCCACCCAGGAGCCAGTGCTCGAACGAGCACCAGCATGCTCGAACGAGCAACCACATGCTCGAACAAGCACATGCCTTTGGTCCTTCGTTTTGGTTCCGTTGTTACGTACTTGCTTAGTTGATGCACTTGTACATGAACTTAAGCCTTGAATAATGTCCTACATGCTCTAAATATCCAACAATTACTATATTAGAGGCTAGAGCAAAAGACAAATGTAGTAAATAATTTGTAATGGAAGAAGTATATTATTTGAAACTAAAAGGCCTATTTATGTTGTGATAGATTTAAAAATAAATTCCTCGTAGGTGGCCTGAGGTTTAGCTTAATTTCACCACAAATTCTTGCTATAGACCGTCTATAGCATAGACGGGTAAATATGGGTTAACCCATTTTGCAAAATAAGTAATTGGTTAGTCATCAGCCTTATTTTTAAATTTAAATTCATTGAGCTGGGCTGTTGATTTGCTATAGACGGTCTCTCAAGAGACCTTCTATAATTTCACATAGGTGTCCTAAGATTTTTATAATTACAAAGAAGTGGTCAAGTGGCTTCTAACTTCAAAATTTGGTGAAAATATGTCTATTAGCATAAGAAAACTTAATAATTAATATTTTAGTTTAGCTTATATATGATATGGGTTTCATACTCCATTATTTTAACCTTTTTCCTTGTAAAATTAAAATCAATTATATGTTGTAATTTATGTTTAACTTATAAATAACTTCCTATAATACTTTGTTTTAATTTTATTCATTTATTATTAAAAAACAAAAATTTATGTTTCACAAGAATTTGATAAATAATAAAAACAAAGGCTAATTTCTTAGGTCTTACTACACATAAAAATGTTAGTTTTGTCATACATATATTATTTAAGCAAACTTATCGAAATATGTCTTGCAAAGCCAATAATTTATCTCACCTTTTTTCTGTAAAAACTTCATTGTTCCTCCAATTGAGAGCTTTCAAGAAATGAGCGACAAGAATAAAAGAGAAGTAGAAGACAGTGTTTTTCTTTAAAATTTCGTATATTTAAATGTTTATTTATAGGGCATTCCTTTATAGTACGATCATGTTAGCTAGTGAGATATGAACTAGTATTTGCAAAAAAAAAAAAAGTTGTGAATCTTACAAATGTTGGCTATATCTAAGTCTTTTAAAATAGGTGTGATTATTTTATATTGCTAAGAGTACATTGAACACCATTTTCAATATCAATTAAAATGCGTAAATAATCAGGTTTTTATTATACCTTAACAATAATATTAAAATTATCATTAATAAATTACAATAGTAATTTAAATAAAAATTCTAGATTAACATAAAAAGCATATTTTTTAGATAACTAAATGATGAAATTTATTATGTATTCTTTTTTATAATTAATTAAATAAAATTAAAACAAAGTATGATACGCCAAAAATATAAAAATATTTCAATTGAAAATAATATGAAAAATAACGTGTAATGGTTTTAAACTTCTAATTTTACAAAAAAATTAGGTACTAAATGTAATTTCACTTTTTAATAATAAAGTTGACAAAATTATCAATTTCATTAGTCGTGATCATCATTATCATCATTCTACTGAATTCTCATTTAATATAATTGGTAAAATATGATACATAACAAATCAAGAGGGGTCTGTTAAACACAAAGTCACGGTTCTTAAATTACATTTTTGTATTTTTTTTACCTTATTATTATATGATCTTAAATTCGTACATTTATTTGAAATTGATGTGATGAAAAAAGAGAAATATATGATGCAAGATTGGAGAAAAAAAAATTGATACTTTACTTATACAAGAGCTTTTTTTATTTTCCACCTAAGACCCAAAAATCATCAAAAATGGCACTGCACTAACGTCATTTTTAATTATTTTTTAGCGGGGTGTGATGTGATTTTTCTTTGAATTTTATATTAGAGATTTAGTTTAAGTATTTGTGAAAGGTCACTCATTAATGTTACTATTTTTTATACTCTTAGTGTCACAAGATATTACAAGGAGGATGGATAATATTAGAGGCTTGTCTCTGTACAAAGCTGCTCTTAGAGGTCAATTGAAAAAAGTAAGAGATTTCATAGATCATGATCCAGAAGCCTTAACTAAAAAAATCACTTCAGCCTTGGAAACTGCACTTCATATTGCAGTTGGTACTGGTAAAGAAATTATCTTTGTGGAAAATCTTGTAAGGAGAATGTCCCCGGAAGAGCTGGCCCTTACCGACCAAAATGGTGAGACTGCTCTTGCTGTCGCTGCTATGGTGGGAAATATTGAGGCTGCACAATTGTTGGTGAACAGGAATTCTGACTTGCCCAACATAGCTAGTGAATCTGGATTTCCAATCCATAGAGCAGCTCAGTATGGCCACAAGGCTATGGTTCAATATCTGTTGCTTGTTACGAGGAGTGACATTGAACCTAATCCCTTCTCTGATGAATCAGGAGTTAAACTTTTAGTCTTGCTTATTATTGCAGAATTCTTTGGTAAGTCATTAGACCATTAGCAATGCCCTTGAATTTCGGAAGTTTCAATATTATAATGCTCTCTCTGTTTCTTAAAAAAGTTTTTCATTTGCTATTTTAAGAGGTTGCATTTGATAATGTTCAGTTTATTTGATTAATATTAAGTGTACAAAACCCTTCTTTAAATAGGGTTTACAAGGAAGTTAAAAAAGGGAGAATAGCTAACAGAATATTTACACATATACATCCTAGATATAGACTAGGTAAAGGAAGTAATAAAAAAGCTAAAACCAATAACTAATTATATAATTTTGGTAAGAAATAAAGTAGGCAAATGAGTAGGAAATCATGAAAGGATAGCCGTTGGGATTGCTTGAAGATCTGCCTTGATTGTAAGTCATTGCCATGATTGTGAATCAACTTCGATTCGGTTATGATTTTCCTTGACATGCCCCCGCAAGATAGACGACCATGTACTGAGTCCAATCTTGGAGTTTAACATACTTAATCCTGGTTTGGTGAGTATATTAGTTAGCTGATCACCCTGATGCGCACTAGTTACTCGTAGCTTACGTCCTTGAACACGTTATCGGATGAAGTGATAGTCCACTCCAAGATGTTTCATACGCGATTGGAAGACTGGGTTGGCATCAGTCTTGATGTACCAATGTTGCCACGATAGATCACCGGAGTTTAAGGAAGCTGTAAACCGATTTCTTCTTGGAGATGAGAGACCCAATAAAGTTCTGCTATAGTTTGAGCAACTGAGCGATACTCGGCTTCGGTGGCACATCGAGCCAGAAATTGTTGTTTCTTTGAGCTCCATGAGATTGGGTTAGCACCAAGGTAAACATTATATGCACCAGTGGAGATGAAGTCATCACGATCCCCAACCCAAAAGCATGAAGGGATAAGAGAGTATGTGATGAGAGTTTGAGACCAAGAGTAGCCGTGCCTTTGAGGTAGCGAAGTAAATGTTTTAGTGCTTGCCAATGTGTGGTGGTGGGTTTGTGCATGAATTGGGACAATTTGTTAACAACATTTCCAATATCTAGGCGTGTGAGAGCAAGGTATTGTAGGCTTCCAACAAGAGTGCGATAGGGGGTGGGGTCATTAAGGGGATCACCAGACAGGAGAGTGAAAAGAAGGGTGGGATCAAGAGCAGAACTAATGGGGTGGCATCACTCATGGAGCCTTTGGATAGAATATCATGAATATACTTGGTTTGACTAAGAAATAATCCATTTGGGTGTCGATGAACTTCAACACCAAGGAAGTACTTGAAGTCACCAAGATCATTTAGAGAAAAATGAATGGTAAGGGTAATGATGAGATGCTGGACAAAAGTAGAATGGGATCCAGTAATAATAATATCATCTACATAGACAAGAAGGAAAAAGAGATATGTAGAGGTGCGAAGAAAGAAAAGAGACATGTCATGGTGGAGTTGGTAAAACCAAGAGAAAGAAGGAATGTGTGTAACTCATTGTGCCATGCATGTGGCGTTTGTTTGAGGCCATAGATGGCTTTGCGAAGATGACAAATGTGATGAGGGTGTTGTTGGTCAATGAAGCATGGAGGTTGGATCATAAAAACATCCTCTGTAAGATTTCCTTGCAAGAATGCATCATTAATATCAAGTTGTCTAAAAGTCCATTGATTAGTAATAGCAAGGGAAAGAATTATGCGAACGGTTGAGGGTTTGATTACTGGACTGAAAGTTTCGGGCGTTGATGAAAGCCTTTTGCTGCAAGGCGACCTTGTAGTGTTCATTGGTTCCATCGGAGTTATATTTGATACGATAAATCCATTTGCAACCAACTAAATTTTGATGGGGAGAGAAGGGGATAAGGTTCTAAGTGCCACTAGACATGAGAGCTGGATATTGTGTGTTCATGGCATCTAGGCTTGAGATGGCTTGCTTTAGGGAGGAAAGTTTAATGGGGGAGGATTGAATTTGAGTGTGGAGTGTAACTTTGGAGATAGGTTTAAAGATGTTTTTAGCACGAGTTTGGTATGGGTGAGAGGGGAGATTAGGGGGTGGTAGTGGTGCTGGTATTAGAGATGGAGCGATAGAAGAAGTAAGGGGGTGACTGGGTGGAAGGGAGGTACGCGGAGTAGATGAGGAGGAAGGGGCAGCGGAAGTATGCGTGGAAGGTAAGGACAAATCAGGAATGGTAAAAGAGCACCATTCACTAGGTGTAGGAGATGGAGTAATAGGGTAATGAGTGTTAGCAAAGGGATAGGTATCTTCGACAAACCGAACGTGCGTAGAAGAGTAAATGTGATTTGTAGTAGGATTGATACATAAGTAGGCATGTTGAGTGGGGGAGTATCCAAGAAAAACACAAGGTTGAGATTTGGAATCAAGTTTATGTTTGAAGAATGTCTTAAGCCATGGGTAGCATAGGCATCCAAAGTTGTGAAGATAAGAGTAGTTTGGAACTGTACCAAACGATTGCTGGTATGGACTAGTGAACTTATCAAGAGTAGGTGTAGGCATGTGATTAATGAGATATGTAGTAGTTAGAACTGCAAACAACCAATATGTAAGAGGCATTGAGGCATGAGAGAGAAGGGAAAGAGCAGTTTCAACAATGTGGAGGTGTCTACGTTCAGCAAGACCATTGTGCTCAGGTGTATGTGGGGGTGATGTAAGGTGTGCAATGCTATGTTGAGATAAAAAGGGAGCAAGTTTATGGAACTCACCACCATTATTAGAGTATAACGTCTTGATTGATTTGTCAAATTTCTTTTCAACAAGGGCTTTAAATTTGGTGAAAATAGCGAGAGTGATAGATTTGTTATGCATAGGATATAGCCACGCATATTTGGTGTAATGATCAACACAAACAACATAGTATTTGTAGTTGTCAATAGAGGGGATGAGGGAAGACCATATATCGCTATAAAGAAGTTCAATAGGAGATGAGCTGGTGAGACTAGAGTTACCAAAGGGCAATTTGTGAGATTTATTAATAAGACATGAATTACAATGCGAGATAGTAGCACTAGGATAAGATAAATGACTAAGAGTTTTATTGAGAATCTTGATGGATGGGTGTCCAAAATGATGATGTAGATCATGTTTGAGTTGAAGATGAGTGACGGAGTAGGATGGGATGGGCTTAGACTACTCGTAGATACTATTTACGCTTGGGCCTTGGATGAGATTAGCACCACTGCTACGATCCTCAAAAAAAAAAGTCCGAAAATTCAATATTGACTTGGTTTTCTTTACAAAATTGATAAAAAGGAAAACATGTTACGATGGATTTTAGGTGCACATAAAACGAAGAACTATGCAAAGAAGGGATAAAGGTGTAACCAGTATGAGTGATGGAAAGACCAGAGCCATCACCAATGGCAATCTCATATGTTCCATGATAAGGAGAGTGCATAGTAGATTGCTTATGTCGGTGGTGACATGGAAGCACCACTGTCAAGGAGCCCTGTAGGGGAGGCAGTTGTACCATATTAGCTTGAGGGGCAGTAGTATTGCGAGATGGTCTGGGAGGGAGAGTAATATTTGGGTGAAGTTGGCGAAATGTGGGCAATAGGCAAGAACATATCCTTTTGTGTTACACCATTGACATTTGCCCTCAAAGGGCTTGTGGTGACATGGTGGTTGGGCTGGATAAGAAGAGTGTGAAGGTTGAGCATAGGATGAGGAATGTGAGGGACGCTGTTTAAAATTCTTAGATGGGTTGTTGTTCTAGGAAGGGGGTGGGGACCAACGAGTAAAGGTAAGGTTTGCAGTGGCAGGAAAAGAGGAAAGGGGAGATTTTTGTTGGAGACGGAGTTCTTTATTGAGAAGTTTTTCGTGTAGTGCTTCAAAAGAGATAGGTCAGTCACTATTTTTAATGGCATCGACTACAATTTTGTATTCAGAGTTAGGACCAAGGCCATCTAGCACTCGATCTACAATATCTTCATGAGGGATATGTTGACCAAGAAGTGCAAGTTCATTTATAATGCGCTTAACTTGCTGTATGTAATCAGTAATGGAGAGGATGCCTTTGTTGATGTGACGAAATTGGTTCTGAAGCTGTTGTATATGAGTGCGAGAGGGATTTGCATATGTGTGAGCAAGGATATCCCACACCTCTTTAGAAGTGGAACATCGTCCAAGAGCTGTGGAGAGAGTACCAGCTATGGCACCATAATTGAGTCTGTCTTGGCAAAACCAAGAATGGTACGCTGGGTTGAGTTCTTGTTGTTCTGTGAGTTTTAGATTGTATGGGAGAGGAGCCATCAATAAAAGAGTGTTAATCATAACCTATGAGTAAAGCTTTAACTTGGGGATTTCCAAGTTAGACTGTTGGATGGAGTGAGTTTTTGAATGGAATGAGTATTCATGATATTTATTCAACCTTATTTTGATATTTATATAATACTTATATCCATCCCAACTTATCCTTCCACTACTTTATGTTAGCATTTTTATATTCCTTATGATTTCCACATGTTTTTACTAACTTTTAATAGTTGTGCTCCCTATGTTTTTTTTTTCTCTAACTTTTTTTTAAAAAAATTTTAATGTCTTTGATCCCCAATTTTTTTTTTCTTCCATCAAATTTATATAAAAAATTATATAAAACTACCTAATCAATACCTTTTTTTTAAAAAAACTACCTTATATAAAAATTTTTTGCAAAAAACTATCTTATGTAATACAAATCTTTGCAAAAGACTACCTTTCAATCAATTTCGTCAGTTTACTGTTAATCTTAACAGTTGACCAGCACGCCCCTTTCACGTGCCTTTTTAAAACCCACCATCTCCTTCCATTAAATGTGAGCAAGAAGAACCCAACATTCCCTAATCAAGATATTCTCAACTTGCAATCTGTTACACCAAACTGGAACATTTCTTGAAGAAATGTTCGATTGGTCTTGGAATGATGTTCTTATTTGCTTAAAAACTTGTGAAAATTTCTTTTCATTTGCTGATTGTAGTAACCTAATCGATAAACTTATTACCACTTTACTTGCTAAAATTGCTCAAAACTCTGATGTTTCTCTCATTTTCTCCTCAAAATCCTACTCCTCCTCTTCCCCTGATCATACTTTATCCTCCCATCGAATCCGACTCTCAAATTCATGTACAAAAACTACCCTAAATTTAAGCTAACAACTATCATCATCAAGCAATAATCAAACAAGTAATAACAAAGCATGGTGGTTTGATGATTTAGCTACACTTTCTCCAATGGTGATTGAAAGAGTAATCAGAAATTTGGGTGCTTTTGGGAGTGATAACAACAGCTTATTACTCATAAAATTCATCATTCATTACCTTAAAACATCCCTTCAAGGAAACAAAAACATCTCCATTTACTCCTGTTATGAATGGTGTGACTTGAGTGCACCAAAATAAATCAAGTGTGACTCTTAGGATGGTATCCTATGAGAGTAAGTTAATGGGTAAGTTAAATGTGTGGTTAATATGGTGTTTAAAAGTGATTAAATACAATAAGTTATGAAGGTATTGAATCAAGACTTAAACACAAGAATTAAGTGGTTCTGATTCATGAATGAGATTAATGAAAGAATCCAAGAGTTGCAAAGCCATGCCTTGAACAAAGCTGCTGAATCAGAAAAGTCAGAAGCATGAAACTGATGGGTGCTCGAACGAGCCCATTTGTGCTCGGACGAGTCAGCTGCCTGCACCAAACCAGTAGCTTCATTGAAGGTCTGCTCGAATGAGCCATGGTGAAGCTCGAACGAGTGTGAGTGTAGCAGACTGGCAGTTTACTTTGGATTTGTTGTATGACGTTTCAGCTCATCATGGAATGTCAGTTACTTTGCTAATTATTCTCAAGCATTAAGAGAGTGCAATTACCTTTAAATATTAATGTACCTAGCACTATATAAAGAAGTCTCTAATCCACAAAAATTATCCACAAAATACCCAAGCCAAACACTAGCCTTAATCTCTTCTCTAATTGTAATACTCTATACTTGAGAGTTCTTTGAGCTCCTTTTGATAATATAAGAGTTACTACACCACGGGGGACGTAGCCAATTTTGGGTGAACCTCCTTAAACATTTGTGTCATTTTATTATTGCATTTTATTCCTACAAACATCGAGTTTATAATTTGCGTAATTTGTTTCACAAGACTTCACATATTTCTATTTTGGTGGTGTTAGAGGTTGAAACTCATCGTTCGATCGCTAATACGTCATCGTTTTCAACTCCAAATCAGATTATAGTGGGCTTGCTGATACTGCTGTTTATGGAGTAATCTTAATGGGAAGAACAACGTTTTCTTTCAGGGCATTGTTTTAGGTAATGAGACTTGTTTCTGGATTTGGGTTAAGTAAAGTTTGTAGAAGTGGGTTAGAGAAATTGATAGGAAGTATGCTTGATTTGGCAAAATTGGATGATTTATTGATCAGCAAATAGCAATGAAAGGAATAATATGGGAGGTGTTTATGATGTTAATGTTGTAATAAGATTAATTAGAGTGTTTTAATGGTAGAAGAAGAAGAAATTTCTTCTTAATTTTTCGATTGTTTTGGGCTTACATTTTAACTTTTACAAGTGGTTTCAGTGGATTATTAAGGAATATAAATTCAACTTAAATGATAATTTTGAATTCTTGATGAAATGTTAGATATCAACTGTGAATTTGGTGTAGATATGACGATATATTAATAATCAATGGCAAAACTTGCTTAATCTGTTACATTTAGAAATCAAGATCATAAAAAGAGTACAAAAAAAAATTAGTATTGGTAGTTTATTTGCAAAACGTGCAAGTAGAGAAAGTGATAATAACTTTGTTAATTACCTTGTTGATGCCGTTTATTACCCTTTATTATAATATTGTTGCATTGTCTTGGGATTATTATTGTACTATAGTGGTCAAATTTAGATTAATCATTTTTTTAGACAAATAACATTCTGCTAAAAGTTCTTAAATTCATCGAATTATATATTTTAATATGTTGGTGCTATCTAGGGCTTTGGAATTTGGATCCTGGATCCACCAATGACTTTAACTATACATCCTTTGGCTACTCTCTGTCTCCATGAGTTTTCCCTACTCACCGAAACATGTTGGACCGTTTTTGGGTGAATTAGGACAAACTTATTGAGACATAAGGAATATGTTGCAATTTGTTCGTAGTACTTTAACCACATGAACCACATGTCTTTTCAGAACTTGAAATGCATCCTTGTTTGCATAGCAGTGTAGCCTTAAAGCACTAGTCTTTTTGTTTGAAATGAATCGCATGTAGTTCATATAAATTTCATATTGATCATGTCCCTTTCTCAAATATTTCGTGGCTTACATTCTTTGAACAGATATTGCTCTTGAATTGATTAAAAAAGATCCTGACTTGGCCAAAGTGGAACACAGTGAATACGGCTCCCCTTTATGTGTGTTAGCTGAGAAACCACATGCTTTTCCAAGTGGACGCCATCTCAACAACAATCAGCTCAAAGTCATAAAAATTTGTAAGTTTCTTGACAAGATTCAACAATGGTGGAATTAAGCTTTATGTATTTCTGTGCTCTTATTACATGAACAATGATCCTATATATACAAAGAGACTTAGAGACTGAACCTAGAGAACCACACTAATCAACTATGGAAACTAGTCTAACATGGAAGTTATTCTCCCATCAAGGTTATTGAGAATATTATTGAAATTTATGCCAATATTATATACAATTACAATATTCTTTAATATACTCAAACATACTCCCCAATACTCCCTCTCAAGTTAGAGCATGAAGACCAACTTAAAGAAGTAGAGAAAATTGTGATTTACCAAGAGCTTTTGTAAAAATATCTGCCAATTGATGTCCCGTAGGAATATAGAAAGTTTGAATCGTATGAGATTGAATATCATCACGAACAAAATGACAATCAATTTCAATGTGTTTCGTACATTCATGAAAAACAGAATTAGCCGCAATGTGGAGAGCGGCTTGACTGTCACAATAGAGATGCATTGGCTGAAGGTGGGGATTACCAAGACAAAGGAGAAGAGACTTTAACCATTTTAACTCACAAGTAGCATTTGCCATAAAACAGTATTCTGCCTCAACAGAAAATTTGGATGTTGGTTTTTTCTTTGTTTTCCACGAGATGGGAGAAGAGTCAATAAGAACAAAATAACCTGCCCAGTCGCTATCACAAAAACCATAAAGTTAAAGATTACAATTTCGGCACAAACAAACGTCCTTCGCCTGGACACCCTTTCAGATAATGTAAAATACGTAAGGCGACCTTCCAATGAGGAACAAGAGGAGCTCTCATGAATTGAGCTAGCACATGCACGGAATAACATAAATCAGGATGAGTAATAGTTAAGTAAATAATCCTACCAATAAGCCGTCAACACTTCTCAGGCTCTAAATACAACTCCCCTTAACTACGAGCCAAATTGTGATTTTGTTCCATTGGAGTTGATGCTGGTTTTGCACCTAATTATATAGGGTATCACAAATATCATGGTATAAAACCCATGTCTACCTCCTTATTAAGGGTACTTTCTGTTGGAAATGTGACTTTAACAAGTTCAAACCTTTGCTTAACATACACCAAATGTAGATTACATCATCGGGAATCACCATATATCGATCATAGTAACAAGAAAATTTTGTTGGATCTTGATATAAATTCTAGGCGAGATACTCTTTCCTAAAACATCATTTCCTCACATACACGGAAACTAGAATGATGCAAGAGAAACTTAAGTGGAAGAAGATAAGAAAATTACAAACGAGAATTTCAAGTCCTCGATGTAAAATGCTAGAGAAGAAAAGAAATTAGAAATTGCATGTATCAAATAACACACAAGCCTTCTATATTTATAGAATAGCTCACACCGGTTCATGAAGTAACATATCACTTCATGAAACACGAGGTTGATTCGTGAAACATGAAATCAATTCATGAACTCATGTCGCCTTTCGCTCAACCCTTACATCCCAAATAACATGGCTAAAAGTAAACCATAATAACTGTAGGAAGTTATTGTATAACCATCAAAACAAAGCAAAAAGTCACACGGAAATTTTCCGGAAAAACACGTTAGTCGCTGGCCGCGAAAAAGGTCGCGGGCCGCGACCTATGCGCCCCAGAAAACAGAAACTTTTTGTGTAATTTTCGTGAGTCGCGATCCAAATCACGAGCCGTGACTTTTATGTTTTGATTAAAGCATATAATTTTCAACCTTGGGATATACTTAATTAATTTAATCAAATTTAATTATTTAATATAATTAATTAACCTTTTCGATAACCACTATACACTATAAATTCCAACAATCCTCCCCCATTTAGAGTGTATAATCCTTTTCTTCTTTTACGATCCATAACTCCAACCCATTTCATGCATCAATGACAATGTTCATACGAATTGAATTGACACCTAGTACAACACATCTTTACAATTGATTACATCCCCTACTGTCCGTACGAATTGAATTAAGCACATATATCCAACCAATTGAAGGAGTAGTACACACGAAATAATTCATTAATCTTACATCCTTGACACGTTAAAGGTCATGTGTCCATATCTATTCATAATAGAGCTGTTCATGGGCGGGCTTGGGCGGGTAGCGGACCGGATAGCACCTAAAAATTCTACCCGCGGGCTCAAATATTCAAAAGTCCGCCCGCATTTGCGGCATATTTTTTTGTCGCTACCCGCCCATTTTTGAAGCGGGCGGGACCGCGGGTAGGCGGGTATTTTTATATAAAAATTTAAAACATAAATCATATTATAAAGTTAAATTTTTATAAGAACAAAAAAAATATAATACATTATCTAAAATACTCTAAATATATATAAAGTCTCAAAATAGTCAAATTACATGAATATTGAATATAGACGGTGGAGTTGGCTACTTGTTCGAACTTTGATAGTCGATTGCTTGAGTGCTTTGAGGGTTAAAAATATTAAAGTCTAAAAGAAGTAAACCTTAAGGCTAGTAGAAAAGTAATAAACTAAAGTTGGATATGGGTCATGTGTAGTATATAATTTGATATTTAATAAAATTAATTATTTAATAAATAATATATTAAACTAAGCGGGCGGGGGTATACCCGCGGATAATTTTTTAGTGTCGCTACCCGCCCGTTTATCTTGGCGGGCGAGTATTACCCGTCCAAACTTTAATTTTTTTTTAAAAACGTTGTCCATGCCCGCTCGTTTTTCGAGCCGGATTGGGTGGGCCTAGCGGGTAGCCTGCCCATGAACAGCTCTAATTCATAAGTTCTATGAAATCATAAGCATGCCCCTTGATTTCGTTAAGACGGCCAAATCTTGAACTTATATAGGTAGCTTCTCCCTAATATACCATACTTTTGTGAATAAAGCACTCAATCTAGAGATCTTCATAACTCTAGAAATGGAGACTTCGAGAGACTACTCTACTACCTCGTTTGTCAACATCACGAATGAAGCAACTTAGGATCACTTAAGTGTTGCTTCCCAACATCTGATGAGCGATCAATCCACATTGAATTCAAGACTAGATGTTTCTTCTAGCGTCGAATTGGGTTTCACTCATGGTGTTGAAGAATGGGCATGTACCAATTTCATTACTCCATGAAATTCCTAGACTTTGTAAGAATACTTTGTCTAGCTTTGAACTTTGTTCACATAGTCAAGAAATGTGATCCCTTCTTTGATAAGCCCTAATTTCCGGCTTTGCCTCAATTAGATGTCATAGCATTATCAAAGTTACACTCGACTATCAATACTTTATACAAGCCACTTGCCAATCAAAACTAGATTGATTTTGTGCACAACCTTGGCTTAAGACATCACAAAGATGAGTATTTTAAACTATACAGTTTACATATTTGTCTAAATCTTGACAAATATCATTAACATCATAGTAGAATAAATTAAAACTTTGTTTGTTCTTGGGTGATCAAAACTTGGTACCTCCCCCACAAACACATATTTTGATCAATATATAGAGAATGGCCAATTCACTAAAGATCAAACTCATACTTGAGTACTCTTCAAACTTGAAGAACTTCCACTATAAAATTAATTAAATCCATAAGTTGTAAGTAAAACTTTACTTGACAATTATAAAACAATTTGAATCTTGTATAAGTTAAAATTACATCCAATTTTATATTCATTTCAAATATCTAGAAAATAATTTCAACTAGAAAACATGAGGGTAATCTTGGACTTTCCCTTAAGTATAATAAAATACTTATATTACTTAGTCCTTAAACTTTTATGTTAAAAATTAATTTAACATTTACCTCCCCCATTTCCTTCATAGAAGGAATATGACATATTACTTTGTCAACTTAACTTATACAATTATATTCCAAAACAAATATATCATAATTTATAAAAATATATGATATAACATACCATATGAAAATACAAACAATTATTTAACCATTGTATTTTCGGTAAACTGATTGAAATAATTTAATAATAAATTATCATATTAAGTATAATACCACTTAATAAATTTTGAACATTAATACATGCTCATCAATCTTCATATATAATATGAAAATCTATCTATAACATATGGTTATACTTGCATGGAGATTAAGTTACTAAACTTCAAACATTATTCCCATGATGAACACATCATTACTTACTTTCTTTTAGAAAGCTTAAACTTATATGATACTTAAGTATCAAAATACATAATCATGGGTAAATCTTCATATCATATTAGAAATATGAATACAAGATATTAAAAACCTTTTACTTTGAAAACTTTAAGTTAAAAACTTTCTTAGTAAAATAAACTTATATTTTTCTCTTTTAGAAATACAAGCTGTATTAAAAGATTAGCAAATCGTTCTTAAAGGATCAAAATGTCATAACCATTTGTACAAACTTGTAGGTATTCAAACCTATCTATCATTGAAAATTAAATTTCCAAATAAATATTGCATCACTTTGTATTATAATCAAATATCATTGATATATAATATCTCTTGTTCTAATAAATAGAACTCATAGTAGATGTTATAAATAACATAATCTATATAGATGCATCCTTATTTTGATCTTTTAGATAATTCAAAATAAATATCCTTTGTACCAAAATGATTAAGATATTTCTATAAAATCAAATACTTTAAACCAAAGAAAACATTTAATATCAACTTTAACTTAAAACGTTAAATCCTTCTTTATTGTCACACCAAATTTATTTGGCGTTATCCGACAACATAAGATACCTAAACATACCCATTAACCGGAATAAAACTTATTTAGTACTTTTCTCCAATATAAATATTAGTATAAAAACTTTACATATACTCATGCACATAATGCACATCTTGAAAATCAAAATAATAACATACTCTAGATTAAGAGTAACATATGAGTTTCAATTAATACATTAATCAATGTAATAATAAATAAATTCATATCTTGCTTTACTTAGCAAATCAACATTTATTTCATATAAGATTAAACCATCATATATATCTAAATGAACTAGACAAACTTGTCTTTATCATTTATTTGATATATAAAATCACTTATATAATCATTAAACTCTTTTTATTTATTTAACATTATGGAACTTATTAACCTCCATAACAAACAACTTTAATAAATAAAAATTTCGAGTTTAAAATAATGTTGACAACTTTCAACCTACATTTAAAACATTATTAGATTTTCAAATTCTTGTTTAACATCACCGTTACATTAAAATTACTTTTAATGAATCTTTGATGATAAACCTTTAAATTTATTCATGTCATAAACTTTGTACCCTTTTCCAATATTAATAAATTAATATAACCTTGGGTAAAAGTATACATATGACAACCCCATATAAAAATTATATGTCCAAATTTAAACAACATTGGTAATAACCGATCAAATAATATATCATAAAGACTAACTTGAATCATGCACAATCACATAGAAATAATTCTACACATGCATGAAACAAAATAATGCAACATGAACTTTTGTTAAGAACATTGCAATAATATACTTTATACTTTAATTAACTTCATTGTTAATCAAACATGGATCATGCAACCTTTTAAAAACAATTCACTCAAAAGGTGAAACATACATCAATAACAAAAACATTATTGAACTTGGTCAAAAGATAACCACACATAACAAACACATATGTTTAACTTGTATGACAAAATTTATCTTGTCTTACCAAACATGCTAAAACCCTAAACTTAACATGTTACCATAAAAGAACTATAAAAGCAATTTTATCCAACTTGATAATAACACTTATCATCTTTTATAATAAACAAGACATGATATATATAATATAAGATAAACATGTAAAACATGACCATGAAATTTATCATCTTACCAAGCATAAAACAAAACTTATAAACACAAAAGATAGCAAACATTATCCATCTTTGATAATAATATTAATCATCATAAAAATCATGGTAAGTTACTTATACTTCCAAACATCAAATTTCTTTGATAAATAAAATGGAGTATCATCATTTACACCAAATGATAACCATGACCAAATAACCATGATCACTTACTTTACTAAATTTCATGGATATAAGAACTTGCTTAAACATGTAACATATTGTACATCTCTATCATCATAAAAATAATAAACATATGAAATTAACATAGAGAACTTACATACTTTAGAAACATCATCTCTACCATGTAATTATGTCTATCTCTCTAACATAACTTGATCAAGATAGAAACAACACAACTCTTCATGAAACAACGCATCCTTTCATGAACCAACGTGTCTCTTTATCGAACAAACATATTCTTTGATGAACCAATGCACCCTTTCAAAAAATCTCTACGATAATCTCATCACCCGATCATGGTGTAATTTTCATATAAGCAAACTTAAAAACTTTCCCAACAAATTTGTCAAACATGTCAAAGTTTGTGGTTAAACATTGAGACTTGTCATACTTACTTAAGAAGATGATGTTATAGATTGTTAGAAATGTGACTTTAATTTTATAAATAAACAATAAAATAAAGTTACAAGTTTGTAGTAGAAAACCAAATTACATATGACAAGTTTAAACCTTTGCTTAACATACACCAAATGTAGATTACATCATCGAGAATCACCATATATCGATCATAGTAACAAGAAGATTTTGTTGGATCTTGATATAAATTCTAGGCGAGATGCTCTTTCCTAAAACATCATTTCCTCCCTACTACGGTGCTTGGGAATAAACCGGAAATATGTTCTGAGATACAAAGAATTACACTAACATCCGAGCACACGGAAATTAGAATGATGCAAGAGAAACTTAAGTGGAAGAAGATAAGAAAATTACAAACGAGAATTTCAAGTCCTCGATGAAAAATGCTAGAGAAGAAAAGAAATCAGAAATTGCATGTATCAAATAACACACAAGCCTTCTATATTTATAGAATAGCTCACACCGGTTCATGAAGTAACATATCACTTCATGAAACACGAGGTTGATCCGTGAAACATGAGATCGATTCATGAACTCATGTCGCCTTTCACTCAACCCTTACATCCCAAATAACATGGCTAAAAGTAATCATAATAACTGTAGGAAGTTATTGTATAACCATCAAAACAAAGCAAAAAGTCACACGAAAATTTTCCGAAAAAACACGTTAGTCGCGGGCCGCGACCTGTGAGCCCCAGAAAACAGAAACTTTTTGTGTAATTTTCGCGAGCCGCGATCCAAATCACGAGCCGTGACTTTTATGTTTTGATTAAAGCATATAATTTTCAACCTTGGGATATACTTTTAATTAATTTAATCAAATTTAATTATTTAATATAATTAATTAACCTTTCCGATAACCACTATACACTCTAAATTCCAACACTTTCAAGTAGAGACTAAATTGGCTTTTCTTGTGGCTCATTACACGAATCTTTGCCATAGCTTTAGATGCCTATACATACAAGCTATGAATTATCAAATAAATACAGCTTTAAGATCCTCATTAGTAGCTATGCAAATCATAGGAGGCAGAATATTTACGAATACTTGTAGATTGGATATTTGGATATATAAACTTATATGGACTAATTGATAATATGGCTTCACTCTTTAAATGGAGGATGGTTGTGATCGCCTAACTTGGATAACGTTGCTTAATGTTTAATCACTGGAAAACTTTTGGTCAGAATTGGCCTTCAAAACCTTTTGTCTTTTAAAGTGATAGTATAGTCCACCTTATATGCTTACTTCTGTCTGTCATGAAGAAATTGTATGATTGCTAATGAACAATTTGTCTTTAAATTGTTGTATAGACAATTCAAGGGCATGTGTGTAACATCTTCCGTTTATTTTCAACATTTAGTTTAATGATTTTAATTGTTCTGTTTTGGTTTTAATGTTGAATTCCTTATACCTTATTTCCTTAATTTTATGGCAGATTCGTATTGGAAGAATTGTAGGGACACAAAATTGATGAATCGCCAAGTTCTTGAACTTGTCAAATGTTTGTGCAACATCATTATGGGACTGGAATATATGAAAGCATTTTCAATGTTTCAACGACCACTACATCTAGCCGCCCAATTTGGTGTGCATGAGATTGTAGAAGAGATCGTAGAGGCATTTCCCCCAGCACTATGGTCTTCCAACCAGGACAATCACAATGTATTCCAGATAGCTGTTAAATATCGTCGAGAAAACGTATTTAACTTAATACGTCAAATAAGTGACTATAGACATTTAGTGACGAGATATATAGACCCACTTGGGAACAACATATTGCATTTGGCTGGAAAATTACCACCCTTAGACCGCCTCAATCTTGTTTCCGGTGCAGTTTTACAAATGCAACGTGAATTACAATGGTTTAAGGTATAATATTTTTTTAAAGAACCTAATTTTGTACTACTTGATCATTGATGGCGAGTTATTTCTAATGATCTGGTAACATGACTTCATCCATGTTTGATTGATAGGAGGTCGAAAAGTTTGTCCAACCTGTACACAAAGTTGGAAAGAATGTAGAAGGCAAAACCCCAGCCTTTGTATTCACAGAAGCACATGAAAGTTTGGTTAAAGAAGGAGAAAAATGGATGAAAGATACATCAACTTCGTGCACGGTTGCAGCTGCCCTTATAGCAACAGTTGTATTTGCTGCAGCCATAACAGTACCAGGTGGGAATGACCAAAACAAAGGTAACCCTCTTTTTATTGATCCTAAGCAGCACCAATTGAAAGCATTTGCAGTATTTGGGCTCTTTGATGCAATTTCTTTGTCCTCTTCAGTGACTTCAATCATGATGTTTTTATCAATTTTGACTTCACGCTATTCAGAAGTTGATTATCTCAGTGCCTTACCCAAAAGGCTAATCATTGGTCTTAGCATGCTTTTTATATCAATAACATCACTAATGGTTGCTTTTAGTACTGCGCTCTATCTTGTTTTTGGCCAAAACAAGGGGGTTGAGACTCCTTTTGGTGTGTTTACTTGCAAGTGTTCCGGTGGTTACTTTTGCTTGCTTCCAGATCCCACTGTTTATTGAAATGACATTAGCAACATACGGACGCGGAATTTTCCGAAAACAAGGCGATTCTGTGATCCATTAGAAAAATGTACATGGACATGAATTAAGATTCCTATCTGAATGTAATAGATTAAGACCTTGGTCTAATAGTATATAGGAGTGGACATGGTCCAAAATCCTATCTGAATCTAATAGATTCAGACCTTTATACACGAGCTTTTAGTGAATACTCCGAGTTTGATTTTGATCAAAATGACAAGTATGTGTGTACACTACTCATGTTTGAGTAACCTTCATCGTTGTAAGATTGTCATGAAAACCCAACTTCTTTAAAATGATAAACTTAAACCAGTGTATTGATTTAAATTTTGTAATTGAGTGTTTCTAATTTTCTTGTTCTAATACTTAGATTAATATTTGTCATAATTAAGACCGAACAATTTTTAATAGAAAATTTTGTTTATTGAGTTAATTATTGTTTGCACTTACTAAATGCGAACAGACTTGAATAAGTTTGATTTGGATCTTATTGCATACTTTTTTTTTTATTAAGAATCTCTTTCAAATTTTCTTGATGAATGAGGTATAAAAAATTTGATTATGTTCTTAATTGATAATCACACCCTCTATTTCCCATAAATTTTGAATCGAAGGAAATGATATAACATTTAGGAGATAGTAAGGCATTAATAATATGTGGATTATATTAAAAAGAAAAGATTAATTTTAAAATTTTAACTTGTACGTGATTTAATTATAAAAATGTTAACTTTAGATTATTTTGATTGAACAAATTAACTTCGATTGTTTTATTTTACAATGTCTAAAATAACAAAGGAAAAGTTCTTAAAATTCACCCTTATCAATCCTAAAACAAGTGGTGGTCAAGTGGAGGAGGTTGCAAAGATTCCCTTGATTTGGCTGCCTGGAAACGCGTTAATGACGTCGTTATCAGCTGGCTTTTATCGTCTCTTGAACCCAGTATCGCCAAGAGTGTCTAGTGGCATAAAACGGCAAAAGAAATTTGGGATGAACTCCATGAACGATATGGACACTCATCAAATACTCAAGTGTATTCCTTGCAAGAGGAACTCAGCCAATTAACCCACGATTCTAATATGTCAATTGCTGATTTCTACACCAGGATCAAATCCTTATGGGACGAGCTTGATCACTTGAACCCTTTTCCCTCTTGTTCCTGTGATGAGTGTTCATGCAATCTCACTCAGAAGTTCTACAAGCTTCAACAAGATCAGCGTTTAACTCAATTCTTGATGAAACTTGACTCCAAATACACTCAAGTTCGAAGTACTATTTTGATGATGCCTACCTTGCCTACTATTGCTCACGCCTACCAGATTCTTGATCAAGAACAACGCCATCAACATCTCAGTAAGCTCCATGACTCTCACCATGAGTCTCTTGCATTCAATGTGGACATAAAACACTTTTCTGAGAAGCCCAAACCTTCGGTTCTTGGTGCCAGACCCGATAAACCTAAGATTTCTGGTCACAAACGCCTTGGCTCTTATTTTTGTGACCATTGCAAAACCTATGGTCATAGCCTTGAGCGTTGTTGGAAAGTGCATGGCTATCCGACCACTTTTAAGCCCAATACTTGGCGTCGACCCACTGGTTCTGCTCATGTCGTTCAAGGAGAATCTGATTCTGATAGTGATGCCCTTGTGGTGGTCAAGTAGAGCGAAAACACCGCCACCTTCTTGAGATAGCCGGAGCTTTATCCTTTCAATCCCAACTACCAAAATCCTATTGGGGGGACTGTCTCCAAGCTGCTACCTTCCTCATTAATAGAACCCCTTCTGCTGTCTTACATGGTTGCACTCCTTATGAAACCCTTTATCATAAGCTCCTGATTACTCCATACTTAAGGCTTTTGGTTGCTTAGCCTACGTTTCTTCCCTTCAACAAGGGCGCCACAAATTTGCTCCTAGGGCTACTCCCCATGTGTTTCTAGGTTATTCTTCTCAACAAAAAGGCTACAAGGTTCTTAACCTTGCCACTAAAGCTGTTGTTGTTTCTAGGGATGTAGTATTCGACACTTCCCTTACCATTACCTTAATACACAATCCAGTCCCACCACTCCCCTCCAATTCTTCCTCCCTAGTTCCATTTCTGACCCTTGTCTTGTAGACTTTCCTCCACCTAATCTTCCCTTTACTACAACCTTTACTAACAATACTTCATCTCCTCAACCCTCCTCTCCTAATTCTGCTACCTTACCTTCTCCTTCTGTCCTTCCCACTAATAATTATGCCTCTTCCCTTCCCCTTAATTCCTCTCCCCCTCCTTCCCCTACTACTCTCCCTCCTGTTAGACGGTCTACAAGAACCACTAAACCTCCCTCTCACCTCCAAGCTTATCATTGCAACCATGTTACTACCACCCACTGGTGTAAATTGATCATTCTCATGCCTTGTCTACTTCTCACAAAAATGTATCTCATCAACATCAACAGTTCATTGAACCTAAATCCTATAAAGAAGCTGCTGCCTCCCCTCAGTGGGTAACTGCTATGCACCAGGAACTTATGGCCCTTGAATCCAATAATACATGGACCCTTGTGGATCTCCCTAAACACAAAAAACCTATTGGGTGTAAATGGGTTTTCAAAACCAAATTAAGAGTTGATGGCACCTTGGAACGACATAAGGCTAGACTTGTTGCTAAGGGTTTTACCCAAAACTATGGTATTGACTTTGAAGAGACTTTCTCTTCCGTTGTGAAAATCACCACTATTAGATGCTTACTTGCTGTAGCTGCTCATCACCAATGGCCCATTTACCAATTAGATGTGAATAACGCCTTTCTTCATGGCGATCTACATGAAGTGGTTTTTATGAAGGTTCCTGAAGGTCTTAATGTTCCCGCCAACAAAGTGTGTAAATTGAACAAGTCCCTTTATGGTTTAAAACAGGCCTCACGCCAATGGTTTGCAAAATTGGTTCATATCCTTCTTGCACAGAACTTTACACAGTCTAATTCTGACTACTCTTTATTCATTCAAAAGGCTGGTACTGATCTTACTCTCCTTGTTGTCTACGTTGATGATATATTGATCACGGGTACTAATTCATCCATCATCGAGGCTCTTAAAACCCATCTGCACAACACCTTTAGTATTAAAGATTTGGGAACTTTACATTTCTTCCTTGGCATGGAAGCCCAGCTATAGTGACAAAGGCATCATCCTCACCCAAGAAAAGTTCACTAAAGAAATGCTTCATGATTGTAGTTTCTCTGATTTGAAAACTGTGCTCACTCCTTTACCATCTCAGCTCAAACTTTCTGCCCATGACGGTGTTCCAATACCTGATCCTACCATTTACAGAAGTATCGTTGGCAAGCTAAATTTTCTTACACATACACGTCCGGATTTGTCCTATGCTGTGCAAACACTCAGTCAGTTCATGCAAAAGCCTACTTATCATCATCTTACTGCTCTCAAGCATACTATTTCTTATGTGTCCACCACGGTTGGTCAAGGTATATTTGTCTCTAGGGTCTGACAAGCTCACTCTTCAAGCGTTCTCCGACTCAGATTGGGCATCTTGTGCAATTCATCCATGTGCACAAACAAGAAACACAAAGTTAGTATATGTAACAAACTCTTAACAACATGTATTTGTGATTGTATATATATACTGCTCCTTCTCCTCATGTAATTCACTTCATCAATAATAAAGAGTGTATTACAAGATTGTTTTAATTCTTGTTTCTTGATTGTTTAGCTCTCTGCTTGAGCACCATCTGTTTCAACAGAGTCAAAGAGGGCTCTTGTCAACCTATCAGTCCTCCCTCTCAGCCTTATCTGCCACCGCAGATTTGCGATCACAATGAGTCTAACTTAGTTCGAATTATCCACCCTTCGATTTTGCTCAAGATAAGACTCAGATTATGTTTTTCAATTCATCTGCACTAGTAGTTGGATTATGTATACTCTAACTTTGCTTCAACTCAAACTCTCGGTGTTTAAATTATTATCAAGCTTTATTCTTATTCATAGTAAATTTGTAATTTATAATTTAATTGCATAAAAACAATAGAGTAGTCTTTCATAGTAGGGGTGTTCAAAATTACCGACCCCGACCCGCCGATCCGCTGACCTGCCTCATAAATGGCGGGTCAAAAATTAAAAAAATTAAAAAATTGCGGGTCGGGTCATGGGCCGATATAAAATCATCCGGGTACCCGCTAATTGTTGGAAATATAGACCTTTAGAAGGTTTTCTCAAAATCTTCTTATAGCTACAGTCATCGACACATATTACTGATAATAATATGTATAACATTTGTATATAAGAAATGTATTTAGAGTTGTGTTTAACATGTATTTGATATGGAAAAGTATGGTGTGACACGAACTTGTCGTTGCATTAAGAAAGTTATTTACCGACTATCCCAAGTGTAAATAGACGGGACTTTCCCAAGGTTAACACACCCACCAATAGCAATGTACGCTCACTACTAAAGGTGTGGAGCAAATACCACTCTTGCACAAGTGAATAGGAAAAGAGATGAGATATTGAGAATTGTGTATTTGCAAATGAATGAAACATCATCTATTTATAGGGATTTTCTAACAACTCTTTTTCAACCTTCATAAAACAAGGTCAAAGAATATAAATTTATTTTATTAAGATTAATTCACATCATGAATGAAAAAGGAGTTGTTGGAGAAGGCTTTAAATGGCCATTTATCCAACAATCCCCACAAAATGCCATTTAAGAAAAATACTTATGCAAGAGAAAGCTTTGGCACATAGCAACTAAGTGGACTAAGCCTTGAACTTGTTGTTTAGTGAAAGGAGGCAACAATTCACAAGCCCTTGTGAGTGAACTAAGTCTTGAACTCCAAGAACTCTTGATCAAACAAGTGAACTAAGTCTTGAACTTATAAGATTTGAATTGAGACCCTCAAAACACATGCCTTGCCTAGAGAGGTACCAGCTCCAATTAAGTTATATGGTGCATTTTTATGGCCTATGCACCTACCTTGATTTTCATGAGCGCTCTAGTGGAATATTAGCCAGAAATTCCACATAGGAGGTGGCCAACCCCCACACTCACATAGGTGGATCGTCTCAAGTAGCACACCACAAAGTACTACAAGATCCATTAAGAGCCCAATGACTCATCCCTCAAATATAGAGCAATGCCAACAAATGCCATAGGGATAGTTGAAATGCATGCTCATCCACATTTGGGCTTTAGCACTATCCCCCTCGACACATCAAGAACCACTTATCTTGATAATCCTTTTGAAAAAGGTATATATGGTATTCACATTTCCTATTTAAGGACTTTTCCCTTATACGGGAATCATGGTATTCTTTTCCCCCATGAAGAGAATTGTATCAAGAACCACTTATCTTGATATATTTTTAATAAGATAATGAATGGTATTCTTACTTCCTTCTAGAGGAACTTTCCCCCATTCGGGAATATATATTACAGTATCATACTTATCTCAAAAGAAACATCATCAAACAAATTCATATTATTACCTCAAGTAACATAGTTTGATGCTCACAACTTAAGTATGATGTTCAAAACAATATGAAATACATAAGTATTCCAAACTCATCATGGTTATAACAGAACAACTCATGCATCTACAAAACAACTTGAACACTTAACGCCTAAACTTAAATTAGGCACCACCTTCAAGTCATATGCATAATTTAAATAACCATATTTATCCCTTTCCATATTTGTTCAACGCAACAACATAAGTCACACAACCTATTATGAATACCTTGCAACTTTTCAAATGTAGTAACAAATATTCATATAACAAACAAGTGACTCAATCAAAATCATGAACAAAATCACAAAGGGACACATCAATTACCAAAGGTTTTACAAGTTCTTCAAAGCCAAAGTAGTTCCTAAAACTTCTTCCCTATTATTAATGATACTTCTATTAATAACATTTTAGGGAAATATAAGGAACTTCACATACTTAAAAAGGCTTAAGAAGACAACAATTAATAACCTTTAGAAAATACTTTTTAAAGAATTACATCAAAATTATAATACCCCCACATTCAAGGTGTTCAACCATACGTTAAGAAGATCACATAATGCTCAAAAAGGGATAAATTCCACAATTTTAGTCCCTAATTTTATTGTTCTTCTTATCTTCAAAAAATTTTTACATCGTTTACAAGTCACAATGTTTACAACTCCAAATTATATGAATCACTTTAAAAGTTAAATAATTACAACATTTTTAACTAATCAAGATTCATACACAAGCAAATAATAAAAGTTTTAAACCACATATTCAAAACCTTACGAAACTTGATGCTTTCAATCCACATGACAAGATAGTATTTATGAACTTCTACTATTAAGTCTTTATACATCAAGAAATAAATTATTTTTGAATAAAACTCTCTTTCAAACGAAACCCCTTATCATTCACAATGAGTAAACTCCAAACATATTGAATAATAAATTTTTACTCAATAAATTAATTCATGAAAGAGACAATGTAATAAATATCCGACTTTCCACTTAACACCAAATTAAGTAGAATTTAATTTTCACAAGTCAAACCACTTTCTAGACATTTAGTCATAAATATTGTACCTCATGCACAAAAAATTTATCAACTCATGAAAATGGTACTTTGATCTATATAATTAGTATGTGAACATATTTTCAAAAATCATTATAAATTTACCCAATTAGTAAATAATACAAATTACAACTCCCACATACACATTATATATATAAGACATCTCATAAGCCAAAGTTCATTCATAAGTCATAAAAATCATACCACTTAGTCAATTTATAACTATCTTCCAATAACAACAATTTTCTTAACAATTGATAAGTGTAGTATTTTGCACTTATTGCGTCTTATATGTGGTTTATCGAGAGCTTAAGTTAGCGTTTCGAGGTTTAAACTGTTCGAGATTCGCTATTTTGAGTTCATTTGCTATTATTTGCCTTTTTGTGCTTTATTTTTGATATTCGAGTTGATTCAAGCAAGTTTCGAGCCATCTTGGTTTTCAACCATGTCTACCGAGTATCATGAATATATTATCATATGTATCGACATCATTTTGTGGCTCACGAAGATATTTTATAATGCTAAGAGGTTTAATTATACCAAGCTTCGATCGAGACTCTCTTAAATTCGGTCGAAGCTGCACCGTCTAGAAGCTGCTACGTCAAAATTTCGATCGAAGCTTCATGCGAATTTGGCCGAAGCTACATTTATACCTGCACTAACAGTTTCATACGGGCTGCTCTTCGAATTCCAACTTGATGGCATTTCAGTTTTTTTAGTGGGGATTACCAAAAGTCAGGCGGTTATGGAATTAATTGAGCTTGATTTTAATGGGTGGTTATCAGAGTAATTGAAAAGTCATGAATAAGAGTAATATATATTTCAGAATTTCGAAGTTAGAAAGGGAGGGGAGCTCTAGTTATAAAAAGTTAGGCGGAGGTTTTCACTTTCATAAGCAAATAAAGTTGGCAATTTCTAGATTAATCTTTTAGATTTTAGTTAAGAATTTTAATTTATGTTTTAGATAAAATCTCATCTCAATCTAGTCTTTAATCTAAATTAGTACTTTAATATTTATGTAATTTGGAGTTTATGGTCTTGTTATTCATCAAGTTTATGGTTTTATTCTTCATGGTCTTCTATTATTAAGGTATTTTTACTATTTTAAAATCTTTTAATTATGTTTAATATTGTTGTTTACGTTTGTTTAATTAATTTAATGGTCTTCATGAATATGATTAGTGAGTAGTTTTGTATGCTAGGACATTGGATTTGAACCCTAATATGTATGTGATTGTTAGATGAGGATTGGTGATTGTGATGTTGGATTGATTTGATTGAATTGTTTTGTATGATCATTCAAGTTAAAGTCTTTTAATTTCTCTTAATACCAAAATCACGAAAGTTGAGGGATGAGAATATTATTAGTCTTGGATGATGAAACAAGTTAATATGCCTTCTTAGTCAAAATCACGAAAGTTGAGATTGAGTAGTATGTTTTCTTGTGATGTTAATCGATCAAAATACGAAAGTTGAGATTGAGAGAACCCATTTAATTTGATTTAATTTGATTACCATCCCGAAAAGGAGTGATTAAGTTAGATCGGTGAATCAATTCAACGGAATCAATTGCAATTCTTATCGGAATAATTACATGCTATTAGTGGTGATTTCCTATGTCCTAGTCATTTTTATTATCTTGATATTATCATTTCTTAAGTGTTTTCACATAGTTCATAGAAACAACCAACAAATTCTCTGTTCCCAAAGCAATTAATTGAACGAATCTTATATTGATCTTGCCTCCCTGTGAATCGACCCGTAATTGTGCTACGACACCCGTACACTTGCGGCATTAAAATAAAACCCGAACAACAATCCACTAAAAATATGAAATTTTAACACTTGTTATTAGGAGAAATAAATCAACATCTATGTCTCAAAATAATCATGCAGTTTTAATGAGACTCTTCTACTCATATTCATGATCATATATATCATCATAATTAAAGGAGCTAATTAAGAATTAACAAACCACCACTTTAAGGCTTGCAACTTACAACAATATACTTACGACTCCTTTAGATAACAAGATGACTTAAAAATTAGCAACTTTATTTGGCCATGAAATAATCCTCCTCATTAAAAATTAAAACCACCATTTAACTCTTACACCATAAAAGCATGATTATAAAACTCAATTTTAATTAGTCATAAAAAAATAGCTGTTATAATATAGCCGTTATAAACTAGCCGTTATGAGCTAATTAACACTCATAATTATCTAACATTTAATTAATCATCAAAGAGGTCCATGTAATAAAACTCTCATAACCCTCATAATAGATGACCAAATTTACCCTCTTAAAAGTAATCTTAACACACATCATAAAATTAGTCACAATAACGGTCATATAATAATATGACATTACTCTCTTTTAAATTCATGATTAAGAAATAAATTACATTGAATCTAAAACATTATTAGCATTATAATCTTTTTGTCTAATTTTAAATGACATTCAATTCTTACATATGTGTACAAAATTAAGAGCCATGATAGCACACATAATAATACAATTTGACTAGCTCATTTTCAAAATAATGACTACATCAAATTCACATAACCTCATGACACACAATTCCCACATAGACTTAATCAAAAAAAGAGTTATAACAAATAGTCATATAGTATATACTAGCATTATGTTAAAATAATGTAATCATATACTACCTAAAATTAGGCATAAAATAATCAACTTTATTTTAATTGCAATTTTAATATGCATATGTAATATAATCATATTATCCAAATCACTTATTGGGTGACACACATGATCAGAACATAAAACACAAATCACTTGGTGGCACACAAGAACATGAATCAATAGCAATTACTCATAATTTAAATTGCAAGATAAAGCATGTCCACTTGCTAAATAACATGTAAAATTAAACTCATCAAAATACTAATTTGCATGTGATGATTCACCAAGATCAATACCCACAATAAAATATGAATCAATATCAAATTAATTAATATTTTCGAATAACTTATAAAAATGTATAAGTTTAGGACTTACCTTCTTTGCCATTACTTATCATCTCATAATCAAATCATAATAATATTATAATAGAAACCAATAATACATCGTTTATAAAAAACGATTAAAATCCACTTCTCCATTGCATTTTGAAGATAAGCCTCATTTGCTACCATCCATGATGGCAAATAAATAATAATCAAAGAACAAATACAAGCCTTAATCTCCATTGTGGAGTTACCGAAGCATACATCCATACCACAATATGAACAATCTGACATGACATTACTTTAGCAAACCTCACTGATTTCATCAAATATATAACATAATTGTTGCACATTTATTTTGTTATTAGCATGTAAGTATAGTCTGATCTCAAAACGATCTCCTACTTTACACATTTCCATATCATATAATACGACTAGCTAAAGAAGCAAAATAATAACTTTCTTAAATTGTTGGAAATATAGACCTTTAGAAGGTTTTCTCAAAATCTTCTTATAGCTACACTGCTACAGTCATCGACACATATTACTGATAATAATATGTATAACATTTGTATATAAGAAATGTATTTAGAGTTGTGTTTAACATGTATTTGATATGGAAAAGTATGGTGTGACACGAACTTGTCGTTGCATTAAGAAAGTTATTTCCCGACTATCCCAAGTGTAAATAGACGAGACTTTCCCAAGGTTAACACACCCACCAATAGCAATGTACACTCACTACTAAAGGTGTGGAGCAAATACCACTCTTGCACAAGTGAATAGAAAAAGAGATGAGATATTGAGAATTGTGTATTTGCAAATGAATGAAACATCATCTATTTATAGGGATTTTCTAACAACTCTTTTTCAACCTTCATAAAACAAGGTCAAAGAATATAAATGTATTTTATTAAGATTAATTCACATCATGAATGAAAAAGGAGTTGTTGGAGAAGGCTTATGGCCATTTATCCAACACTAATCACTCGGTAAACTTTTTTTATATATATACTCAATTTTTTTAGGGTTTACTTTCGAAACAATCATCCATTCATAGTAAGATATACGAATAATTGATCAAAATTCGATTATTAATAATTGTTTTTAGGCGTGCCGTTCTCTCATCTCTTTCTCTCTCACTTCTCTTCTTTCTTTTTATTACCTACATAGTAAGATATACTAATAATGATCTGAATTCGATTATTAATATCCATACTTCGATTATTAGTAGCAAATTTGGCAGGCTATTTAGATCAATACTCAATAGCAAGCTGATGTATTTAGGGACATACACATTCAATAAATTACCTATTCGACGACTTTGATATCGACATTATATATAGCTTTTGAGTTTTGAAAATTAGAATAGTAATTTTAAAATCTAAAATCAAGCTTTGATCAATACGAATTAGAAAAATTCTGCCTAAATATAGCCTAAAATCTGTTCGAAATTCGATCTCAAAAATTATAATTAAATTTGAAAAATAATCAAAATTAATAACCGGGTACCCGGCTTTCCGGGTACCCGATAATGAACACCCCTATTTCATAGGGCCGAACAAAGTTTGGTCTAAACGGTAAACCAAATCAGACCAAACCGAAATTATAGTATTCGGTCTAATCTGGATTTTTTAAAATTAAACTACAGTTTATAATTTGGTCTCGGTTTTTTTATTTTTCTGACTAGACCGGACTGCAAACCGTACTATAATCGAAAATCATAATTTTGTATTTAAAAAATTAAGTTGCTACCAAGATATTTTAAGATTTAGTTAGCAATATATACCTAAATAATTTACAAAATAGGAAAATTTGTTTTTAAAAAGCCAACATTTTGGCTATCTGCAAATAAAGAGTCAATATTTCATTTATTCAATAAAAAGTCAACATTTGTCTCATTTTTGCAAATAAAAGGATAGCTAGTAAATTTTCAACTCTGAATTTATCAAATAAATGAAACGTTGACTCTTTATTTGCAAAAATGAGACAAAAGTTATATTTTTATTGAATAAATGAAATTTTGACTCTTTATTTGCAGATGGCCAAAAGATTAGCTTTTTAGAATATTATATTTATTAATTGTAGGTGTGAAATATTTGCATAAATACATATATTAATTTGGATAAAATTATAAAAATAATAAATCGTAGATTAGACCAAATCGGACCGTTGTAAAACAGTTAGGTTTGATCCGGTCTGGTGATTTAAATGGTTCGGTCCGGTTTAAAAAAATTTCAGACCGAAAATTTTGGTTTGGTCTGATTTTAGTGTTAAACCAGACCAAATCGGACCGTGTTCACCCATAGTCTTTCAAATACAATTTAACAAAATAATTATGTTCTTCAAGGGTGTGTTTGTGGCTCAGTGGATAGAGCATCTGCATATGGAGCAGAAGGTTTGGGGTTCGACCTCTACTAGGCGCAGGTATCAATTGGGGGGTTTCTTGACTGCGCGCATCTCTCTTTACTCTTTCTTTAGGGGTATGGGTATGATTTGTCCACATCTTTCAAGAAAAACAAAAACTCCCCACTCGGACCCTGCCTTGTGCGGGATACCGAGAAGGTCCTTTACCTTTGCCTTTAAGGGTGTGTTTGACAAGAGGAAAATTGAGATTGGAGATTGAGATTTTGGTGTAAAATTTCTGATTTGTTTAAGGGGAATGAGGATTGGTAAAGGATGAGACTTGAAGATGAGTTGAGAGTTCGGAAGGGAAAGTCCAACAAAAAAGTCTTGGGGGAGGGTGATATTTGGGGATGAGGCTTAAAAATTTATGAAAAGATATCTTTGCCATTAATAAAAGTAGAAATGTAAGAGTAGAGCTGTTCAAAAGTGACCCGACCTGAAACCGAAAGTAAACCGACCCCAAAATGTGTTCCTTTTTAAGGTTTATCGAACCGACAATTAGGAGTGTTCACCGGTCCAAACCCGGACCGGAACCGGTTGGACCGGAAGACCGAATTTGCTGAGACCGGACTAGTTCCATCCGATCCGGTCCCGGTCTAACCTGGATTCCATCCGGTCCGGTCCGGGTTTGGACCGATTAGACCGGAATAATTTTTTATACCAAAAATAATTTTAAAAATGGAAGATTTTAAAAAATTTTAGCTACTAAATTATTATAAAATTAAAATATTTGGATAAATAAATTATTTTGTGTTAAAAATAAAATATTTAAAGTCCTTTAAATAAGTATATACATAACAATCGTAAATATTATTCACTTTCAAAATCACTTTTTATGTGTATCCGGTCTCATCCGGTCCAACCCGGATTTTTCCGGGATTAGACCAGACCGGACCGGAAACCCGGAATGCCGAAAATATAAGACCCGGAGACCGGACCGGATGTAATCGGTCCGGTCCGGTCTCACTCGGTTCCGGTCTAATTTTGCACACCTGTAACCGCCCTGAATTATGAAGGCAAACACTAATTGGAATTTAGTATTAATCAAGCGGAAGCTTGCTTTTGCCAGCATAATAAAAGGGGTTACTTAAAGGATAAACCAATGTCCAAGTAGAATACTTGAACCATAACCAAAGCAATATAACGGAAGTCTTAACTGTCTAAAATAAAGGAAAATTACAACCAAATCGAAATACGTCCAAAGTTCAAATACATCCTTAAAGTAGTCCAAACCTAAACAACCCAACTAATAGTCTCTCAAATACAATAAAGAGATCTAAACAAAAGGGGAGTCATACTCCAACTCGGGTTCATCTTCCGCTCACATATCCATTCTTCGTCGAGGTGCCATAGGGGTTTACTCTAAAATCAAAACCATTGGAAAAACATACAAAGCATAGTATCAGCAAAAAGGCTGAGTATAAACACACTAGTGTCCGTCAAACAAGTTATCAAAACCTTTTGATTTGAGTAAATTCATTTTGAAAGATTCTTTTTCATTTGATAAATCATATTATCATTCAAACCCAGTTCAATGGTTTTATAGTAATTTCAAATTCTCATATTTCATCATAAACCATAAGATCTCAATGGATCCAAATCAATTTCAAACTCATATTATAACTTTTTACATGGGTACTCTGTGAGTCATCCTGTGACTCGTTTGGTAGTTGGTCTACCGTCCGCGACATGTCCGGCAAGTGTAACACAATGGTATTGTGAACAATACGCGCTCAGCATTGGTGAGCCGTTTAATCATGCACACAACATTTGCTGTGGCATATGTACCCGTCATTTAGGCTAAAATATTTTTGTATATAATATATACCTTGTAATTTCAATAACATTTGAAAAGTCAAAAATATTAACTTTTTCCTTATGATAAACATCTTTTATTTGCAACATAGCAAAACATACTTTCTTTACAATATAGAAAAAATCAAATCATAATATTTCCCACATGGGTAAAACATGCTTAGCATAATCATATCATCAAACATAACCTTTGTATTATATTGGGGCATCACTAGCATGTGTGGAAATGCATCGCTATAAAAAGTGATTAAAAATTCTATACAATTTTTCAAGGAAACCATTAAAATGTTTCATTTCAATCCTTCTTAAAGTAAATATAACTTAAAAGAGTTTTGGGATTCATTCAAAGCAAATAGAATTTAGTTCATAATTTTATAAAATCTTTGTCATAGGAGATTTCATAAAACACTTTCTTAAATACGAGATAGTTTTACCGGTAATAAAATCGATAATTGATTTACAAAATACATATTAATTCTCCAACAAGGCCCACATTAATCAAGTCATTATAATAAATTAATTAAAATCAATTTAAGGTTATCCCATCAGATTATAATTGGTTATACAAATTTATAATGATTTTACGATTTTTTTGACAATTTAGGTATTTACCGTTATTTAAATGATGTTTTAAATCTATAAAATTTATAAACCATCTAAGTAAAACTTATTTATACTATGAGACAGTAGGTTACTAACAAAATTATATGTTTTTGATATAGGTCTATTTTTACTCAAATTTAATTAACAATATTACGCCTTTAAATAATTAAACAATATTTCTGAATTTGATAAATTAGTAAATAATTAATTATTAGCTTAATAAAATTTTACCAAAGTTCTAGAAGTTATATAATATTGTTTATAGCTCATTTAAACTTATAATGTCATGTATGATATTTTATCTTTTTATATAGACATCTTATCGATAAATCAAATAAAATCGGTTAAAACTATTTAAGTCCGAATAAAATAATATAAAAATTTTGTGATATTCCAGAAACTATTTTAAGGAATATAAAATTTTAAATAACCTTTAAAAATCGTGTGGTGTATTTTTAATAATTAATATTGTTATTTTACCAATAAACCGAATAAAATTTATTTAAGTCCATATATGATCACGAAAATATTTATAAATTTTTCCCAATGTACCTGCTGTTTATATAAGTGTCTCATAAAATTTATATGCCTAAAAGACGCCATTTAGTATTTATTTTATATTTTATCGTTTTCTAACTTACCGATTATTAATAACCGAGTAAAAATTATTAAGGTCCTCAAACGTCAACAAAATATTCTCAAAATTTTTCCTAATTTAGTTACTGTCCATATGAGTATGTGGTAAACATTTCAAGTCCATGTACCTTTATTGGGTAATTATTTTATATTTTACTATTTAACAATTTACCGATAGATAATTTAACGATTACTCAAAAATCATGAAAAATTCCAAACTAAATATATTCTGGCCAAATCTTGTTGGAGACATTATAATATGATTTTATAATTAGTTTTTATGATCAAGAATTTATGTCATACCATATTTCATAATAAGAGTATTTAACACCTTAAAACCCATTAAAATATCAATTTGACGAATAAATTTCAACAAAATTATTCAAAAGATTATTTTAACATATTGCTACTGAAAATTACTCTTAAAATGCATTTCAAATATTTTCTAAGTCCATAAAACCATTTCCATTACAATTACTTTCACAAAGTAGTGTAAATCATGCCTTTAAACATACAACAATTCTTAAAATCAACATGCATGATGCCCACAATAATAATACATGTAATAAATCATTGCATAATAAAATTGTCATTTTGATATCATTTTTCAAGATTTAAGAACTTCTCTTTGGGAATTTTATTTTTTTTTAAAAAAAACAAGTTTATACAAAACTTTCCCAACTTGTTCTTAAACCCTTTAAAAATCACCCCATGTGACATACCTCGACTCCAAGTCTATATAAGTATTTCTTAAGCTCCTACGTAAGCTCCGATGCGTTCTTAGAATGGGTTCCAACTTCGGGTCCTTACCCTTCAAGCCTCAACTCCAACTCTTCAACTAAACATATTGCATTCATCCAAAAATCAATTATAATTTTGGATTTCTAACATGCACTTAACTATCCTTAGTTGGAGTTGTTAAACTAATACTTGTGATGATTTTAACATATTTGGAGTATACTTATTATGTTGAGCAACATACTTAATCAAGTCTCATAATTTTACTTAAATTTTTAAAGTAAGAAAATATATAAGTTTGTGAAAAGAACATTTTTTTTATTATTATAGAGATTTTATAAGTGATGATTTTCTTATTTTTAGAGACAAAATATCCATATTAAAATGATCTTAGTTTATAGAAAGATTCACGTAAAAGTGTTCTTCAAGAACAAGTTTTAACAAAAACTAGTGGAATAAAGAAATGATAATAACTTACTCTATGCTTGGTGGATTTCTTCAAGTTTGGTGTCTATGGAAAGCTTTTGAAATGAAGATTATTTTTATGGAATATTTGAGTTTATAAACATAAATTTTCAGAAGTTTTAGATGGGTTTTTAAAGAAGATTTGATTAGAAAATAAGGTGTTTTTGCTAGGAATTGTAAGATTGAACTTCTTTAGTTCTTATGGGTGAATTTGGGAGCAAAATAAAGTGTGAACGAAGATTAATAAAACTGAAAATTTGGACAACAAATAGCTCTTAATTTCTATTGTTTGCATGCTTGTCATGATGGTGCTTTTGGGTTAGAGCAAAAGGGGGTTTTGGGTAGAGTGTTTAGGTAGTGTATGTAAGTGAACAAAGGGTATGGGACAGCCATATATGCTGCTGTTTGGGGCTGTTTTGGAGGGGATTTTTGTCTCATTTTGGTCTATTATAGTGTAGGAAAGGTTTATCTAAGATAGTTTAAGGTTTGGGTAAAAAATGTTGTACATGTAACAAGTTATGTGACTTATACTATATGTTTAAAAATCACTTGTATATGTGTATGAAATATTTAATTTACTCCCATCATGTTTAAATAATATGATCGGGTAATAATTAAATTTTCTCGAACTATTATCGGTAGTTGCTCAACTTTAAGTTTTACCTCCAAAGTTTACGTTTCTTGTTACGATTCATAACCACGTTATGAATTAACAAGTTTCTAATCATCGTAGAAATTTTTCAAATTTCTACCATCACTAATTAAATTTTAATTAGTGAATGACAAATATTAAAGGAAAAAAATTAGGCGCTAAAAATGATTAATGAAATCTCATTAATAATGCGACTGTTTCAACACCCCTACCGACACTACCCAAATCGAAGTTGTACCCGAACCGATTGACAACCGAAAATGAGAAAGTTGAACCCGAGCTGTAACCGACACATAATCGTTAATCGAGATTACCTGAACTAAAAATGACCGACCCGAGTCATATCCGACCCGAATCATGCTCGAAACCGAACTCGATCCGGCAAAATTCGACCAAACCCGAATAAATTTTAGATCGAATTGCTTTAAATCTGAACCAATTTTTAACATAGAAGTATGATAGACTCATATTCAATCATCTTATTATTTAATCTAATCAAGTGACAGATATTTTAATAAATTAAATTTTATAAATACATGGTTTCATATATTTAGAATTAATAATCAATGGTCAATGTATATAACCGTATTAGATGGAAATTGATAGAGCTTTATAATTATAATTTTCGGTTAAACAAGTAAAAGTAACAAAGTAATAATGATCACTAGTTGATTTACATTTTAACTATTTTTGCTTTAAGTAAAGGAAATCTTGTCATCAATTAAAAAATGACTAACAACTTAATTTTATATTGACTCGATCGATAGTAATTTGTAGTACGTAGCCGATAGTAATTAAAACCCGAACCCGATCTGTACTTGACAAAATCGAACCAATTATTAACCGATGACAACCCAACATCGATTAACACTCGACACGAACTTCAACAGACACCGAACCGATGCTAACCCGATAGCTCGAATAACCGATCTTCAACCGAACTGCGACTAACCGACCCAACTCGAGCGCAACTCGTCGTAACACGCAACCGAGAAATAGCCGATCCGAAATACAACCGAACCGAAAGACACTCGTCCGAAACCGACCCGATCACTCGAATGAACACCTCTATGTAAGAGTTATAAGGACAATTTTGCAAATATAATTAATTTTTATTTAAGTCCTTATTGTTGTCCATATTAGGTTTTGATGATGACTTCACTTTTAAAAAAACAAAAATGTTTTGAGTTTGTTTTGTAGGTCATATATCCGGTTTTATAAATCGTTGAGGAAACCTAAAATAACTTGATCAAAGAATATTGTACGAGTCAAAGTTGTTAAAAGAATCGGATATAAAAGATCACTTGGGACATCTAAGGTAGATAGAACGTCTATTGTTCCAAGTTTGATGGTCTGATGAAAATCGTTGATGGAGACGATATAGTGTTCCCAACGATATAAGTGTGGAGAATACGTCAGCTAAATTACTTAAGAAAACACTTTTTTCTATTTTTAGTTGATATGTTCGGTAAGAAAATAAGATATGTATAAATTATTAATTAGCAAAAAATTAAATAACTACCTAAAAATAACCTAGAGTTAATTAAAAGGATGAAAATAAGTCTTCTTATTTCTCTCCATGAAAATAGAGAGTTGATTAAGTTTTAATATAATTAATCTTAATTAACTATTTTTAGCTAAGGTTTTTCAGTTTTTAATATAATTAATCTTAATTAAAAGGATGAGAAGAACTCTCCTTATTTCAGTTTTTCAGTCTGTTCGCACTTAATAAGTGCAAACAGCTCGAACCTAAGGTTTGTGGATAACACGCTTAGTTTTGGAGTAAGTTTGATTATGATCTTATTATATACTTTTTTTGATAAATAATCTTATTTCTTTCAAATTAAATGGGGTAAGTTTGGCTGAAAAATACTTCCCCACACTTGTCCATTAAGATGTTGCTATTCCGGGCCTTGTGTGGTCGGGTGTGAAAATTTGAATTAAATAAGATTATTTATAAAAAAGCACAAAATAAGAGCAAAATGAAAAGCGTCTCCAACCCCAGAGCTCGGGTTTCGGTGTTGTTCGCACTTACTAAGTGGGAACAGAGGAAAACTTGGTCAAACCCCTTTTCGCAGTTAGTAACGGGAGGTTTTCCTGGCTACAGCTTTACAGGCAAAGATCCCTGGCTATTATGGTCGTCATAAAATAATACAACAAAGGAGAAGTGATTCTGTTTTGCCAGTTGGGCATTAGAGTAACTAATTCTATTATGAGTGTAAGAGTTTGTTATGACAGTCTGTTATATGGTAACTCTAGACGTATTCTGTAATCAAGGTGTTAAGCCTGAATAGAAATACACCCAGGAGCTGCATATTTTCTGAACTGTTCTTTTTTCTCTTTACCCTAAAGCCAATATGTCACACATCTTCAAGTCTCTAAGCTCCGCCTCATGATGTCTGAAATTACACGGCTTTGGGAAACACCAGGAACTCTACTGGTTGTAGTTGATTGCTTGACCATTTTGCTACTCATTTTCTGCTGCCAGAATGACAGTTTTTCATTATTCAAGCAATATCCAACGAAGAACTATAAGCAAAACCACCACCACTATAAATCATTAAAAAATCATCATCAAATTCTGCACAAAACTCTAAAAAATGTTGCCAATCTCATGATCGTACCTTGACAAAGTAACCACCAAAGTTCCCGAGAAATAACCCAAATAATAGAGAGAGAAATCGCCTATCAAACTCCTATTTCGAATCCACTGAAACAACTTGAGAATTATGTTCCAAGCCACTATGACCTATCATCCGAAATTCAAACCTTGCTTATGATACAATAATATAGAGAAATGAGAATTATGGTACTAACAACACAGAGCAATCTAGGATAACACTATTCTCATTTCATCACTTATTTTAATTGACGATTCAAGTAAAACATCATGTCATAAGATAAGACAAAACAATTATCAGAAAGATGAAGACTTTGTTATTGAAAATTATAGCTAGATATGATATCAAAATTATAGGACATAACAAGTAAAAGACAGCCCGGTCACTTGTAATCCACATACCTCAACATGAAGATCAAATCTCAGATGATTTGTGAATGCACAGATTGTCACACTACTATATCCCCCACTTCGGAGGAGTGGACCTCAAGACCCTGCTTCAAAGAATGTAATACCATAATTCACTTTAGCCCATCAACAGTCATAGTTCACCAGTACTAAGAATACTTGTGTTTTTGTTAATTATAACAATTCCTGCCATCAAATTTCCTCATCCAATTACAAAAACATAATGTAAGCATTAAATCAGAAGCCGAAAACTCAAACACGCTTGCTAAATTGAACTTATAAGTTGCAAACCTCCAAAGAAATAATAAAATGAAATTAATAAATTTTTGGCATTCTGAGATTTTACTTTTATCAGATCAAATGGAATATAACACTTACGAACCATCAGATCTAAACAAAATCATGATCGCAATTTTCTCTTCTCACTTTTTCAAAAACATAGCATTTGTTACCTTTACTCTAAACCACAAATCAACAAGTTGTTCATACCATTTCAAATTACTACGAAATAGGTAACCTATAAGCAAGATTATTTTTAGACTTTATTTTTTTTTGTCATTTTGCTTCTCACCTCTAACATGTGAAATGACTGAAATCTTTAAAAGGGAAGTTTATAAAGAAAGAGAAGAAAATTTGTACTCTCTTTGGTTGAATGGTAACAATGTTTCTGAGGATTCTTGAATTGCAAGTCATCAAATACTAAATGAGGCGTTGATTTTACAAAAGGCCAACAAATATTTTGAGAAGTGAGAAGTAAAGGAACTACTTCAGAAGTACAGACACAATCATTGTATACAACATCAATAGCAGACATTGATGAACTGTAACTGCAAGGGATTATGAATAAAATACCATTACTCTATATCTCTCTCTCTGTACGTATTAGCATAAATTCTTTTATCTTCAGTTCCCTTATGTGAATTCCCTATATGATCGATTGCTATCATTGGTGTCAGAGCGACGCTCTTGTGATACTGCCTTCAAAACCTTCTGAATTCTTTCTTCCCACACATGCGGACACGAATGGTAAGCATGGTGGTCAAATTTTAGGATATTCAAGCATTGCATCGATTGGCCACAGGACACACACGCACCATTAGATGTGCAGGGAAATTATTGACGGTGAATCAGTTATTTGGAGCCAATGAGCCATCCATCAGAAGAAGACAATCATGGCCAACAGGCAAATGATTTATGAGGAAATACTTGCATAAAACAGAAGGGGAGTAAGAATTATCAGTGCCCCCAACCGAGTTACATTGGATCAAGAGTGCGGCTGCAAGTACATTAAAATGAAACTAGATTAAGGAATATAATATCACTAGATCAATCTGAAATCATAAAATGCTTTCGTAATAGCTACAAAATTTCAATAAATGCATTATTAATAAATTTGCGAGTCCATTCTTGATGGAGACAAAGATATATAGTTCTTTGATTTCAGGTTTTAATAGACTATAGTAAATTGGTTCACTAAAATATGTTAACTTCTTATTAATGTGATGCTGTTTTCTATCAAAGGTCCGAAAATACTTATTTGCTTTCACAAGGATGGTTGGATACATCCAATCCCTATACCCTATGTAGGTGGGAGCCATGTATTGACATTGAGGTTATGAAATGTTCACTATCAATAAATTAGAATTTTTTCTCAAATTTTTTCCAATTCCAACATAAAGAGGATAGCTCTAATACACATTCCTAGCTCTAACTTAAGGGATGATATAAAATATTTGCTAACGTAAGGCGTGTTGCTGATCCAACCAAGCTTGAGATAAAGGCCTACATGAAACGAATTACATTGTCGCGAAAGCGTTTGCGGAAATGGTTGTGGTGTAAGAAAAACGGCTACAAATGAGTGATAATGCGAATTGTGGTTGACGCAATGTGAATTTTTGAAGAAAAAATTCACATAAGGGGAGTTTCGAGCTTAAATATTCATTTTTGTCGTAGAACTATGTAACACACTTAATCTTGAAAGCCTGCTCACAACAAAGAACACAATAGACAAAACACAAATGAAAAAAAACACTCAAGTACAGTTTCGAGTACTGTCAAACTTCTGAATTTCATTCTCTTTATTAATTTCTTGACAAAACAATAATATGTACAATGATAAATCAGTTGTGCAGAAACAACAGTCAACCATGGGTCTTGGGAGGTGACTTCGATGAAATTCTTCTGGACTCGGATAAGAGGGTACAGTATATGTGCTTTTCGTGACTGTTTAGATGCGAATGGGCTTAGGGAGATAAATACTAATGGGCATCATTTTACTTGGAGTAACAGGAAAACTGAGAGGTACATGGAGGAAAAGCTGGACAGATATGTAAGTAATGAGGCTTGGCGCTCTTTATTCCCAATGGCAAATGTTGAAAATATTACATGGGATGGGTCCGATCACAATCCTATTATGTTATCTTTACGAGGTGGGTTCGAGGAAAACAGGCGTGATAGAAGGGTGGATTTTAGGCCATTTCGTTCGAGGTGAGATGGATTCACCATGACAGTTTCGATGTGAACATCAGAGATATTTGGGGTACGTCTAAGGAGAGACATAGAAATGATTGGTGCAAGGTTATGGAGGGTTGTGGTTCTCGGCTTAAGAAAAGACTGATTATTTTTCTAACCTTTTCGAGATGTCTAGACCCAAAGATTACCATCGACCATGTGGATTTCATCAATAAGAGGGTTACTAATGATATGGTATCTGATCTGGTGTGCCCTTATGTCCGAACGGAGATCGAAGCGGCTCTTTCTGAGATGCATCCTTGTAAGTCTCCTGGCCCGGATGGGCTTCCAGCTCTATTTTATAAGAGATACTGGGATCTTGTTGGTGATGATATCTTTGATGTTGTGTTGGAATTTTTGAATAATGGTTCTATGCCTGAGGATATTAATTTTACTTATGTTACTCTCATTCCAAAGAAAAAGAACCCTACGAAAATGACTGACCTCAGACCTATTAGTTTATGTAATGTCTCTTATAAGCTTATTTCGAAGGTGCTTGCTAATTGACTGAAGGTTTTTCTTCCCTCCATCATTGATGAGAACCAAAGTGCTTTTGTTCCTGGCCGTTTAATCACATATAATATTCTTTTATCCTCTGAGGTTTTTCACTACATGAGCAATAATCATGCGAAGAAGCGAAGTTTCATGCCTCTTAAACTCGATATGAGCAAGGCTTACAATCGTATGGAGTGGGATTATATTGCGTGTGTTATGATTAATATGGGTTTTCTTGCTTTATGGATCGATCGAGTGATGCAGTGTGTTACTTCTGTCAAATACTCTTTTCTGATTAATGGGGAAGAATCTGAGGTTATTGTTCCAAAGAGGGGTCTCAGACAGGGCGATCTGTTATCACCATATCTTTTTTGGCTTTGTGCTGAAGGTTTGGGGGCTTTAGTCAAAAAGGCTTATTCTGAAAATCTTTTCCATGGCATCTCGATTTCTCGTAATGCCCCTATGATTACTCACGTCTTCTTTGCCGATGATAGCATGGTTTTTACGCGTGCTAATGTTCGTGAAGTTGTGATTCTGAATGTTCTTAAGGAATATGAGGGTTTATCGGGACAAATGTTTAATCGTGATAAATGTGAAGTGTCTTATAGCAAGTATCTTACTCATGAAGTTAGGCGAAGGGTCAGCTCCACCCTTAATTTCAAAGAGGTTATGAGTCATGATAAATACTTGGGTCTTCCTACTTTGTTCGAGAGATCCAAGAAGGTGTCGTTTTCTAGCATCAAGGATTGCATATGGAAAAAGCTCTAGGGATGGAAAGAGAAGTTGTTATCTAGAGCGGGTAAGGAAATTCTCATTAAGGTAGTGGCCCAATCAATTCCTACCTACACTATGAGCTGCTTCAAATTGCCTACCTCTTTTTGTGAAGATGTGGAAAGGATTATAAGGAACTTTTGGTGGGGTACATCTAAAACTGAACGAGGGATTCCATGGAAAGCTTGGAAGGATATTTGTCGGTCGAAGAGAGAGGGGGGAATGGGTTTTAGAGACTTGAAGTTGTTTAATATTTCCCTTCGTGCGAAACAATTGTGAAGGATTCATTGTGTTCCGTTGTCTCTTCTTGTTAGGTCCCTAAGGGTGTTTTTGGATTGAAGGAAATGGAGGGAAATGAAGGGGAGGAATTTGGAGGGAGGATGTATCCCTTGTTTGGATGGCAAATTGGGAGGGAAGGGATTTGAAGGGGAGGGATTTGGAAGGAAAATTTGGACAAATTTTGTTAAGAAGGCAATCTTTCCAAAAGAGGAAAAATTTGGAAGGAAAACATTTTCCTTCCTTTTCGTTTCCCTTCCCTTCTAAACAAACAATATACACTTTCCCTCCTTATCCCTCCCTTTCCTTTCCCTTCTTTTCTTTCCCCTTCCCTTCCTTTCTTTTCTCTCCTAATTTGCTATCCAAACATAGTGTAAAGGCCAAGTACTTTCCTACGTCTTCTGTGTGGGAAGCTACGGTGGGTCATAACCCTAGCTATGCATGGAGAAGCATGTTGAGCTCTCGTCCTACCCTTGAGCTTGGAGTGAGATGGAGAGTAAGAGATGGTAAGACTATCAAAATGTGGGCGGATGCTTGGGTGGGTGGTAATGGAACAGAGAAACTGGTTACTACGGTCAGAATTTTGGCAAATAACGTCATTGTTGATGCTATTATAGACAATGCCAACCATTGATGGCGGATGGATGTTATCTCTGAGATCCTGTTGCCAATTGATGTGGATCGCATTAAGCTTATTCCATTAAGCATATCAGGCGCCTCTGAAGAGAGAATATGGGCAACAGCTGAGGATGGAATTTTTCGAGTACGTGATATGTACCCTCTTGTTCTTAGTGCTCAAAATGAAAAATCCAGCTCAAATAGTAACGATCCAACCTGGAAGAAGCTTTGGAGCCTTCACATCCACCCTAAAGCAAAGCTCTTTTTATGGAGAGCTGCTTGGGATATTCTCCCACACGGCTCAAATTTATCAAAGAAAGGCATTGATACTCATGCTCTAAGAGATTGCTCGTGGGCTCGACAGGTCTGGGCCAAGATGATAAATGTTCATCATATTCCTGTGCACATTTCGTTTCGTGAGTGGCTTGCTGTGATGATGGACCAAAAATCTCAAAGGAAAGTGGAGATGATTGGTGTGTGTGCCTGGCAGATTTGGGGTGCGAGAAACGACCTGCTCTTTGAAAAAATCTCTATGTCGCCTGAGTTGTGTTATAAGAGAGCAGTTGATTTACTCATGGAGTTCCAAAAAGCTTCCACTTCAGATCATCATTATCAAGAGCGCCAAAGGAATGCCAAGTGGTCTCCACTGAATCCAGACTGTCTCAAAATAAATGTTGATGTCGCAGTGAGTGCAAGAAATGATAAGATTGGTCTGGGTGTGGTGGTTCGCAACAACACTGGTGAGGTAATACTTTCGGCTTCCAAAACTACATGGCCTTTCATTTCAGTGGAAAGAGCGAAGCTTGATGCGTTCCAATGGGCAGTCGAGCTGATTCAAGAAAGGAATTGGAGTAATGTGATCGTGGAAGGAGACGCACAAAACGTGGCGAACGACGACGCCCTTAATGGCAAGATAATGCGAGGTCTTCATTCCCAGGTCATTGTTGACAACATCAGCGAGGCCGGATCAAGAATTAATAATCTTTCTTTTAGATTTTGTTTATGTGAGGCCAATAATGTAGCCCCTCGACTTGCCAAATGGGCTTTGGCGTGTTATTGTTCTAGTGTTTGGCTTGATAACGGTCCTTCTTGGATCTCTGACATTGTTCTTTTGGATTTAACATCTTAATAAAATAGCCTCTCATTTTGAACTTCAAAAAAATAATATGTACAATGATAGTCTTATATAGGAGTCAAACACAAGACCCACTAAGACACCTAAGCAACTAATATCTGGTGACTAATGAGTAATGATTACAAGACAGTTGTCCCCTTTTTCTTATTTCTTCTTTGGTCAGTCGGTTGAGCACATATGACAAACTACTATTATTATTCAAAAATATTCCCATAGCTACTATAATTGCACTACATGATGTACTTTTGGAAGATACATAGTTAACTTATTAGCCAATTATTTTGTTTAACAATTAACTTTATAAATAACTATAATTTAGTGATTGTAATAATTGAAGTCAAAGGGTATTAATGAAATTATAGTATAGAGATGTTAGAAGAACTTTTTTTGTAATTTAGTGAGATTTAGAATAAATTTTTATATCACATCATCTCGACAAATAACGTTGTAACAATGACAATCGAACGTTACATGGTATGTAACATTCAACGACCGTGAAAATTCATGTGTAATTATACAAAGGGATTTAACGCCACGGCAACTCTCAAACAGATTACATAATCGAGATTTTATTCCATGATTCAAAGTAAATATACTTGGTTGCTCAACAAGAACAACTTAGCGGAAACACAAAACAATCACAAGATCAGTGATGTTTGAGAATGAACTTGGTGTTCCAAACTGTGAACTATTGTAGAATTACAATAGAGAAAGAGATGTTAAGTGGTTTAGGCCTTTAGGGTGTGTTTTGGAATGCTTAAATTTAGCATACAAGTGCAAACACAAAAAATCCAAGCATGTGAATGGCACAACATATTGTTATGCAATTAAAAGTGTTTGGAATGGCACAAAAAATCAGAGGTTTAGGGTGTGTTTGGAATGCTAAAACTACCCAAGAAATCATTTACTCTTTGTTACTAAAGTTAAAACTCTAATTACAAGAAGTAAAAAGCCACCAAGTTTACAGTTATGCAATTAAATGTAACTTCAATTCTCTCAGAAAGCTAGATTGATGCACAAGCTATCACATTTTAGAACCAATGTGTTCCAATGACTTCAAAAAGTTCTAATCATCAATCAACAAACACCTACTCCTAGTCAAATTATTGCATAGCCCATTGGAGTTTTGCTAAATATTTTGCTTCAATCAACACATACCTACTCAGAAGAATAAAAAAACACAACCAATAAAATAACCAATGCTCGACCTATAAAGTGTGTTTAGCTACAAGGCCATCAAGTATTCATGTGATAGAGCTCCCTTTTTAAGTTAGATTGTAAGCTACCTTCAATTGATATATGACCTTTTCAAATAATTGGAATTGGCTCCATTGTGCATGAGAGAGAAATACTTCTAATTTTGTGTAATTAGTTGATACCCATACAGAGGTAATCTGGGCAATATGACAGGAAAATCATGCATATAGTCGCCACAAAGACTTACAGACAAATGGCTTCCTTTTCTGTCATTCTGTGAAGCTAAAGCATGGTGATTCATCGAGTCAATCTCTTCTTCCCATCTTTGCCAATCCCATGCTCCCACAAACGAAGAAACCTGCAAAACCAAAACAATACAAAATTTAAAGTGAAAATTTTATTGCATAATATAAAAACTGAGAATTGTATATCGATAATTATATAAATGAATATTGAAGAATTTTGACAATAAAAGAGAACCATTTAGTCCTAATGATGCCTTAAAAGACAATTATAAGACAGGTATGTTCCCGTCAACACCACCTGAAAACAGCCAAGTACTAAAGTGTTTATATTGTAATTTCTCGTTTTATACCTAAGGATATGTTCATCCTCAGAGGCTGCCATTGTCAAAAGTTGGCAGAGAGCTATATTCCAGCCAGCAAGATCAATAAAATTACATAACATTAAAATGCACTATACTCTTGGATAAAACAGGATAAGAAGCCAATGAAATAGATGAGGAAGAGAAACAGAAGACAACAAAAAATCCAAAATTCCTGCAGTCAATCAGCTACAACCCAAGCTATCTCTTCATGACATACTCGTTTTCCCCTCACATAAGCAATTTGAATCCAAAGATTATTCTGTTATGTCTAGTGTACCAGTGCTGAAATAATCAGGTCAAGAGAAGATGAAAATTAGACCAGCAAATTAGTAACAGAAAGAAGCAGAGAGAAATATAGAAAGAAGAAAGAGTGGAATGCTTGTATTATTATAGCAGAGAGCAGTGTACTCCCCCGGACTCTTAGAGTGGTCTAGTAACCATAGTTACATGGAACGTGGAACGTAGCCACATTCCGCGATCCGGGAGCGTTCGTCCCCAATCACCACGAAACGCGTTCCGAATCGCTCAAGTTGACGTCCCGATGTAGAAGACCTTTTTCAGAAGGTATTTAGGCCTTCATTTACAAATTAAAGAATAAGAAGAGAGAAAAAAAGGAGATAAAACCTAGGAATCTAAATAAATTTAACTTGAAAATGATTTCTAAAACCAGAATACTCATTTTTATTTAATTTTGTTTTCAAATATATATTTTTATACATACTGTATCTCGTACCCAATCGTTCCTGAGTCAATCTAGGTTGCGTTCCGTGTTCCCGTTCCAGTTCCCCGTTCCAAACCGAATGTCGTCCCAGGTAACGATGCCAGTAACTCCCATAAGGTACTACAAAATGGTACTACAAGCATGAAAAAGATTTTTCCCCCTCCAGGCTATTTAAAGAAAGTACAGAGTTCTAGAAGGCATCCAAAAGTACAGCTCAACAATTAAATAACAGAAAGATTCCCTTCTCAAAACAGACAGCAGCACGTATGCTTCTAGCGTTTTCCTCTTCTTGTGTATGTAAGGTGAATTATGGGCCTTGGTGCAGCTGGGTCCATGACAATACCGCCCCCATTGAGAGCCACCTGATCCTCAAGGTGGAAGGCTCGAAAAACAGACATGATGCGAGAGTAAGGTTCCCAAATGGCCTCGGATTCTGGCAGCCCCTACCACAAGATGGGCACTTTAGTGGATTCCATGCCCTGGTTAGTTGGGTGGGGAGTGGTGTTGGATTGAAGGAAGCCCCGTGAGCTGCCTTAGGCTGAGAGACATGGAACACAAGGTGTATTTTGCTTGCCTCGGGAAGACTTGGTTTATATGCCACCTCTGCTATTTTTTCAAGAATCTCAAAGGGCCCATAATAACATGCGGCTAGCTTGTCACAGGGCGCTTTGCCAATGATTGCTGACGATAAGGTTGAAGTTTAAGGAAAACCAAATCTCCCACCATGAAGGTGCGGTCCCTACGCTTCAAATCAGCCCGTTTCTTCATTCTGTGCTGAGCTCGAATCAAGTGCAAACGCAAATCATCAAGAATGGCATCACGAACCTTAAGTTCATGCTCTAAACTATCCACGAGAGTGTGTTGATTGCCCATACGAAGCAAGGAAGGTGGTGGGCGACCATACAATGCCATGAAGGGAGTCATGCCAATCGACATGTGTGGTGACGTGTTGTAGCAATACTCAGCCCAATGAAGCCATTTCGACCATTGACGGGGTTGCCATTGCACAAAGCATCGTAAGTTTCGAGAGCTTGATTCACGATCTCACTTTGGCCATCTGTCTGAGGATGATAAGATGTGCTCCTAAGTAAGGAGGTGCCCTGAAGTTTAAAAAGCTCATTCCAGAACTTACTCATGAAGATTTTATCCCGATCAGAAATAATTGAAACTGGAAAACCATGAAGGCGTACTACTTCCTTGATGAAAAACAAAGCAACCAATTGTGCGGTAAATGGATGTCGTAGCCTATGAAGTGTGCATACTTGGATAATCGATCCACCACTATAAGAACAGTGTCAAAACCCCCAGACTTAGGTAAGGCCTCAACAAAGTCCATGGTAATTTCTTCCCAGACTTGATGAGGAATTGGTGAGGGTTGTGCCATAGGCCTGCCGGTTGTTGGTGCGAGGCTTTTTGTTGTTGACAAACCTCACAGCGACGTACAAACTCCGTGACTGTCTTGCGCATGCCTTCCCAATACCAATCTTCTGTTATGAACTGATTTAATGGACCAAAACAGTAAAATGCAAATTGAAAAGATAAAATGACCCAAGAGAAAATATACTATTAGATTGATGATTATAGAACGACTACAAAGTAAATAAAGATAGATCAGCAATTCGAGAAGCTTGAGATCTCCTAAAATGAGTAAAACTCATCCACTAAGTGTATAACAATATTCATGATCATAATGAACCTCTCAATCCTCTTATTTATAGAAAAACTACCACCCAAAGCTATCTTATTCCCCAAGTTACTCTTAATATTTTAATTACTATTTTACCCCCTCGTAAGACCAATATCGATTTATAACAATACCGGCCGTTTGAAGTTCCACCTTGTCCTCAAGGTGGATAAAAATTAGCTTGGCCTTCCACAATAAAAATTCCCCAATTTCTCCAAAGTCTAGAGCTTAAAATGATTTGACCCATTTAAAAAAGAAATTAAAAGGCCCATTGAAAATCAAGTTCCTCGCAGCCTTCCTGACCTTGCTGACATCACAGATGATGTCATCATCATTTCCAAAAATAAAACCCAAATATCTATTTGCCCTTTCTCTCTCCTTAAAGACAAAACACCCTAAGATTATAACAACTTCCTCCTTCCTCGCTGAGATCCAGGAAACGCCGGTCCCCATACAGACTTCTCTGGCCAAATTAACGCCGGTAAAGCACCAGAAACTGCCGGCAAAACAGTCTCCTGTCGGACCGCCTCCTCTCTTTTCCCTTCTCATTTCTTCTTCTCCCACAAACCCTAGAAGTCTAATCTTCAGGTCTGTATTATCACCCCTGCCGCCGCCGACAGTTCTGACAGTTAACGCCCAGCTGCTCTGGCGACAGAATCTGCCAGCAGTCACATCCTCCGTCACAGCGTCGCCGCCAGCCTTTTTTTTCTTCTTCAATTTTTCTTTTCTCAGTAACCCTATAACTTCCATTGCCTTCTTTCTCTGTTTTTCACCCTCTTTCTTTGTACCAATTGGTGCCACCACCACCATGCATCTGTATTTTCTAGCTACCTTGCCGGTCATTCCGTTCTCATTGATCAGACTCCTCTTCCCTCCTCTTTGTTTCTTGCTCCTACGCCGTCGAGGGCGCCGAACAAACCACCTCCTCGCATACCTTCTTCGATTAACCCTCCAAGCCCTAAACCACGCGAAACCATACGCTCCTCCAACTTCTGGCCTCTTTTCTTTACTCCTTTCTTGATACTCCCTCCATTCTCTTTTTCTTTCTTATTTTCTTTTTCCTGTTTTCCCCAATGGTTTCCCTTGTTTTAATTCTCTTTTTCTCTTTTTTCTGTTTTACTTTGTCTTTCGGTCTATACCTTCAGCTTGCAGCATCATAGTAGAAACAACTCTGCTTCTTTCTCTGTACTCCACTTTCTTCTCCTGCCTCAAGCTATTAAAGGTGAAATACCTGTCAGCTTGTAGGATCCATCCATCTAGGTCTTCTCCATAAGACACTGGTAAGTCAAGCTTTCGATTCTTCCTATTTCCTTTTCCTTCTTTGACAACCACATTGTTGTTTTCATGATTTTCGGTAAATGGGACAGGGGTGGGTATGATTTGTGGGTTGTTTTGGGGCAGCGTATTTTGCTTATTTGGGATGAATGGGTTTATGATGACTTGGTTGATGAAATATGGATGGGTGAGTCTTTAACTTAGTTTTTTAATGCTACGATTCAGATTCGACATTTTAGTAGCCAGAGTACCATAGTTTTGGGTGATGGTGTGGATTTGGGAGCTTAGATTTTGGGTGGTTAGGCTTAACTCTGCACGGATCCGATCCATCTCAGAGTTGAGTAGGCGAGAAGTAGCACGTATTTCACCTTCCAAGCGATCAATGCGCTGATAGTGCAACATTGCTCTGATACCAGATTTGTTATGAACTGATTTTATGGACCAACATAGTAAAATGCAAATTGAAAAGATAAAATGACCCAAGAGAAAATATACTATTAGATTGATGATTATAGAACGATTACAAAGTAAATAAAGATAGATCAAGCAATTCGAGAAGCTTGAGATCTCCTAAAATGAGTAAAACTCATCCACTAAGTGTATAACAATATTCATGATCATAATGAACCTCTCAATCCTCTTATTTATAGAAAAACTACCACCCAAAGCTATCTTATTCCCCAACTTACTCTTAATATTTTAATTACTATTTTACCCCCTCGTAAGACCAATATCGATTTATAACATTTTCCACCAACCTTAGGTAAGTCTTATACTCACCATTGTGTCCACCGACCGCCAGATATGGCAATAGGTCGGACTCGGCTCGGATTATACATACTTCAACTTTGCTCCGGATAATAGTCGGACTTTTGTTTTCAGTCCACCTCCACTCGGAGTCGGATTAGCATACTCCAAGTTTGATTGTAGTATTGATTTTAAAGCATATAAAGTTGCAAAATATATTTTTCATATACAATTTAACAAAAAATATGTACTTTAATTTGAATTCAATTTTCACAAGAGATTAATTCTACTACTAAAATTTAACAAAATTTTCTCGTATTTTATAGGCGTATTTAATTTCTCTTGATTTCATTTGTCTTATCTTGATTCATTAGTCTAAATAAAAGTACCAAGTAGTTTTTCAAAATCGAAAATTACAATTAGTATGAGAGATAGCTTGAATTAGTCACATTTAGAGTTTTAAAAGAAACAAAATATTAGTGTAAAAGTCAAATTCAAAGTCGGATGTCCTTCAGGGTCGGAGTCTCGAATTTTCAATAAGGTCCAACTCCGGTCCGTCTCTAACTCGGACTCGGATCGTGATGTCGGAGTCGGAGTCGGATGACTTTTTCCTCGGACTCGAATCGAATTATTTTCCTCGGATCGAGTCGGACTAGGGTCGGATTCGAACTGAATTGCCATCCCTACCGACCGCTGACATGTGATATTCAAACAATAGCTTATCAATCACTGAAGAAGTTTTAGGAATTACCATACGGCCTTTGTACAGAAGTTGACCATGAAGAATGTAATACCCAACTATCTCCCCTCCTTGACTTTCCAAGTCTGCTCGTAATTTACTCAAAGTCGAATCGCCTAGAATCTCCTATTGAAGTGTTTCCCAATTGACTATACAAGATGAGGCAATGATGGCATTATATTTGAACGGCCCATATGATCACCATCAACTCCTTTTCATAAATTGATTTCACCTGTCCCCGGGGCCGTAAAGCCTTGCTGAAATAAGAAACTGGATGCTTATTTTGGTTTAAGACAACTCCTACTCCGATCCCCGATGTGTCTGCCTCAATGACAAATGGGATAGAAAAATCAGGGATGGCTTACACTGGTGCGGACAACATGGCTGCTTTCAATATCTCAAAGGCTGTTGTTGCCTCCTAATTCCAATGGAAGCTATCTTTCTTCCGCTGCTGAGTTAAAGGGTTGGCTATGAGTGCATAATTGCGGATGAAACGACGGTAATACCCGGTTAGTCCCAAGAAACCGCGAAGCTGCTTGATGTTCTGGGGTAGCGGCCATTCCTGCATTGCATTAACCTTTTCGGCATCCATGGCTATTCCCTCTCCCGAAACCACATGTCCCAAATAAGCTACTTGAGATTTCCCAAACTCGCATTTCTTTGCATTAGCATAGAGGTGGTGTTGAGCCAAAGTTTCAAGGACTAACGACAGATGTTGCTCATGCTCAACCATTGACGAACTATAGACGAGATATCATCAAAAAAACAAGAACAACGCAAAACAACAACGAATGGTTTGATACCTCGTTCATGAGTGACTGGAACGTGGCCAGGGCGTTTATGAGCCCAAAAGGCATAACGAGAAATTCATAGTGCCCGTCGTGTGTGCGAAAAGCTGTTTTATGCACATCCTCATCCCTCCTGCGAGGGTACCCCAACTTCAAATCTATCTAGGAAAAAACCATGGCACCATGAAGTTCAGAAGTTCGTCATGTCCG
>CM025921.1:15637455-15662145 GCA_000753965.2 Amaranthus hypochondriacus | reverse complement strand
CTCCTCCTCAACATCAAAAAATTCACCCTTCAATTCCCCATCACCTTTAGCTTCCCCCACTTTGAGGACACTCAGCTCCCTTCGTTTACATTGATGGCCAATCTTCCATTTTTCGTCGCATCGAAAACACAGACCCTTCGATTTCTTTTCCTGAAATTCTTTTTCGGTTAATTTTCGGGTGTTGTGGTTATTATCATGGCGTGGCTGGTGGTGTTGTGAATTTTGTGGGTGATAATAGCCTTTTTGGGTAGTGGGTTATATTAAAACGGGTAGGGTTATTTTGGGTATTTGTTTTGTGGTAGGTTTTAGGGCTGTAAATTCGATTACTCGGTCATGTTTTGAGCCGAATTTCATCGGGTTCAGATATTTCCGGGTTCGGGTTTTCCCAGGTGATTTAGCACTTTAGATCGGGTCGATTCGGTTACGGGTCTAATTGAGTACGGGTTAATATCGATTGATACCTCATTGGGTCGGTCTTAGTTTCGGGTCATACCCATTTTAGTTTGGATTTGTACCGGGATCGGTTAATACAATTCGGATCCAAATCGGTTATGCTGCAGGTCGAATCGAGTTCGATTAGACTATGAGTCGGGTCATTTATTGTTTTAGGTTAACGTTAATTCGGATTATTTTGGTTTGGGTTGACTTCGCATCGAATTTTTGAGTTGTGCATTTATTCTCAGGATTCGGGGTGATTAAAATCCAATTAATGTGAGTTTTATCTCGAATGAAAGTTATGGTTATTATACAATTAATTTATGTTGAAATCGTTCGTGATTGGAGAATGAAGAGTTATAGTCGGTTAATTAAGTTGTCAATTAATAGACAAATTTGGTTTAAAGATAAAGTCGATAAGATTTGATTTCTGGCCTACATTTATTGTTTAACTTTAGCTAAACTAAAACTGATTCAATTCAGTCAAACTTACTATTAATTGAATTAAACTTGATACGGTTAAATCAAATCATATCGCTTAATTACATTCTCGGGTTAATCTCGAGTGTTGATTATGGGTCATTTTGGGTGGGATTATGTCGAGTACCTATCGGGTTAAAGATGGGTTCGAGTTGTAACAGGTCGGGTGCAAATCGAGTTCGGTTAACCACATCGTAGGGTCAATCTCGGGTGTCAGTTGTTTTCGAGTCGGCTGCCGGTCGATTACTGGGCTAAAATAATCGGGTACATGTCGGGTTACGGGTCAACATCAGGTCGAGTTTCAATCGCTTACATGTCACTGCACCCGGGTCAACCAACGGCTCGGATACAGGTCGATTTCGGGCGGTATTACAGGTCGGGTCAATTTTTTACAACCCTAGTAGGTGTAGGTTCTATTTTGGGTAGGTGTCAAAGAGTGTGAAACCTTAGGTCCCCCAACAGTATACAGCGGTCCATTCACCATTAACTTCTCCTCTATTTTAATAGCCCAGTCTAAGGCCTCCTCCATTGTCGCAAGTTCCATCAGCCTTAATTCTACTTTAATTTTTTCCTCCAAGCCCTTGATGAAATTAGCTATTAGAAATTCCTCACTAAATTCTTCCTCCACATTCGATGCGATTTGTATGAATCGTCGTGCATACTCTTCCACATCCTCTTCCTGCCACACCGTCAACCAATGCTCCATTAACGACCCTCCTCGACGTACCCTAAAATGTCTAAGCATCATCCTCTTCAACACCCTCCAGTTGGTTATCGGTTTCCTCTTGTGTTCCCACCTAAACCAGTGCAAAGCATCTCCTTCAAGACCCACCACAGCAGATTCGACTTTCTCCTTTTCCGTCATGAGGTAAAAATCGAAGCTCCTTTCCGCCTTAACTATCCAGCCCTCCGGATCTTCGCCAGTGAAAATGGGAAACTCAAGGCGCCTCAATCTCCAGTTGCTATTGTTATCTTCCCCATTTTCGGTTTGTCCATCTTGCCTTCTCCTTTGATCGGAACCCCTATTAGAGAATCTGGAATTTTCTCCAATGATGTTCTCTCTAGTGTTTGAGTATTGTTGTGTTATATTCCCATCACTCGAATTACCATTTTAACTCCAATATTTTTCACCTCTGCCATCAACAACTTCATGGTACTGTTTATATCCTCCTGCCCCTGCATGCAACTCTCCACCTTCTGACTATATTCCACACTGAGTTTGAACTGGTTTACCTCCATTTGTTGCATCATTTCAGTGATCCTATTTTCCAGAGCTTCTTGCATTTCTGGAATGGAAGCCTGTAAAGCTAGGACGTTTTCTTCCAGCACCACGATTCGCGTGGTATTGGTTTGAGTGGGCGCCACGGTGATCGGAAAATTGCTTTGATAGTGTACCAGTGCTGAAATAATCAGGTCAAGAGAAGAAGAAAATTAGAGCAGCAAATTAGTAACAGAAAGAAGATGAGAAATATAGAAAAAAAGAAAGAGTGGAATGCTTGTATTATTATAGCAGAGCAGTGTACTCCCCCGGACTCTTAGAGTGGTCCAGTAACTCCCATAAGGTACTACAAAATGTTACTACAAGCATGAAAAAGATCTTCCCCCCTCCAGGCTATTTAAAGAAAGTACAGAGTTCTAGAAGACATCCAAAGGTACAGCTCAACAATTAAATAACAGAAAGATTCCCTTCTCAAAACAGACAGCAGCATGTATGCTTATATCGTTTTCCTCTTCTTGTATATGTATTAGGGCCGGCAAAAGTTGACCCGAACTGCTAACCCGACCTGAACCTAACCCGAAATAAGTGGGTTTGGGTTGAGACTTTTGACCCAATTAATTAAATGGGTCGACCCGACCTGGTCTGTTTATTAATTGGGTTAGGTTCAGGTCAAACTTTTAAACCTGAAAAAAATCTGTTTAACCCATTTAATTAAATGTGTTAATTTCGAGATAAATCAATAAATATAAGCTAAACTTAATTCATTTAATATTTTCTTATTTTTTCATAGTAAATACAAAATAAACAACAAAAAAAAAACATAAATTAAAATTAAAGCCTAAAAAATTAGATTTAATCAACGTTAAAAACCTTAAAACGAAAACAAAAAAAATGATAAACGGGTAAAGTGGGTCGAAATCAGGTCAACCTGATCTGTTGCAGGTTGGGTCAAGGTTGTGATTTTCGACCCAATTAACTAAATGGGTTGGGTTTGGGTCAAGGGTTTTGTGACTTGTTTATATATGGCCCGAACCCGAACACGACCCAACCTGATCTGTTTGACACCGCTAGTATTTACGGTGAATCATGGGTCTTGATGCAGCTGGGTCCATGACATATTCATATAAGAAGCTTTGTACTTATCGGAACAACATGACGTATAACAATAAGAATCAGGTGACCCATGATTAATATGCATAAACTGCATCAGAAGATTGTGTCTAGGAGTAGCTTGCTTTAATTATTAGATGCAACAACAATGATCATACAAAAAGTATTAGTATATGTGGGACATATCCCAGTTAAGAACTATCCTTGATGAAATTGATAAAAACAGCACAGCACACCATTTGACAGATATCAAGATTCAAGCTAAGGCATGAATTTCCATCATGAAGCATGAAATAATCATGAACTTCACTAGATAAGACCAATATCTTAAATGTTGTTTGGTATCGTTATGGTTTCCTTTTTTGTTTTTTAAAACATAAAATAAACAAAAACTATTTTGGCAAAACAGTTTTTAAAAACAACTTTTGATCAGTTTTTGCTAAACCACAACTAAAGATTGAAACCCAAATTTTGTGGTTTTCTAAAATTGGGTTTAGAAAAAAATGTTTTTTTCAATTACATGATAACTAAGTATGATCACATAGTTATAAGTCTAGTAAATAGTTTAACTTGCCTTAAGCTTGACCCTTAAACCCGACCTTAATATAAAAGTCATATTTGTGAGACCCAATGAGTTAGTACCGAGTCTTGGCCCTATTCTAGACTTATTACTCTTATTTTAACTCTAAAATTGCTAAAAATAGGAAGTAAAAACATAAGGCTGAAATCTATTGTTGGGCTTGAGCAATAATAACATACTGCGACTTTGACACCGAATTCAAAATTTTCAAATGCTATGAGTATGGGTTTGGGTTTGATAATCATGAATGAATTTGTCAAAATTCTAGACCTATTTCAAATCTATCTCAATGATGATGAAAGATGTTCAAGTATGCATGACAGCTAGTTCTGAAACAAAAATTTACTACTTTTGACAAAACCCGAAATTGAAAAAAGAAATAGATTTTCTGTTTTCAGAAAACAGGAAAGTAAAAAACAGAAATGATACCAAACAGGTCCTTAAATTCCTCTTTCAAACTACTAGCATACAAAGAATAAAAAACAACTGATAAATTGAAAAAATAAACAGTACCAATAGACTTGAAGGGAGAACAAGAAGCAAAAAGTTCAATACCTCAATACATGTGAATTGCATTATGACAGTCCAGGTGAACACATCCTAGCTGTGGAATCATGATCATGCCATAGCGACAGTGGTAATTATTAAGAGGCAATACATGAATCTACAACACATTAGGCATATACAAATGACTCTTACACAAAAATATAGAAACCCACTCTGCTTATCAATTATCAATAACTCAGATCACACAGATCTCACAAAATAAGACTGCAGACAGAAGTTCAGTAATCCATGATATGCTTCTCAAAACATATAGCTACACCTCAAAACAGATCTCACAAAATTAGATTGCAGACAGAAGTTCACAAAATTAAAATGCAGTTTGCACACTAAAGGCATAGCAAACAAATAAAAAAAGGTCAAGGTAAATCATCAAAAATTATCAAAACAGGATACCTGCCGGTCTTACCATAAAGAGCTAATAGAAATAAGCTTGATGACGACCAATCCACTGCTAGTTTGGGTTAAGTATTGCGTAGCTTGCTATTGCAAATGCATATGAGAGAGTTCAACACCTTCAATTTCCCAAAACCGAAATTAATAGCCAAAACTGTCAAATGCATATGAGATGCTAATCAAAATAAATCTTTTTATCAATATTAAATTGTCGTCATACAGGGAGATTGAATCAAACTATAAACTATCAATTAATAGCCAAAACAAGCAGGCAGATATGCTCTAACAACAACCACCAAATGTAAGCTTTGGATTCACATTCATAATTTAGTTGAAGGGCATGCTAAAATGTCAATTCATTAAAAATTAAAATATTAACCGCTAGCATCAAATAAAATCTTAAACAGACAAAGTAATTAATATACCGAAATCAAATGAAGTTGAAACCTTTAAATTGATCTCAAAAATGAAGCTGGAAAAGAGAGGAAGCAATCTTTGGATAACTCCCTTAGATGCGTTCTCCAGAATTGCCTGTTGATCTTTGAGAAACAGAGAAGAAGATTAAAGCTTTATTGGTTGTAAAAATTCAGATTAATTAACTGATGGACATGTATTGATGATCAAAATTAGGAACAATATTGGAGTTATTGGTTTGAACCGGTACATAATTTTTCTGGTAAACATACAAATGACAAACATAACACTGCAGAGATTAAATGTGCTTTTAAGAAATAGGTTTCTGGAAGACCAGAAAATTTATGAAGTGCTTTGCACGTGTAAGTTAAAAGGTTACTGAAGTGCATAGGCAGAAGCGATCAGCAACGCAGCACTATAAACTTTCAAAGGATTCACCATTATGAAGAAACTAGCATTCCATTAATGATAGGCAAGGCACAACTAAGGGCCATGGTTTTTAACAAAGATCCCATTTATTACAACCGCCAAATTATATTTAGATACAAATAAATAAGGAAATCAAGACATGAATAAGCAATACAAAAAAGGTAGAAGTGTATTCAGGACTCAAGAGGCCTGTAATCTGTACTTATCAGACAATCAATACTGAAACCTTCAAGCAACAAAAAATTCAGAGATTAGAGGTCAATCAAGAAGCGGGGAAGGTGAGAGTTACAACAGGAGAAAGGCTATCCACATCCTTTCCAAACCAAGGTAATGCTGAAGTACTGATGTTGACTAGAATCAAATAGGGGAGTTACAGGACAGACACAGATGACAAATATTTACACTTACTGAACAGCTGAAAGAACTGAAGTCTGATTGAGTGCACCATTGATAACTAATCACCAATGGATAGAGTAAAACAAATTTGGGCCAATTTACATCAAATGGATGAGCACATCTTCTCAAATTTCGGGCCAACAAGGGACATTCTCTATCTCAAGTTGCTTGAGCGAAGTGAACATGTGCAATTCTTCTGGAAATGATTTAAGCTTCAAGCAATTTTCGATACTAAGGCATTGAAGAGATGATAAGGACTCTATCCAACTTGGCAGCGCTTCCAACCCACAGTTGTCAATGGTCAGTCTCTGGAGGGAAGTTAAGTGCTGCATGCCGCAAGGCAGAATTGACATGTTATCAAGTCCCACTAAAACCAGCTTTTGGAGATTATGCTGAAGAGCTCTCCAAGGAATGCTATTCTTATCATCTTCCTCTTCAATATAAGTCAGCTTGGGGCAGTTACGTATCACTAGAGTCTTTAGCGAAGAAAGATACTCCAAGCCCTCAGAAAGACGACTCAGTTGGCAACAACTGTCAATTTTAAGGTATAGCAATGCAGAGCAGCTCCTGAATACATCCACAAATTCTGAAAAATTTTCCAGCTTCTTAGCCCCTTTTATATGAACAATTTCAAGGCATCTAGTCGGTAGTATTTTAAACCATTCCATGTTGTCCAATAATGCAAACTTGAGACGTGACCCTGCATAGGCCTCACCAAATTCAAATTGCAGCTTCTCATTGACTTTACTCAGGTGCAGTTTTTCCAGATTTGGACAAGGAGGAAAGAGTGTAAGTTCAGGACAAGATTGGATATGCAAACTAGAAAGATTGGAAAGTGTTGGTAGTTTACACTCAACAAGCTGATCAGCAACCAATGCTACCCCTCTCCACCATCCTTTCAACTTCATTAGGCCCTTGATCTCAAGATATTCAAGGGAGGGGTAGAATGGCAACTCAACCACGATATTGCAATTTTTATTAGAGTCTTCCATGTACTCCAAAATTTTCAAATCATGAAGTACCAACGATTTCAGATGAGGAAGCTTACTGAATGACGGGAGCTCCTCCAACCACGAACAAGAAATAAGGTCTATACGAACAAGATTAGGGAAAAGGGTGACCCAATTGTCTTCATTAGCCCAACGTGGAAATGCTTTACCCTGGTATTGAGTCAATCTTAAGGCCTTAAGAGCAGAGGGTGGTTGCAGCGTTTTGAACAAATCCTCATGCTTGACATCATAGGAATCTGCAGAATAACTGCCAGAGAATTCTACATACACTTTGTTGAGACACTTCATACTCTCTATATAACCCCCTTCCCCAATATTTCCAGCAAAATCAGCATTTTTGAGAATTTTGATTGAAAGGCTACCTCTCAAGTTCAAGAGTGCTTTTAAGTCTTGCAGTTGGCCAACACTGTGGTTCCCAAACAAATCTTTCCCAGCCACGACGAATTCAGTTAACACACGAAGATAAGTCAATTTATCCAAGCCGGATGGCATGTGTGTTAAATCACAATTCCTTAAATCCAAGCATCTAAGACTAATCAAGTTAGTCAGATGTTTGGGCAGCTCTTTTAAACTTTTACAATGGCTTAAATATAAAGTTTGCAAATTGTACAATTTTCCAATCGAATTGGGGAGGTTGGTGAGAGCATTGTTAGAGAGATCAAGATACCTTAGATGTCTCAATTTTCCTATAGAACGAGGCAAACCTTCAATATCTAAACCGTGCAAGTCTAACACCCTAAGGGACAACCAATATTCTACAAATAAAGCCATAGGAGGATGTTTTGTCAAGCCATCCTGATGAAGATATGAACGAAGCAGTCTATTAGTGGGAGTCCAATTCTCATATCCTTCTTTAGCATGGAAGAGATGATGAAATTTTGCATCAGATTTATTTGACAGAGAACTTACGACACTTATGTCCTCCCCCACTACTTCTCGAGCAATATCATGGATCAAATCATGAATTGTGAATGAAAATACTTCATCAAATTCATCCTTGCGCACGTCTTTGAAGAAAGATCTCTGCAACAAAGTCGAAAAATAGTTTTCACCAATATCTTCTAAGCTATGAGAATCATCTAACAGCGAAATGTATCCTTGTGCAATCCAAAGTGAAATCAGCTGCTCTTTCTTAAATACGAAATTTTTAGGGAACACGGCACAATAGCTAAAGCAACTCTTCAATGGAGAGGTAAGGTCATTGTAACTACGCTTTAAGATGTCCATCACGCCACGGTCATCACCTTCAAAGATTGGGGCTAATCCATTTTCTCGAAAAAATTGCCACTTCTGCTCAGATTGACCATAAAGGTACGACCCGATCACCTTTATACTGAGAGGAACATCACAACATTTTCGAACAATCTGACGGCCAATATTATATAATTCAGGAGTTTCGTGCTCGTTGCTACCAAAGGCCCACTTCTGAAACAAGGACCATGATGCTTCTTCTGACAAAAGCTTTAAGTAGTATACAAGACTACCTGTCATTTGTGCTGTGATAGAGGAACGTGTCGTTATCACAACTCTGCTCCCCCTCGCACCTTTCCTCAGGATTTTTTCCAACTCAGCAAATTGTTCACTGTTTTCACACCAGACATCATCAAGAAAAAGCAAGTACTTCTTCCCTTTCAATATGTGACTTGCTCGGGACTCAAGCGTTTCCCCAGATATGCCATCAAACATCTCATTAGCCGTTGCTGCAATCTTACCAAGAACTTTCTCGCAGAGAGATTCGGACCGATCGATGTCAGATACACAAACCCACATGCTCAGATTAAATGCCTCACGAACACGAGGATTATTATAGACAAGCTGGGCAAGAGCTGTTTTTCCTAATCCTCCGATTCCGACAATACTGAGAAAACTAACATCCTCTTTAACAGCAGAATCTAATAGCATACTTAAAATCTGCTTCAAGTCATCATCTCTACCAATAATATCTCCTTCATATGCATAAGAAGAGGTTTCCTCCCTTCTCGGTACAGGCCTGAAGACAGCACTAGGGCATAAATTGCGAAGATCTGTAGCTAAAACATCAAGCTTTTCACGAATACGATTAGCCTTGCGATACAGGCTAAAAGCACGAGGAAAACCTGTAGAACCGGAGAGGAGACGACGAACCTTTATGCTGATTCTAGTTTGCTCCAGTCTCAAATTTGCAAGAGTGACGATCTCATCAAGAATATCATCAGCATCGTATAAGCATTCCCTAAGGTCCACAAGCAGGTACCGCGGGAGATCCATTTTTGACTCCGCTTGAACAAGCAGTTTGCCGATCTCGTTGACGACGTTAAAGAGATTAATTTCACACTTGTGATCATCATCTTTGAAGAAATCTTTGACGGCTGCAGACTGTAAATTCGTTGACAGATTGTGGACAATACCATGAACTAAACCGATTCCTGCCATAAGCTGTGAAGAGGTGATGAGATCGGAAGGTTTTTTTGAGATTGAAATTCTTAGGAAATGGGTGCCCTCGTTCAAAGAAAATATTGAAAGGGATTTGATGCTTATCGGCTCCGCCAGGATCTTTTTTAAGAAAAGATAGAGCAAAATAAGGTTATCCGGGAAAAAAATAAAGGAAAATTACCTAAATAATACGACATTTCACTTATTTCTCATGAATTATACGAACTTTCAATTAACCACGAATAATACGAAGTTTGACATCCATTTTTCGGTGGCATCCCTGACCGGTTTGAAATCGGTAGAACAGGTCAAAAGTATCCGTTGCATAGCAGTTTTATCTCCAACCTGGTTTTCATTTCTTCTTTTCAGATTTCTCGCTCTTTCTTTTTTATCTTTCCTTTTTTTAAAATTACTTCCTCCAATCTTCCAATCTTCACCTAATTTATTTTGTTTACTTCCTTCAATCTTCCCCTTCTTCATTTAATTGATGTTGAATATGTTTTTCCCTTCTTTATCGTCATCTCAATCTAGAACATCAATTGCAAATGGAATTCCTTTATGTAATCATGGTGTTCATGCTAAATTACAAGTAGTCAAAAAAGGAGTAAGAGTTGCTAAATCTAGAACATCAATTGCAAATGGAATTTTTTGTTTACACATCCCATCCAAATACTCAAACCCCACAATACTTTTTTTGAATACCCCATCATACCAAAACTTCAAAGTAATTGAATCATTCACATGAGCCTAAAAACAAGCAAAAAACACTAAATTACATACAATTTCGAGTTAGAAACAAGTATTAATCGTGAAAATGCATGTCAAATTTTTGAATTTTATAACCCTAATTTTTTTGGTGTTAGCAAACTTAGGGGATAAATAATGCAATTGAGAACAATAAACTAACCATTAAATGTGTGTATGTAGTCTGGGTGTCTTCTTCTTCTAAGCTTTAGGTTGAGGGCATCAATGGTGGATAGTATGCGTGAGAGAGAAGAGTTTCAGAGTAGATAGCTTTGGTGAGTAATTTTGCAATGAATTACTCCTTTCTCTCTCATAAACAATTAAATTTTGGGTAAAACTTTTTTTAACCGGTTATGGGTAAAAAGGTCTACCACTAGAAAATGCATATCAAACTTCGTATTATTCGTGTTTAATTGAAAGTTCGTATTATTCTTGGGAAAATAAGTGAAAGGTCGTATTATTCAGGGTAATTTTTCCAAAAAATAAATCAAAGTAAGTTAAGGGTAAAATTTAGGAAAAATTGTCGGGAATAATCCCTACTTTTTACGTTTTCTTGTAAATAATCCCTACTTTTGATTATTCATGAATAATCCAAACTTTGCAATGTTTTTGCTTATAGCACCCCTCCCTAACAATGACTGGGTACATCAAGTAAATAGCCGTTTTATCACCTGTTTTCTTCCTTATAGCTGCTGCCATCTTCTTCCTCCTTCTTACCCCCATTTCTCCATAGTTAAGCCAAATTTTAGGAGAGAGAAAACTCAAATCATCCCGACAAATTTTAGGAAGAAAATAGGTGACAAAACAGCTCTTTACCTGTTGTAGCCGGTCATTGTTAGGAAGGGGGTGTTGAACCAAATATAGGTTCAAGCCCAGACACAAACAGCAGCAGCCCAAAGGCAGACAGCAGACCCAGCACTCCTCCTGATTTTCAGCAGAAATCAGCCTTAACAGTTGCACCAAATCTTAATGGGAGCAAAAGAGCAGGAACTAAGACCTAGGATGGCTTGATATCAAGGTTAACTGAGACAGCCCCTATTTTAGCAGCTTAATTAATAGTAATTAATTAAGTTAATTAGGGTTATTAAATTTTAAGTATGTTATTTTATTAGGACTCAAAATAATATTTTATTAATTGAATATATCAGTCGTATTAGAGTTGGAACAAAGTAAGTTATACGATGAAAAATTGAGATTGAATGGATGTATGTATAAAAGCTAAACACTCGTGAGATCACACATTATCTAAAGATATGCAAACGGTAAAGTAGATATAAAATTATAACACGGGACAGAGAGGAGCCATATGGCTTGCTTGTGAGGCGCCACGTGGCTCACAGGTTGTGTGACACGTGTGACACGTGTCAAAGATTAGCGCACCATGTGACACGTGTCAAAGATTAGCGCACCCTACATGGCACAAGATGCCACCACATGTTAGAATTTGGCTATATAAAAGGCCCTTTGGCCGTGGGGGAAATGGAAGGCAAAATTATGAGAATCCCATTTCTCATATACCATTCAACATTATTTGGCTCACGTTTATTATTTAGATCTCTCTAAAAATATTATTCTACATTATATAGGTAATCCTACAAACACTATTATCTTTTAAATTTAATTTAAGTATTTCAAAGTTCAAGTCATGTTTTATAAGGTGTGATATTACTACTATTTATAATTGAGCAAAATCGTATATTTTTGGTGTTCGAAACTTTGGAATTTGACTTTATTTGACCTTGCTTTTAATATTTGATCAAAAATTATGTTTTGTATAGCTTTTGAAATTGTACTATGAAAATGAGTTATGATTATTGATTTTAATTCAAATCAAGTGATTTATTGATTCGTTTTATATTGAAATGTTTGACATTGAAAAATGTCCGTTTTTGGGAATTGGCAACGGATATTTATATCCGGATTATTATGAAATCCTATAGCTTGATAATAGGTAATGGTTATTCGGATCGGTCTCGAGCCCCCGGTCCCGTTTCGTTCTTGCAAGAACCGTATTTCGGTGATGAAGATCACCCGTATTCTCAGGATTTAGATCAAGCCTACTTCCTGACGGTCCATATATTCCCACGTTTTTAATTGCTGTTATATTATCGTTTTAATTTGAGTTTGAAAAATAAATATGTTTGGTATATAAAGTTTTGTTTATTTCGCAAATGAATTTATATGTTCCATTTGCCGTATTTTGACTTTCGCTATTTACTTGTAAAGTAATAGCCGTATTTTGATTTCGCTATTAACTTGTAAAGTTATAGTCGTGCTTTGATTCGCTTTGAACTCAAGGTTCTTAGCCGTATTTTTGTTTATACCAAATAGTCTTTTAAAAGAGTTTGGGTTTTGATAAATTATTGTATTACAAGAAAATACCAAATGATTGAATTGGAATTGTTTGTTAATGATTTGTATATATAAATGTAATAGTTTGTTTGATTACTCAACAATTCAATTGTTGACAGTCTTTGATGGGGCCTATCCCTTACGGGGGATAGATCCATTTTCAGGTTGAATCTGATGTGGAGAGATGTCTACATGTGTTATGTGATACGTGCGAGGCGAGGACTTCTTTTTGAAATACATTTTGTAAATTAAATTGTAATATTTTATAACGTTTTGTAAATAATATCCACTTATTTAATGTAAAAAGTTTTAGATACTCTGATATTAGTTAATCGTGGCTATCAAGCCACTGGTCGGATTCAGCCCAGACTTTTATAAGTCTTTCGTTGTGCTTTGTAGACAGTATTATAATATTGTTTACGCCACTTTGGGCTGTTTCATTAACTAATTTACCAGATCAAAAGGAAGCCATCAAAACTCAGGAGGAACAAGAAAAGACCAAGAAAGACAACAGTGACACAAGAGACAGGACAACCTGCAACCAGCAGACCTTGAGGGCTTTGCTGAGTCAAGACGTGTACCAGTGGGAACCTACCAAGGCTGAAAATGGCATCTCTCTACATGGACCATGCAGCCTGGGCCCTAGGACTACTCTAATGATCCACACAGAGGCCACAAATACAGTACCAAGGTCCTGTGTCTGACAAATCAAAACTGGGAGTAATTGTGTTCTGTTTTGCTTTTGTTTTAAGTCTTTTAAAAGGGGGCACGCAAGGCACGTGCCTTCAAAAAGGGAGGGAAAATTAGTTAGGCTTCAAATAGAGTCATTATATGATATGAGGCCTATATAAGGAAAGGCTCTCAAGTTGTAAAACACAATTCAGATTTCATTTTTTCAATAATATTTCATTTTTGAGGTTTTTCTTTTCAAAATTTATGTTTGAGACAAGTGTGAGTGAGCACTTGAATTCTCTGGAGTGTGTGTGAGCAATCCAAGAGAAGAACCATACTTTCAAGTGAGTGATTCTCTGAGAGAGAGTGTGATACTCCTCCCTGAGTGTGATTCAGCCTTGGGGAGTATCAAAGAAACAGGCCTGAGTTCTAAGATTTGCATTCATGAGCCTGTTCCTCAAGCCTTTGAAGACTAAGAGTGTAAGGATCAGTTTGTGGGATTAAAGGAGTACTTTGTGTGCCACATTGAAGACCCATTCCACCCCAAACTCAGTGCACGTGTTGTGAGCAAAAATTTTGCAAAGTTTGGATTATTCATGAATAATCAAAGTAGAGGTTATTCACTGGAAAACGTAAAAAGTAGAGATTATTCCCAATAATTTTTCCTAAAATTTATTTCCAAAAAGAAATATGAATCGGTTCTCTAACAGCACACAAAGTTTTGACCTTGTTTGACCATACTTTCTTTATAGACAATATTATCTTTTTTAAAATTTGTTCTTGTGGTATTTCCAAAAAAAAATTGTTCTTGTGGTTGGTCAAACTAACAATCGTGTTTGGTCAAACTATTCCTTTATTGTTTGTGTTGTTAATAATACTGAACAAGTGTTCTATAAATACACTTTAAATTGCCTACTTTCATCATATTATACTACATATTAAAAATCTTGAAAAATAACAAGTGTCACCTCTCCAAGAGACTTGACTTTGGCTGTAGTTTATTTGACTAATTACATCCCACTTTTGCCAAATTTAGAAAAGTAATTGCATTAAGGCATTTTCAAATTTAATGGAAAAGTAAATAGGATAATTTCCTATTTCAATAAAGAAAGCATTTTAAAAAAATATCACCAATTATAATATTTAGGCATTTTATGATCTGATGGCAATTTAAAATTATGATATTTAGGCATTTTGAGATCTGCTGGCAATTTAAAATTATTGTTTAAAATAATCATTAATAAAACCAATTATACTACATATTAAAAATCTTGAAAAATAACAAGTGTCACCTCTCCAAGAGACTTGACTTTTGGCTGTAATTTATTTGACTAATTACATCCCACTTTTGCCAAATTTAGAAAAGTAATTGCATTAAGGCATTTTCAAATTTAATGAAAAAGTAAATAGGATAATTTCCTATTTCAATAAAGAAAGCATTTTAAAAAAATATCACCAATTATGATATTTAGGCATTTTATGATCTGCTGGCAATTTAAAATTATAATATTTAGGCATTTTGAGATCTGCTGGCAATTTAAAATTATTGTTTAAAATAATCATTAATAAAACCAATCATACTAAAGTGAATATAATCTCTTAAATGGTTTGACTTTGGTAAATATCCAAAAATAGTTACCTAATTAGATGAATCTAATCTCTTAGATGGTTTAAGTTTGGTAAATATTCAAAAACAGTTACCTAATTAGGTGCAGTCTAATTAAAATACACAATATTTCCAAGGTGATTTATGGGCTTTTCAAATTTCAAATACAGAAATAAATGATAGAACCAATTATTTTAGTCTATATATAGTTATAGCTTCATCTTCAATCAAACCTAACCCAAACAATTTTAAAATTCTAAACTAATAAGATCTCATTAACTCTTACTGTATTGCTTATAATACTAGAAATCATTGTAACGGGTGTTAGTTATCTAGATGATATCAAATCGGATAGGGGAAATCGAAATATCAAAGCAAGAGTTATTTATGGGATTTCAAAACATGGGAGAAATAACATCAATTCATATGATACTTACAGATGAAAAGGTTTTTTGTTTTTATAAACCAAAGAAATTATACTTTTCTTTTAGTATTTACACAAATTCTTACTTTGTGGACAATTAGTAGAATATACCGTTTTACTTGAGGCTGGACTTTAGTAGAATATACCGGGGCAATATCACGGACCAGGATAGGACTACTTGGATCTAGAACTTAGGATTTTTAGCCCCAAGATCACCTTCTTGGGCTAAAAACAGGGTCCGAGTCACATTCCTTCTTGTGAGGCGGACAAGGATATCATCTTCTTCTTTTTCTTTGTCGGGGGTAGATCTCTGACATGAATAGTGTTTGGGTGGTTGGGCATTGCTTGACCATATAAATAACGAAATTCTCAGTCAAAGTCATTACTTTGTTTGACTCATTCACAAAAACCTTTAATTTAGAGAGAGAAGCTCTGACAATATTCGAATCTTCAAACTTCTGACACATCTTCAAGAACACAAACAAGGTATTTTTGATTTTTCCTCAAATTTTTCGATTAAATACTGATTTTTAATTGAATATGTTTGAAGATCTTCATTTATTCTCTTGATCTTCAATCTTTTCTTAATATTCTTCACTACATTTATGAATATCTTCAAGATGTTCTTGATGATTTGACTGAATCTTCATGCTTGAACATTATATGAATATACTTGTTTTCTTTTCCCCATAAAATTTGCATAACATTTTTATTTTTCTCGAAATATGGATTATAACAAAGATAAATTGAATATTCCCGTGGCTCCGGCTAACCTTGAGGAGACCTCTTGTGGAAGTAGAATAATAGGGGATGCTAACTCATACTGGACTACCTTGGTATACTGATACACGCGCGTTTTGCACCTATTTTTAATGAATTCTTATTCTTTGTTGTGCATATCTTACTTAACTTAGGCCTTCAACCGTCAAATTCCATGCTTTACGCTTGTGGTGTAATGGTTTCATTGATTTCAGGTGTTTTTAGCCAATTTCGAGGAGGTTTTAAGGTGATCGGGCACTTATCGGACCTCGGGATTCAAAACCCGAACCTTCGGATTAAAAGCAATAATTCTTGGTGAAATTTAAGAAGGAGTCGAGCATGGTCGACTGGGGTCGACTCCGTAGCTGTGCATAATTTCAAGGATCAACAATTAGAAAATTTTCTAAGTCAAAAATTCACCATCACAGAACCAGTCGACCGGTCGACTGGTGCCAGTCGGGTCGACTGGTTTGTATCTGGCAGCTACAGTGGCATTTTTTGTCAGTCTACTTTTTGCCTCTTGCTTCCACCACTCCCTTTTCTTGCGTGCTTCAGCCTTCCCCTCCTGTGCATCTGCTCCCCATGATGAAGGAGGTTGCTTGCTTGACCACCTTGGCAATGATGATGAATGCAAGTGGGGGGGAGCCTCTTGTTTTGGCTATATAATGCCCCATTTCTGAAGAAAAGATACACCATCAGCCCACAAGCTGAACTCTACTCTATCCTCTCTTCTTTCAAAAATTCATTAGTGTATTTGTAAGTTAGGTGCTCATCCATTCCAGAAAATTTGTAATAGTTCTTTCATAAACACTTTCATTTGATATTTTTCTCTTAAGAATCAAGCTTTGAAGTTGTATTATTGTAGCAAGACACTAGTAGTTGTAACAATCTTTCTTTGGTAATTTATCAAGCATTTTCCAGAATTTGTGGGTTTAATTTTGCATTCGGTTTGAAGTAATTTCTTGGGTTGAATATTGAAAGCTCTTATTCATTTGTGTGATTGTCATCCCCCTCCTCAGTTGAGGGTAGTAAGTCTTTTTAACTTAATTTTCTTCTTTGTTGTTGTTTGCTCTAGGAATATGATGATACTTTATGTGTTTATGTCAACATTAAACATGAGTGAGTAGTTTTCTTTCTAGAGTTTGGGGATGTAGTTAGTTAATTATTTTGCTTATGGGGGTACTGGGTTGATCATGAATATGTACATAAAGGAATATGTGAGTTCCATGGTAAGGAATCGGAAGTCCATTTCGATCTCCATCCATGGACAATTTATGTTGCTTGAATGTTTGAATGCTTGGGATATATGAATTCATGCTAGTAATGAGTAGCCCAGAAGCTAACTTTATTAGGATTCCTTTGAGGCCTAGCCCGTCCTTAGGATGATGAACCATGTCTATCTTGTATGATTCTTTCTTGTTTTAACATAAATTGGAGGTCAAGAGCATGTATTAGAAAGTTGTTAGTATGGTCGAGTTATACGACCAGAAGCCGAATCTCCTAAACCATATTAGTAACTATATAGTTCCTATACCTAGAAGTTGTGGAGCTAAATTAGAAAGACCTTTCTTATCATACAATGGTTAAAAACATATTTTCAACCCATCCCTTTAGCAATCTAAGAAGCTAAAATCCCCAAACTCTAGTCTTTTTATATATTGTTTAAATTTTGATACTTGAAACTTGTTGTCACCTTAAACTCAAAAACCATAAACCTTTTTGTCATTAGACTCTTTTTGTCGCAAAGACATTTCCCTGTGGACCGACCCCTTACTTACCACTAATGCTAGTCATTAGGGTGATTTAAGGTGAATAAATTTAATTGTGTAGGCCGGGCCTAGTTAAATAATCAATGACCTACGGTTCCGCGCCTCTATCATATACATAACCCATATTTTTTCCCCAATAAGGAGTGGAAGTGAATCTTCTGTACATCCCTTTTATCCGCCTGAAATAAAGTATCCCGTCCCGTGGGAAGTAGATGTAGCTTTCCTTCCCCATTATCTTACAAAAATAAACCCTGAATTAGACGGATTGTTGCTTGTAGATATTGAGATGGAGCATAGCAAAGAGTCATCGGGGCGGAATTGCGGTGCCCCTGAGCGTCCTCCTTTCTATATCAAAGATGGAGGTCCTTTGAATTGTTTTATAGATGCGAAGACCCGGAATAAGTTGGACACTTCCCGGGAGGAGTTAGCGGAGAAGTGGGGGCTCCCGGATGGCATTAATATTATAAGACCGACCAATTTAGATATTGTTAGGTTTCCCCCACCTAACTGTATAGTTTCGTACATGCCGGCGTTTGAGCTAGGCTTAAGGTTTCCCCTCCATCCATTTATTAGGGATTTACTTAAGTTATTGAATATAACTGTTATTGAGGTGTACCCGAACGCTTGGGGGATGTATTACGGATTTTTTGATCGTGTGTAAGGTTTTGAAGATAAAACCTACACTTATAGCTTTTAGGCATATCTTCCGGGCTCGTCTCTGCCCGTCAATGGATCATGGTGCGGGATGGATCATGTTAGCCCATAGGAGGGGAAATAAGTTAGTTGGAGAGCTTCCGGATAACCAGAAGGGTTACCGGACCAAGTTCGCATTTTTTTCTAGTTCCCAAACCGTGGAACTTTAAGACTTCTTTTGACATTAAACCTAAAAAGTAAATAAGTTTAACAATAACGTCCCGCAATGTACAGTAGATGAGGCAGTGATAATAGAGTATGCCCAAAACGTCAATAGTTCAGGGGCGATCACCATTACGTGTACATGAGAATTGGATCCCCCGGAAAAAACATTTAGGCTTAGAATTACTTCTTTCAGCTTCTGAGATAAGCTTGAAAATACACAAACGTAAGTGTTCTTGTAACACCCCGTGAATTTTAATAAATTAATATTCGAAATTTAAGTCAAATAGTAATCAAGTTCGAGTGAATTAATATTGTCGCGTAACGAGTTATCGTTATCTGATTTAATATTTTCATGAGTATTAAAATTAAAATTAAGTAATTAATTTTATTTGGAGTAATTAATTATTTAAAAAAAAAAAAAATAATAGTAAAAGGCCATTATGTGACCGGCCATATTAGGAGTTTTTGGGGAGTTTTGTAACTCCCTTCTTAAGTGAGGATTATTGCAATTGATGGTAGGAGTTAAGGTAAGATTAAAGGTCTTGGAATTATTTTTATTAAGTTGTGATCTCTTCATTTGCCATTTGCTCACAAAGAAATCAAACAAATAAAAAAAAAAAAAATTTCCTCCTTCCTTCCTACTTTTTTTTCGGCCATCATTAGAAAGAAAAAGGAGTATTTTGTCTTCCTTCAATCTTTTTTTTTAATTCAAAGGGTAGGTAAAACTTCAATTGATAATATGAATTTTTATTTTTTTTCTTTGAAGAAATTATGCATTCTTTATAAAATATGGTGATATCCTATGACTTTTAGGAGGATTGAGTATTTTTATGTAATTTTATTTATATAATTCTTTAACAAAACTAATTTGTTAAAAGGGTTAATACAAATTGTGTTGAGTTTCTCATTTTATTTATATTCTTTAACAAACAAAAATTTTGTTGTGAGAATAGAACCTTTTAATATTTAAATTTCTTTTATGGGTTTAAAAATCTCTAGCAAAAATTTTCATTCGTTAGGAGAATTAAGTATTTAATTTAATTAGTACGATTTATGAATTTTAAGTTTTGCTTGAAAAGTCATGTTTATGGGAATGATTTAATTTGATGATGTTTATATTTTGGTTGTGGATGAGTTAATGAGGAAGTTGTGTGTATTAGTACATGTGTATAATTATCATGTTGTTTATGTGTTGGAAGTTTTGGTTGGATCACTATTAAAAAGGATTTACTTTTGTCATGAGATTAAAAAGATTGATTAGTTGAAATACATATATAAAAATAATAATAATAGTAATAATAATATAAAAATAAAAAAAAAAAAAATAAATAAATAAAATAAAATAAATTATTTTGGACAGTACCTGCTGTCTCGGCGGTGGTGCCTCGATTCGAGGGCGGGTGTGTTTCGTTGTTGTTCCATTTATCCGTCGTGTGCAAAACTCGTTAAATGCTAAATTATAAATAAAAAAAAAAAATAGTAAATGGATGTTAGAAATTATGAAATTTGGTACTCAAGGTAATTGATGCGTTCCGGACGCAGTGGTGAAGTCGGATTTTTCATTTGGATTTTCTAAACTGTCCGAATTGACAGTTTAAGTTTCTGGTTAAAATGGAATTTTTGGATTATTTGTAATTTGATGAAATCAATTAAAATTATTAAATTTTATTGATATATTAGTGGTATGGAATGAGTTAGAGGTGAAAACACGTTCTAATACGTGCTCGTTTGGTGTGTTTGTTTGTTTAGGACCTCGATTCATAAGAGGGTGAAATTCCTGTAACGTTTGAATTATCGATATTTGCTGTTGCTTAAAAGGTACACGCTTAGACCATACTTTATATGTGGATGCTCAAGTAATGTTGTTTCATTCTTGGTTATTGCATTGTGACTCACATAAGGATTAGACACCCCAAATAATTTGAAAGAAGTTAATTTGGAAATTGAGGATGGATGTGTTGGGTAGCCCAAAGGGGTTAAGTTTTGAAATGAATTATATAAATTTTGTTCCATGGCAGTTTTGGATCATTACGGTCACCATGGGGGTATGCATACTTTAACCTTTGACGACCCGAACAGGACGGGCAACGTCTTAGGTCGGTGGTTGCCTTGGGATTAGCTCTCCAAGTGTATTCCTCCAAATGATTTGGATTATTACTTGGACGACCCGAAAAGGACGGGCAACGTTTCAAGTTGGGTTTTGGAATAAATATATTTTAGAGCCTTTGCATGTTAGGATGAACACGTTGTTTGTTTTCCACTTGTTGATATTTTGTATGTTGTCTCTGACGTGTATTGGATTGTTCTTTGAACTTGCTTCCGTTGTCAATCGACGACTAGCAGGTTGATTGCAGGTGGGAATTGGAGTGAGGTTGAAGTTAGGATCACGTCACCCAAGACCGCGTTATATGTAATAATAAACATAGGAGAAATAATTTATTTTTGTGTAATGGATTTAAGATTAGTTCGTTTTGACGTTTCGTTAGTAGAGGCCGTTGGGTTCTCAAGTTGTATCATGAACTTTATAAACCTGTCACTACTATATGTTTTATTTTATGCTTTGTTATATTCCCTTATCGTTGGGACGTTAACGATCTTGGATGGGAATTATCCCTCTAAGAGTCCAGTTGTGAACCGGATTCATATTTTCATGTGATTATCCGGCTCACGCGAACCGGACCGTTACAATTGGTATCAAAGCCAACGTTCCCTTAGTGATAAAGGGATACATGAGCTCTAGTACTGACTCCGGAGACGACGGGGATGATGAAGATTTCGACATAACTATCTGCGATGAGTCTGTCGATGTTATAGATGCCTGGCGTTAAATTTTCTTATTTTATCTTCTTGTCGTTTTGTTATCTTTAGTTTTTCTCTTTTACTAATAATGTAAAACGCTTGGCAAGTTGTTATAAATTAATAAAAATTTATCAATAAAATAGTATATTGAGTTGTTTTACAGTGCTCTCTTTTATTTGTGTGTGATTACTTGTGTTTACTTTTATTTCAAGCACCTCTCTTTTTTTTAGAATCTGCGAGACCTTAGGGCACGTTAGTAATTAGTACTGTTCTTTTAGTTGCAGAAGATGCCTCCTCTTTCCAGGAAAAGGCTAGCCAAGAGTGGAACTAACAGAGCCTTAAGGGACTTAGTGAAGGCGTTAACTGGGGCTAGTGCGCCACAAGTAAGGTCTTTGTCCGAGCAGGCTTCCGAGATGAGTAAGAGGATTAGCCAGAGCAAGCCATCTCCTTTTGATGGTAAAGGAGAACCATCCGAACTAGAGCATTGGTTAAGAGAGTTTGACAAACTTTTTGATGTAGTAGAATGTCCAGAAGAACTGAAAGTTAATCAGGCAGCTTTTTATTTGACTGGGAAAGCTGACTATTGGTGGGCAAATAGTAAGGCGGGGTTAATGGAACAGGCTGAAGGACTTTTCGATTGGGATATGTTTAAAAAGGCTATGCGGGAGAAATTTTATCCTTTACACGTGAGGAAGGATAAATCGAATGAGTTTGCCCGATTTGAGATGGGTAGTTTGACTGTTGATGAATACTACCACAAGTTCATGGAGTACATCAAATACTGTCCTGATGATGTACCCACTGAAGAAAAGAAAATGCAACGCTTTGAGCTGGGATTATCATTCGATATTCAAAAGCATATCGAAAGTGATCGTTACAGCACATTAGAGCAGATGTATAAGCGTGCCGCTCAGGTAGGGAATATTTTAAGAAAAAGAGAAGAAAAAAGGAGAAGAATAGCTTTACGAGAAGAGAAAAGAATTGGTGGACAGGCCTCCGGGCACCTGTAGGTTTCCACTTGAAGAAACCAAAAACTTTCGGTGGCTTTCAAGGGAGCGGTTCTGGGGTGAATCCTGATTCAGGGGGAAGCAAGACGACAAAACCTTCGCTAGATCGGGATGGAAAGGAAAGGAAGTACTTCTGCAGGAGGTGTAAGAAAAACCACCCGGAAAAGATTGCGAGGGAAATTTAGTTGAATGTAATTTCTGTCATAAGAAAGGGCATAGGGAGTATGAGTGCTATACAAAGAAAGGGAGTGAAAGTCGACTGATGGGGGAACAACAGCGACCTCAACACCAGTTTGGCCTTGGGAGGCAAGGAAATCGATCAACTGGGGTAGACCATCAGGGTAACAACGGTCAGAGGTTTCAACGACAGTTTAATGGGGGACAAGTTCGTTCAGATGGCAATCGGGCTGAGGGTTCGGGAAACCCACGAATGGGGAATCAAGGAGGAGGAATGAACGCTCAGTCGGTTAGTGGACGGGTATCTGCGGTCAGTTCCAGGGAGGCTGACCAGACAACAGAGGTGGTTACAGGTACGTTCACCGTCCATTCTGTAGCTGTTAATGTATTGTTTGATTCGGGTGCAACGTGCTCTTTTCTGGCGAGGAGTAAAATAGACGAACTGAATCTAGGAGCTTTTGAGAATGTATCTTATACCGTGGCAGTCCCTTCTGGGAGATTATATACTTGCAATAGACTGTATAGAGATGTACCCTTGAAGATAGGGAAAGTTGTTTTTCCTAGTAACTTATATGTGTTAGATATGGAGGGTTTGGAAGTGATTTTGGAATGGATTGGTTAGGAAGGTACAAAGCAACCCTTGAATGTAGGGAGCAAAGAGTGTTACTGGTGGACCACATGGGGAAAACGTTAGATATAGAAAGTTTTCTAGGGGCCTAAAACAAACTTAGTATCCCCCTTGAAATTACAAAAGCTGGTGGAGACAAGGACATCCTCTGTACTTGTGTCACATCATGCAAGAAGGGAAGAAGGAGGTTGATCCTAACGATGTCGCGGTGGTAAATGAATTCGTGGATGTTTTCCCTGACGATATTCCTGGTATGCCGCCGCAAAGAGGAATTGATTTTACGATAGACTTGGTGCCTGGTACGGGACCAATTTCAAAGGCTCCGTACCGTATGGCCCCAAAGGAGATGGAGGAATTGAAGACTCAGCTCGAGGAATTGTTGGATAAGGGCTATATCCGACCAAGTGTTTCACCTTGGGGCGCTCCGGTTTTGTTTGTGCGGAAGAAAGACGGTAGTTTAAGATTGTGTATCGATTATAGGGAGCTAAATAAAGTGACCGTTAAGAACAAATACCCGTTACCTCGTAATAGATGATTTGTTTTGATCAGTTGAAGGAGCTGGGATATTTTCGAAAATCGATTTAAGGTCGGGTTATCACCAATTGAGGATTGCTGAAGGAGATATTCATAAGACGGCCTTTAGGACACGATACGGACATTTTGAGTTTACCGTGATGCCCTTTGGGTTGACGAATGCTCCAGCCGCATTTATGTGTTTGATGAATCAAGTATTTAGTGCGTACTTGATAAGTTTGTGTTGTCTTTATTGATGATATACTAGTCTATTCAAGGACCGTGATGAGCAGGAGGGACATTTGCGTTGGTTTTGCAAACTTTGCGTGAAAAAAGTTATACGCTAAGTTTTCGAAATGTGAATTTTGGTTGGAGAAAGTGTCATTTTTTGGGTCATTTTGTTTCAAAAGAAGGTATTTCGGTGGATCCGGTAAAAGTGGAAGCGGTTCGAAATTGGTCCTCACCGAAGAACGTCACCGAGGTTCGAAAGCTTCTTAGGTTTGGCTGGGTATTACCGTCGTTTTGTCAAGGATTTCTCGCGCATTGCAGACCTATGACTTCTTTGATGAAAAAGGATAAGAAGTTTGAATGGACTGGTGAGTGTGAAAGTGCTTTCACGACTTTGAAGGAAAGATTAACTTCGGCTCCCGTTCTTGCTCTACCTGATCCTAAGCTGGATTATACGGTGTTAGTGATGCATCGAAGAAGGGGTTGGGATGTGTTTGATGCAAGAGCGGAAAGTAATTGCTTTATGCATCCGAAAACTAAAAATTCATGAAGTTAATTATCCTACTCATGATCTGGAATTGGCCAGCGATTGTGTTTGCTCTTAAGATTTGGAGACACTATTTGTATGGGGTTAAATGCAGAATTTATACAGATCATGAGAGTTTAAAGTATCTTTATACTCAACCGGATTTGAACATGCGACAACGTC
>CM025921.1:15565047-15637435 GCA_000753965.2 Amaranthus hypochondriacus | reverse complement strand
TTTAGTTGGTATTATATTGTTTTAAGAGCCTTTTTGTTTCACTACCAGCTTTTGGTAGTGTAGTATTTGTTTTTATATCATTTGAAAAAAAAAAGAAAAAAAAGAAAAAAAAGAAAAAAAAAAGGAAAAAAAAGAAAAAGTCAAAAGTTTGTATAGAAAAATATTAGTAGCTAATAAATGTCAAGTTGTGTGATACCATGGGTCCTCTTGGTTTGTTTTGAGTCAACTAGCTAGTTATGCTACCCCTCTTTGTAACCGTAACCTTCCTTCTTAATTTTTCATCTCATTACACTTTAACCTTTATCATTTCACCTCTTTTAGTTTGATCCATCTACTTTTAATGAAGTCTTTGCCTTTGAGTCCCCGAGTACCGAGGTGCGAAACACGGATACATCTTTGTGTTAGAGGCTCGCATTACATTGAGCCATAGGTTAAGCGAGAGTGATCCCTAAACACATTTGAGTGTGGTTGTCATTTGGATTGCACATACCTAAAGTGAGGTTTGCTCGCATCTTTGTGATTGGCTTGGGAGCTTCGGCTCAGTTTGGTTGTTTGGTGTGTCTTCTATGGGCCATTTAGAGGCTAGCTTGGGAGCCTCGGGTTGTTACTTCAAGTTAATGGAGCCATGAGCCCAAGAGTGTATCCATGTCTTTTTGTGCTTTCTAAACCTTTGGTCGGGTTTTTGATGTTTGTTTTTGCAAAGCTGACTTTTTGATGCAAGTATGTTCATCATTTATGCTATTGGAAAGTTCGTTGCTCGCATGTTGACTTTGTGAGATTTAATGTCTTAAATGCTTTCTTCTTCTCCTTGCTTGAGGACAAGCAAGGGCTTGCTTGGGGGAGTTGATAAACCTCATTTTTACCTTCTAATTGGGCATAATATAAATTGATTTTTTCTTAGTTTTTGTGCATTTTCATTGCATTTGGTTGGTTTTACGTCCCTTTCGAGGGAAGTATGTGTTTGTTTGTGTTTTGTAGGTTTTTCACCTTTTTCCGAGCAAAGCAAGAAGCACCATATGTGGAAAGTCAACTTGAATGTCGATAGTGGTCAACTCGCTCATATTTTGGTAAACATCTTAATGGAATACAAAAGTTGGGTTTGTTAGCTTCGAAACGACTGGTCACACGTCGAATTCGGAGTTATAACGAAGGAGATAGAACAATTCCAAAATGACATGTCAAAAAAGATGGAGATCGATCGATCGATCTCCTTGGATCGACCAATCGATCTCATAACAAAAATTTCCAGAATGTTGTTGAGTTGGTCGAGACTCGAGAGTGATCGACTGGTCGATCTACATAGATCGATTGATCGATCTTATTCACATGTGCCAGCAACAAAATCAAGAAGCAGCAAAAAAAATACTCCTAAGAGGCATCGAAGATGAGACCTACTGTACACAAACACACGCACCTACCAACTGAGCTACCTGCATCTTGTAGTACTGTTGTATAGGAACGTTTTATATCTTATACCAGCCAGGCCCAATTTAACAAATCAAGCTTATAAAAGAACAATTTCGAGAACCAAGCAATTGGACAGAAGCAATAAATTAGGATTAGGGCAGGCAGCGAGACAATATTAGTTTTTAGTCTTCTTTCCTTTTTTTCTTTCCTCTTTTTATTTTTATATACCCTAGTTTCTTTTCTTAATTTTTCTTAGATTAAATTTAATTTCTTTCATCTAGTATTTATTTTTATAGTTTAGTTTAGTTAGATTTTATTATTTTCATCTTTTGTTATTATTTATTTAAAGTTTCAAACCATTTTCATGGAGCTTTGGTCTTGGATTTTAATGGGTGTTTGTTATTTGGTCTTCCAATCTTCCTCATATTTTGTGGGTAACTTCTAATCCTTCTTTATTTTAGTATTTTATTATTTATTTCTTGATTTAAGTTGATTTATAATATTTCTCTATTTTTCTTGGTTATTTTTTGTCATGTTCATTTTCAAAGTTATTTGTGCTAGAATGGATTATTTGTTATTAATGTTTTGGTTAGTTATGATGTTGATTAGTGAGTAGTTGTTTAGGGTTAGGGGTTGACTCATTTTGTGCTAATGGATTGATTATGGTTAGAAATGGGTCGATGTTGGTTTGATTGTGAACCCCGAAAGTGGGTAGCTCCGCTCATTGATTTGATGTCACCCGGATCTCCTTCCCGAGCACCAACGAGAGTTGGGTCCGCATGAGAACCGACTTTATTTCAATAAGATTTTTTTTTTGATTTTTTTATATACAATCAACACCAAAGAAATCAACCTAAGCCTTACAAATCTCAACTCCCCGGCAGCGGCGCCATTTTGATAGAGGACTTTTTGGTCGTCTCTAAAGCCTCTAATCAAACAAAATTTATAAACACCCTTCACTAACACTACACAAGTGTAGTGGCAGTAGGGGGTCGATCCACAGGGAGATGAGTTGTGAGACTTAGGGCCTCTTTAGGTGTTGGGGAAAATATAAGATAGGGGTAGATGATGGTCTAAGCTATTGTCACCACAATGAGAGCAAAATACAAGGAAACATTGGGGTAGGGGATAACTCGTGTGCAACGGACTTTATATAGTTAATTCAGGATTTACTTTGGTTTGATCGCGAAGGTGTGGAATCAAATACGAAGAGCGATCCGATCCTAGATCGGGCTTGGGATCGCCTCTGATAATCCCGTTCCCATCACTCTCGTGAGTGAGAACAAGACCTACGGGCAAACAAAATCCAACAACCCGTCAATTCTCTTCTCCTCTCGGAGTAAGTGGTTATGACTCCCTTTTCATGGGCCGAGTACAAGTTTCGACTCTCGTCGTTCCCTTGATTCAACTCCTCCCATTGAAATAAAGTCGATTCTCAATGCGGACCCAACTCTCATTGGTGCCCGAAAAGAAGATCCGGGTGACCTCTAATCAATGGGCAGAGCTACCCACTTCCGGGGTTTACAATCGAACCAACATCGACCCATTTCTAACCATAATCAATCCATTGACACAAAATGAATCAATCCCTAAGCCTAAACAACTACTCACTACTCATAATCACAACCAACAAAATGTTAAACAACATATAACATAAGCATTCTAACACCAATAACTTAAAATAAACAAGACAAAAGTAAAATAATAAACAAAAATAAATCAATATCATGAAATAACTAAAATAAACAAATACATAATAATAAAAATACTAAAAAAATAGGATTAGAGATTACCAAAAACTAGGAGAGAGATTCAAGAAAATAAATAGAACCCATAAAAAGACAAGATTGAAACTCCATGAAAATTGTTTACAAGCTTTAAATGATCACCAACAAAAGATAATAGAAGTAGCGAAAGACGAAAATTAACAATAAAAACTGAGTTTTGATCAATTTAGTTAAGTCTAGAACAAAGAGGAATTTAAAATGAGAAACCTAGGGTTTATGTACAATAAGAAGAGAAGATGTAAAAATCTGAAAAAAATAAAAATGGCTAAAATACTCCTCCCCCTAAGCTATTACAAATACCCTCTATTTATACCCCTTACAAAATAGAATATTAACTCTAATAATAATGAGAAAATATCCCTTAAAATATGGGAAATATGTGGGGTCACAGTTATTGGAAAGACTGCTTGCTGCTGCGATTTGAGATCGATCGGTCGATCTCATATGTAAATGTTTTTCACATTCTGGAACTATTTGATTATGAGATCGATTGGTCGATCTAAAGAGATCGATCGATCGATCTCCTTCTTTTTCAGCATACCATTTTGGAAATGCTATATCTCCTTCGTTATAACTCCGATTTCGACGTGTGACCAGTCGATTCGAAGCTAACGAACCCAACTTTTGATATTTTTGCTTGGGTAGGACTCTTTTTCACCTCTTGGCCTTATTTCTTCCTCGACTTTATGCCTTCTCCAAGACAGCATGCTTTGAAGCTCGAAAATAGGGGATCATTCTACAAAAACAAGCGACAAACATGCTACCCTACAAAAGGGCGTGAAACCAACCAAATGCGATGGAAATGCACGTAAACCAAGGAATAATCAATAGATATTATGCCCAAATATACGGTAAAAATGAGGTTTATCATTGAGCGGGCTGAACAAGCTCGTGCCTCTGGCGCCGACGTAATTGGTCTACCAAACTTTGACTTAGTTCTTTTATTTTCATTCCATTAACTTGATTTTATTCAACAGGCTCTGCTGAGAATGGAGTATGAACTGGTAGTCCAAAGGATGCTTGCGGCGGAGAATGACCGCTGAGCTCTAAGATAGAGGCTTAAAATGTCGGGCTAGAAAAGTTCAAGGCGGAGGCTGTCAGTCTGCCGGGTCTAAAGGATAAGTTGGCTAAGTGTAAGGAACTATCCGAGCGCTTAGCCTTAGCTGAGAAGTGGAGAGGCCGCATCAAGGAGACTCTTGATCTGGCGTGTCAATCACTTGACCAGGCATCCGGCATCTCGGCGAAGATTTGTGAAGATGTGACCCGGATGCTGGCTTCCCATGATAAACTTATCTCTGAGCATGAGCAAATAAAGGTCGTGATGGAAGACATGGATCGCTTCAAGAGGGCATACTTGATGCGACTAAGGTCTACAAGTTGCGGTTTGAGAGGTAATCACACATTGCCCGACAATGGCTGAACTCAGATGGAAATTTATTTTTTATTTAAGCTTAATTATAAAAATAATTGGGAAAATCAGAGCTCCCCCAAAATATTTGGGAAAATAAGCTTTTGGCCTGTTCGCAGTTACTAACTGCGAACAGAAAGCTTATTGGGGCACTAATGGGCTGAAGGCTGGGTTTTGGGTCTCAGGGCTATTCGCATTTACTAACTACGAACAAGCCAAAATCATGAAGCATTTTGGTCTGTTCGCAGTTACTAACTGCGAACAGAGTTGAACAGATTAAAAAACAAATAAGAAAATCGCTGTTAGGATCAGCGATTTCCTTGGACCACCATTTGTTGCACTTTCAAAAACCCACTTCACAAAACCATGTTCTTTCTCTTTCTTCTTCACATAGTCTTCTTCAGCAATTGAAGTCCTACTACATCCTTGCTTCAAATCAATGAACTGGAGCAAATTTAATGTTTCAATGAAGATTTTAACACATTCCAGTTTACAACTACCTTAAATTTCAAAGGCTCACAACTACAAACTGGTATGTCTTGAGCTTTATAAGCTTCTTCCATAGTTTACAACTACAAACTGAAGGTGGATCTTTAAGGAATATTCCAGTTGGTGGTGGTTCAAGGAAGAACAAAAGATCTTCATCTTTGGGTGTAAAAAAGCTTTCTTCTCATGATTTGATTTCATCTACACAATCTTCCCATATTGTTCTTGCTCAAAACCCTAAGATTATTCATCATCAACCCCAAGATTTGAACTTTAAGGAATATTCCAGTTGATTTCATCTACATAAGATAATTTGGAATCTAATAGGAGAAAGTGAGTTTTTGAAGAGGAAATTGTGGGAAAAAGATGGAATGAGTGATACCTGGAAAACCATTGACCAAGGAAATCGCTGATCCTAACAGCGATTTACTTGTGTTGTTTTTTAATTTGTTTAGGTCTATTCGCAGTTAGTAACTGCGAACAGTCTTGTTTCTTGATTTTGGCCTGTTCGCAGTTACTAACCGCGCACAATCTTAGTTCATGATTTTGGCCTGTTCGTTGTTAGTAACTGCGAACAGCCCTGAGACCCAAAACCCAGCCTTCAGCCCATTAGTGCCCCAATAAGCTATTTGTTCGCAGTTAGTAACTGCGAACAGGCCAAAAGCTTATTTTTCCAAATATTTTGGGGGAGCTCTTATTTTCCAATTATTTTTATAATTAAGCTTAAATAAAAAAAAAAGTTCACTCAAATGAGCTTACACCCCTGCTATCCGCCTTATCGTAGGAAATGATGAACACTGGGGCCTTGGTGGTAATAGAAAATTTTAAGCTGGCCGCCAAAAGAGTGGGTATTAACTTCCCCACCCTGCTGGAAACGTTTGAATTGTGCATGGATGAAGCAGTGAAAAATCTTAAGCCAATTATACACAAGGAATCAGAGGTGTTGGGCAACCTGGAGAACGATGAGGCGGAGCAGAAGGAATGGCGGATGAAGATGGATCCGGGAAGGAAGAAGAAAGCTCTTGCTATGGACTTGGATAAAATTGTTGTTTGCCATCCTCCCTTCCCAAAAGCCGCGGAAAGATCTGCATTCCTTGCTCTTCAGGAAAAATCATCTGATTTATCCAAGGTTTTTACCAATAAGAAGGAGACTTTCCGCGGTCTCGCTGCGGAGTTGGCCGGTGAAGAACCTTGGCCCGATCTTGAAGATATCATCAGGTTTACCCCTTCTCCTCAGCGAGACGATCCAGCGCCTGAGCTTGAGCAGCCGGTTGACCGTAGCTGATAGATCTCCTCCCTTTCCTTTACCCGTTGTAATTTTTGGATAATGAAAAACTTGGAAACATTCGTTTGTAAATATTTTGGTTGTATATATATTGTTTTCGGTTAACAAGTGTTGCATTTTTAATTTCTTTCCATTCGTTATATTGCTTTTGAGATTTGAATACTGATAGTTAGTTATTTGAATATTGAATATTGACAAAGTATTAGTCATTTTGATACCGCCTAGCCGTGGGTCTTACCACGGTAAACGAGACTTTGAAAATTGTCAAAGTATCGAAACATTTTGATACCGCCTAACCGTTGCGCATAACACAGTTCATAGATAATTGAATATTGAAAATTTGCAAAGTATCAAATATTTCGATACCGCCTAACCATTGCAAATAACACGGTTTATAGATAATTGAATACAGAAAATTGACAAAGCATCAAAATATTTTGATACCGCTTAACCGTTGCAAATAACACGGTTCATAGATGATTGAATATTAAAAATTGACAAAGTACTGAATACTGAATACTAAACATTGTAATATTAGTACGGGATACATAACTCATGCGAAATACATAACTTTGAAAGTTGAATACTGAATGAAAACATACTGAATGAAAACTGAACAGAAAATTGAATACTGAATATTGAAGATATATGCCCCTTGCAATACTTGTTAAATGAAAAGTTTCTTCAAGTGATCTGCATGCCACGGTCTTTTCAATCTCTTTCCCGTTGCATCTTCCAACTCAAATGTGTTGGATTTGATAGCAGTGACAATTTGAATGGGCCATCCCAGTTGGCTCCCAACTTTCCTTTTTCTGTGGCTTTGCTCGTGGCTTCTACTTTGCGTAACACCTAAACTCCCACTTTAAGGATCCTTGTTTTCACATGTCTGTTGAATTGACGAGTCATTCTTTGTTTCTAGGCTATAGACCGCAATAGGGCGTTCCCACGGTTCTCCGGCAGCAAATCTAAGTTTACCCTTTTTCCTTTGTCATTTTCGTTATATGAGTAGAACATAATCCTGGTGGAGGGTATCCCTATTTCGACTGGTAAAACAGCTTCTGATCGATACACAAGTGAGAAAGGAGTATGACCTATTGACTCTTTTACAGTGGTGCGACTGGCCCAGAGGATGCCAGGTAGCTCTTCATCCCATGACCCCTTGGCTCCGTCGATCTTCTTTTTGATTCCGTTGAGTATTTCTTTATTAGCTGACTCAACCTGCCCATTGGTTTGTGGTCTCGACATTGAACTGAATCTGATCTGAATGCTGAACCTTTCACAATACTCCACGGTGTCTCGGTTAATGAATTGCTTTCCATTATCAGTGATGATGACCCGAGGGATACCATATCTTGTTATGATGTTCCTCCAGAGGAATTGACATACCTGTTTTTCCGTTATGGTGCTGAGCGGTTCTGCCTCAACGTTCTTTGAGAAGTAGTCGATTGCCACTATGATAAATTTTTTTGCCCTTGGCAGGGGGGAATGGGACAAGTAAGTCTATTCCCCACTTGTCAAATGGCGGCACTGATTGCATAATGGTGAGGAAACTTGTAGGCTTTTTGGATACCTTGGAAAAGAACTAGTACTTTGTAACGGTCCGGCTCAAGTAACCCGGATAACCATATGAAAATATGACTCCGGTTCACAACTGGACACTTTCTTTCCTTTTCATCTCGATCGAGAAAAGGTTTTATAGGCCTTGCTTCTCCCCTATATCCAGCATTCACACCAGAACTGCCCCCTTGGAAGCCACCAAAGGTCTTTGGTTTCTTCAGATAGAACCCTACAGGTGCTTCTGAGGTTTGACTTACTAATTCCTTCCTCTTCTCGGTAAAACTACTCTTCTCCTTTTCTTTTTCTTTCCGTAAAATATTCCCTACCCGAGATGCACGCTTATACGTCTGCTCTAACGTGCTGTAGCGATCACTTTCGATATGCTTTTGAATATCAAAAGATAATCCCAGTTCAAAGCGTTGCATTTTCTTCTCTTCAGTGGGTACATCATCTAGACAGTATTTGATGTACTCCATGAACTTGTGGTAGTATTCATCAACAGTTAAACTACCCATTTTAAATCGAGCAAAATCATTCGACTTGTCCTTTCTCACGTGCAGAGGGTAAAACTTCTCCCGCATTGCCCTCTTAAACATATCCCAATCGAAAAACCCCTCAATTTGTTCCAATAATCCCGCCTTACTGTTTGCCTACCAATAATCAGCTTCCCCAGTCAAATAAAATGCCGCCTGATTAACTTTCAGTTCTCCTGGACACTCTATTACATCAAAAAGTTTGTCAAATTCTCTTAACCAGTGGTCCAGCTCTAATGGTTCTCCTTTACCATCAAAAGCCTTTTCAGACAAGGATCTCACTTATGGTGTACCAATCCCAGCTAACGCCTTAACCAAGCTCCTTAAAGTTCGGTTAGTACCATTCCTAGCTAGCCTTTTTCGGGAGAAAGGAGGCATCTTCTGCAAACAAGGGAAAGGTACGAATCACTAGAGTATCCTAAGATCCCATAGTTTTGAAGGAAAAGAGGTTCATTGGAATAAATTAAATGTTTATAAAATAGTCACACATATATACAGTTGTCTTTAAACATAAATATGTTATTAATTACTACAGATATTAAATCACTTAAATATATCATGCATAACTAATAAAACAAAGGAAAGAAGAAAAGAGTATAGAAAACAACTCAACATAATACTCTATTGATATTTCTTATTAAATTATTACAAACTTATGCCAAGCGTTTACATTATTAGAAGAAGATAATAACAAAAAAAAAGTTGCTAAAGAAAGATTATAAAAAGAAGATAAATTAAACATTTAACGCCAAGCATCCATAATGTCAGCAGACTCATCATAACTTGTTATATCAAAATCTTCGTCATCCCCATCGTCCCAGGAGTCGGTGCTAGAACTCGTGTATTCTCCTTCTGATTCCCAGTTGCTAACCATTGGGTGGCTTGTTGGTAACTCTTCCTCTTCCTCTTCCTCTTCAGGATCCCTCCTCATCTGACCGCTCTCATCCAATCTCAACCCTAAATCTATACAGGTCATAGTGCGATCCCCAATCTTCTCTCTCATCTTCACTAGTATTTTCTATAGGGCTAAGTGATTCCCGTTTAGGCTCCCACATCTCAAAAACACCCGAACCCTGGGTTCCACTAGTGGAGGGTCAGATAAGTACTCATCCCCTATCTGCTCCATAACTATATCATATTCCTCCTTTATGTGGAGTTCTCCCTCCTCCATGGGCTCTACCTCCTCGTAGGGTTCTTCTTCTTCCATTTCCTCCTCCTCTTTGGGGTCTTCTTCTTCGTCCCCGTCATACCCCTCCCCTTCTAAGGGTATTTCTTGGGTAGTTAACTCCACTTGGCTCTCCCTGGGTTACTTCTACCCTTTTCCTTGACTCGGATAAATGATATAACTTATCTAAATCCAACTCTAGGTCATAACATACCTTATCAACTTTTGTCTTTATCATTTGCATCCTTTCTTTATAATCTTGGATACACTCACCATCTCGTATTTTCCAAATATCATTATTTAAAACATCCCTCCATGCAGTCTCCGGGTCAAACCTCGATACGTCCCTAGTTTGGTTAGGGGTGTGTGGGTTCATTGGGGCCTTTCCCTTATCCATACTTTTGAACATATGCATTTAACGAAAGATAATTAAGAGAACGTTGATAACAAAGGTTAGTTATATTACTATGTGATTCTAACAGTCCCATTCTAAACATACCGCAAAACACATCACAATAAGACTAATCATGTAACACCCCGTATTTTTTTTATATAGTTTTAAATATTAAAATAAATAAATAATAGACAAGTATGTAACAAACGGTAACGTGTTTTATCGCGTACGATGTTATCGTTATTTAGTTTCTTAATCTTTTAAAATTATATATATACATATATAATAAAATAAATTAGATGTAATAATTACATAATTAATAAAAAAATAAAAAAAATTAATTTTGTGGGAAGGGGAAGGTGGTCGGTTGTGACTTGTGAGGGAGCCAAAAGGAGTTATGTAACTCCTCTCTTAATTGTGTATTATGGCATAATTACATAATTAATAAAAAAATAAAAAAAATCTTCAAACTATAAAAAACGCGCAAGGGCTGATCAGTAATTTTACTGTTGAATGCTTTTCCACATTTTTTTTTTGCTTTTTCTTAGCTCTTTTGCCTGATCTTCCCTTTTCTCCATTTTTTCGGTTCATCTACCCTCATCCTCCATTTCTTTCTTCCTTGTCAATGTTAATCTGCTTTTTATGACACTGGGTTTGAGAAATTGTTGGTTGTGGTATTGGTGCTTTTATTTTTTATCCCCCCCTCAATCCTAATTTGCTGGTAATTCTTTTTTTTTTCCTACTTGAATCTAGGGTTTTGATAGTTGTTTATATATTTGGGTTGTAATTTGTGGGTTTTTGTTTGATTAATTTTCTTCCATTTTTTATTATTAATGGGGTTTTCATGGGTTTTTTATTTCTTCCATTTTGGATTTGTCCTTCATTAATGGGGTTTTCGATTTGTCGGTGGTTAATATAATTGATTTTGATACTTGGGAATATGTTGAGCAATTACAGGCTTTTTTCATTCTCAAATTCCACCCGTTTGGTTGCATTGGTTCAGCATTTGTGGCAAAAATTTTCATCATGTTGTTATTTTTGTTCCTTGAAAGTTTCCATTTCCTCCATCCCTTTAAAACTTGCATGATTGCTTTGAGCAAAGATAAGAATTGTTCTCAAATATGAAATTGTTGCTATGTCTTCCTTTGCAGAGAAAACAAGCATACACGCATCGATTCGTTTTCATCTTCAATGGGTTCTTTTTGTGGTAAGGTTTTAATTTCTTTTTTGTTGCTTGATTGAAGTTTAAGATATTTATACTTGTATTTGCTTTAATGGATTCTTGTTTATGTTTACTGGGTTCTTGTTTATTTTTGTATTTGCTTTACTTTTTTGTTTTGATTTCATCTGATTTTCAATTTCATTAGATTTTACATTAGGTTGATGTGTGTTTCGTTTAGATTTTACATTGGTTGCTGTGTTATTGTATATTTCGTTTAGATTTGGGAATTTCTTTTTGTTTTTTGTAGTTCATATGTAATAAAGTTTGTAGTTCATATTAAATTCATTGTTTAGATTTTACATTAGGTTGTTGTGTTCTTGTTTATTTCGTTTAGAATTGGGGATTTCTTTTCGTTTTTTGTAGTTCACAGGTAATAGATTTTGTAGTTCATATGAAATTCATGTAGTAGGTTAATGTGTTTTTTTGTTTTACAATTACAATTTAGTTTAGATTTTACATTTGACTACTTTTGTTTTTTTGTTCAATTTTGTAGATTTCCAATTTTTTTAGATTTTACATTTGACTGCTTTTCGTTTTTTATAGTTCATATATAATAGATTTTTAGTTCATATGAAATTCATCCATTAGGTTGGTTTTACAATTTAGTTTTTCATGATTTTCAATTTCATTTAGATTTTACATTTAACTGCTTTTCGTTTTTTGTTCAATTTTGTAGATTTTCATTTTGTTTTGCTTTTACATTTTTCTGGTTTTTTTTTTTGTTAATTTTGTAGTTCATACGAAATTCATCCAGTAGGTTGTTGTGTTTTTTGTTTTACAATTTAATTTTTCATGATTTTCAATTTCGTTTAGATTTTACATTTGACTGCTTTTCTTTTTTGTTCAATTTTGTAGATTTTTAATCTCATTTAGAATTCTCCTATCCTTTTCCTGATCCAAGCTGAGTTTTTCCATATTTTTTCGTCTACCTTAATGGGCTTTGCTTGATTCTGTGCTGCACCTGGTAGTACGTATGGTTGTGCAGCAGGAGAGCACCGCACCAGCAACAACATCAAGTGGACCAGCAACATCAGTAGCAGGATGGATCCGTGTCAGCAACTCCATCTGCGGCAGTTGAATGTTGTGCCGTTGTTCTAAGTACAATTCGTTTTAGTTTGCTTTTAGTTGTTTACTCATTTAAATGATTAATTGTTTTACTGAGGTTTCAATTCTTTTACTTCTTTTGTTTTTCATTTTACTAAAGTTACATTTACTTATTTTTTCACCACCCTAGATTATCATTCTTGTTCTTCCTTTTTCTCCACCTTATACTACGAAACTTATTACTCCTTTCTAGAGTAAGATAAATTTCCTCCCTTTTTTGGGTCAAATTGAATTTTGTCAATCACTCAATCGATTTGTTAATCTGTTTTTACAGGAGATATTATTGCTGCTTTGTTCACTTCCAAGGTCCTGAAGATGGGTAAATTATTTTTCAACTTTTCTTTTCATAAGTTTCTCTTTATCTGTTACAAAATGGGGAAATTTGGGGTTTTTGATATTACTAATTTGCTAATTTTAGTTCCAATATAATTTCTTCTAAAGCTTCTAAACTTATTATGTTGCTTTTTGTTCGATGTTTGTTTGTTTAAAATTTAAATTTCATTACTTTAAATATATCGTTAAATTCCTTCTTCTAATGCAAATTTAGTTACTATGGAAGTGTTAAATACTAATGATAATTCCAGCTCTTAAATTGATTGCTTGTGCATCACAATCTGCTTTTTGATGTATATAAGTAAAAGCTTGTAATAAAGCACATGTAAAGCTTTTATATGAGAGCAAAATTTTCAACTATAGTGTTGTTTGATCCCGTCCAACTCACTTTGTTTCTATGTACTTAATATTCCTTTTGATGCATATCGTAAACTAATTACTTATAGCTATGGCAAGAATTGAGTGTTAGTATTTAAATCATAGTTTTGTCGGAGATTCGATAAAAATTGATGATTGTTTTGAACATATTGCAAAAATTAAATCATAGTTTAAATATGCTTGCTTAAATTGAATTTCTTATGCGATCCGTTACTTTTAATTTTGATAATGGGATAATTGATTATTGTTATCTTCTTAGAACCGTAGAGAACTAGAGATCATGGGTGATTCTGGGTGTTAGGGCTCAAATACTTATAGTTTACATTATTAGATTACAGAAGTAGTATTACTTTTTACTTTTAGCTTAATTACTTGTGTCTTGGCCCTACAAGCCTAATAAATTATTGTGTATTTTTGCTATGCCTCTTGATGGAGATAGTGATTGATTTTCATGTAATGGTTATTGACAGGTTTTCCAAGAATTTGTGATTGAATTGAATAATTGAGAATAATGGGAGGTGGATTTAGGGTTTTGCACTTGGTCAGACCAGTTTTGTCATTCCTTCCAGAAGTAAAAGTGCAGACAGGAAAGTACCTTTCAAAGAAAAGGTTATCTACACCGTTATCTCTTTATTTGTATTTTTGGTCTGCAGTCAGCTTCCTCTTTATGGAATTCATTCCACCACCGGGGCGGATCCATTTTATTGGATGTGTGTTATCCTTGCTTCCAATTGTGGAACTGTTATGGAGCTTGGTATCACCCCCATCGTAACATCTGGGTTGGTTATGCAACTCTTGGCTGGGTCTAAGATCATTGAAGTAGACAACAATGTACGTGAGGACCGTGCACTTTTGTAAGTATATGCTTTGATTTTTATGATTTGTTCAGTTCTTTGATTTTGTTGTACATATCATGTTATAGTCGAAGACTTTTACTTTTTCGACCACTGACTCTTATTACACTGGGAATGAATAATGATATGGAATTATGATGTAATTTAGCAAGATAATTACTTTGGCAAGATTTATGGTCATGCTCGGATGGTGACATTAGGTGGCATCAGAAACCTGAAAAAAGGCATGTTATAAGAGTCCTGAGTCCCAGTACTATGGGAATGACTTCACAGTTTCTTTCTTATTATTAGCATTTAATACTGATGAATTTTAGTTGGATTTCTACCTTTTGCATTTTAGTTGTCATTTCTAATATTCCCTTTATTTTGCAATGCTCACCCTCTTTGCTCAACAATTATTATGGGGATTTAAGGGAATCTATAAGCTATGATGTTGCTTCCCATTTTTTATGTTGAAAGTTGAAGTTTCACAGACCGTAAGAGGGCTTGTTTCCCTACCTTATTTGAAATGAGCTGGGCTAAATTGAACTTATTATTTGAGTTGTGCCTATACTCAATAAAATAGTGAAAATGTGAGTTAAAGTGGTGAGAAAAACTTATTAAAACTAAAGTTAATTGAACTTATTAGAAGTGAATTTAAACTTATTATTTTTTAATATGTTGGTGACTACTAAAAGAGCAAGCCCTAAATCACCGATGTTTTTGTACACTGCTGGTAGATATAAAAGATGTTAAATGGGTTATTAGTCAAGTTTCAAATACATGCATTAGCAAAGACAAGAACAGGCCTTAGTGTATCTAAAGACTTCAACACTTTGATGTTTTGCACTCACTTATTTTGGAAATTATTGTTTCAAGATAAACTTTATTAATTGAAGGCAGGGTAATAAGTAATGATCAAAAATCTTGTATAAACAAAATAACATTTCGATTTTATGATTTAACTTATAAGTATTTTTCTTATGATTTTACTCTCCAATACTTGCATTTTACGAAGTGATTAATAATAGTGATTTTTTATTCCTCCCTCCAATTCAATTTAGCCGTGCCTTTTGATGTGCGCACAAATATAAAGAAAATGAGAGGACCACCTAAAATAATAGACCCATGTGCAATATTGTAGAAAGCGAAGAAAAAGTCAAAACTTCGTTGAAGAAGTATTACTAAATTTCCTAGCTAACTATACCAGTATTACCAGACCTTAGTTATATTATGGATAGCTAAGCTTGAGTAACGATACATAGCTTTAAGCCTAAGAGAAGTAAGAGTATTGTGTAGTGTGGGATGGTGAATTTTTTTCTCTTTGGAGTAAGATTATGTTGTTTTTTTTCAAGGGGTCAGTTTCATTTTCCTCACAACCACACATCGTTTTAAACTTGATCTCACTATAAATCTATAATGAAGTGATTGTACAAGCTATTTCAAATAAGGAGGTTTGTGTTGTTATGGATGGAGTGATTCAACATTTTGAAGGATCTGATTTGCAGGTAGTTGATCTCATTGTAATAAATAAGTGTTCTATCTATTCGAGCTTTCTTTTAATCATGTTCTATACGGGAGATGTCCTATTTTCGTGTGCTCATACATTGGCTTTTACTTATTGCAAGAGGTGGCAGTTTTAGCCTTTCCCAAGCCATTTACTGTTATTCTTCGATTCTGTATTCCAAGTTGTATTTTGAAGTCTTCCGTTGTTTTTGCACATGACCAAATCAAACACTGATTTTTGATTACCTTAATGTCACTAAAAGGCTTTATCAAACCAACACGAATATTTAATTTAAGTTGGTTAACTGTTTGTTTGTTTGTTTTTGAAGCTGACTTATTAGTTTTTATTGTCTTGTTTTAATGCAAAAATGATCGACTTTAAAGTAAGAATATTGTGGGTGACAAGGCCATCCCTTTTCATTTTGAATTTTTGGAAAGATACCATTTGTTGTAAAATTATTTAATTACCATAGGGAAAAATCTTCTAGAATTGTCATTGATTTGCATCTTTGCACTTTTACTTATTAGTTTATTTACTAGGGGGTGTTATCATTATTAGTATTAATAAACTTCTATCCTTTTACTTCAATGTGTAGAATGTTCAAATAAAGATGATAAGTACATGTTAAGTTATAAGAATCCTGATGTTTCTAATTATTACTTTGCATAACAATATTGTGGTGTGAATTCTTGTTTATAATGACTTTCACTTGATCACTCTGATTTTTGTGATGTAGAATATGCTGCAACGCTGGTTCCAAGAAACACAAACCGACTTTTGGGATCAAAAAAGGAAGAGGAGAGAATTGGATAATTTTGAGAATTCATTTGAGAAAGTTCCTTACTAGGTCTAGAGTGTAAACAAATATGGTGTTTGTGTTGATGCAACAATCACTGGCATTATGCCACCGCCTTTGATGGAATTTGAGGTATTTGCTCAATTAGCTGTCTGTTGCATCTTAAGACGGTTCAAACAGATTATGAGTCTTTTCTATGCACCCACTGTTTTATTTTTTGTTTTTGTTGCGGAATTCTGCCAGCTTCGGGATTATTTTAGGTGTTTTACACTCAATTGTAATATTCTAATATCTGATGTTCCAAATGATGACCACCTGTTTGTGATAGATCATAGTTGTTCCTAAATCAAAATTTTCCTTTGTTTTATATCTGCCAATCTTTTTTGTGAAGTAGTTTTGTTTTTTTACATGTTAAATGGAGAAATGGGTTTGCCTGGAATTATTTTGTAATCTAAATTACCAATAGAAAACCTCATATGCATTTAGGATTTGCTTAGGACATAGTAAGGCATTGATATTTGGAATTCACAACTAGATTGCTTTATTCCGAATGCATCTTTTAAAGCTTAGTTAACAACACTACACTCGTTAAGCCTCTACTATCTCTATGATTATACTGCTTGCTGGTTTAGGGCATAGAATATGTCCCTACATTAGATCCTCTGTGTAAATAACAACTTCTTGTTGTTCATTATATGCTTCTGTGTTAAGGAAGCTCTCTGAAGTTATTCTGGTATTTGAATTCAACTACTTTTATTGTTGAGCAGTCAAGCCATCGCTATTATTGTGCAGTAATAATCGACAGTGATGCTGTAATTTCAGCATACAACATTTGTACAACTTTTTTTCTGCCAATTATGTTAACTTCTCGAGCTTTGATAATTGAATTACATCTATCACTTTTATTGTTTTTGATAGATTTATGCATAAATATGGCTTTTGTTCTAATACAGGCTTTCAGAAGACAAAAACAAATCTCTTGTTGGTGCTATGCTATCAAAAGTTGTTCCTGCAACATTTTCAACCATAGCTTCATTCTCCAAATTATTATGGAGGTGATAGATCATTACCAAAGAAGATCAAGCCAAAGCCTCGGCCATTTGCTCGACGTAGACTTTGTTTCTTGTTTCATCTTATTTATTGAATTTTCACAAATGGTACAAATTTCATCAAAACATAATTGGGGGAGATTTCTATCGATTTGTCAATTTTATTAGTGATGCATTTATACTGAAGTCTTCAAGCTTGTTTAGTGCTATTAAATTCATTAGGTAACTCAAGAAAGTCGGAGGAACTAAAATGGTACTAGCTTATTGATGTATTTGGTGTGTGATGTTGTAGTTCACTCCGAGGTGTGTGAGTGTTACAGCTTGCATCTTGTGGTCTGCAAGTCGTGAATAGAATCTGTCTTCTCATGTTAGTGTTCAATAAAAATATTTGTCATACACAGTTGTGCATGTAGCATGTATATCTCTATCATTGTTGCATGGGTTGAGTCTTGGCTCTTGGGTTGTGCAACTTTCAGTATGACCGTATCAGTGCACAAAAGCTTTAAGCAAGTATCACAAAGGTGGATGATTCAATATAGTGTTTATAATGGATGTCTTTTTTCTCCGTTTCTTTTGTCTCTAATATGCTACTGCACTCCCTTCTATCTCAAAATTTTATTTAAATAAAGAAAGAATGGCTAAACAAGAAAAGTTGATCATTTTATTTTAACATGAACTCGACTCAACGAACCAACAACATCGCAACATCATCCTCGACAACATAGTTGCTCAACCAATAGATTCTCCTCCTACTACCTATATATGCGTATCCTTCACACCTTTGCACCACATTGAAAATCTAAAATATTTATATTCATGTTATTGTTAATAAAAGTGTATAAAATAACATTATCGAATTCGATGGTGTAACTTGGGGGACGCGGCCCCACAACTAGTTTTATATAAATATGTATATACTTAGATTTAAAAAGGTATTTTGGTTTATGATCTCTACAAAATTTAATTCGTAAGAGGATCAAGTATTTAGTTCCATTATCATAATTTATTAAAGTGTTTTGAGAGATCTTGTAGATGAGAATGTTTTAGTTTGATGACTTTATGTTTTGATGATGGATGGATTTTTGTGTATTAATATTATATGTGGGTGGTAATATTAAGTGGTTGTGTGATAAGAAATATAAATTGTGTTGTTTTTGGATTCGTTTTTATTAGATTTTCTTAGCAATGAATTGTAAAGTAGATTTTTATAATTCGAATAATAAATATGTGAAATAATAATTAAGGAACACGTACTTTCCGGACAGCAGCAGCTGCCTCGGTGTGGCACCTCTTTTTCAAAGTGTTGGGTGTGTTTTTGTTGTCGCTTTGTTTAACCGATGAGTTAAAAGTCGTTAAAACGCTTAAAATAATTAAAAATACTAAATGGATGTTAGAAATTATGAAAATTGGTACCCACGGTAATTGATGCGTTCCAAACGCAGTGGTGAAGTCGGATTTTGCATTTGAATTTTCTAGATTGTCCAAATTGGCTGTTTAAGTTTCTGGTCAAGTATAGAATTTTGAACTATTAGGAATTTGATGAAATCAATTAAAATTACCAAGTCTTAGTGATATTTTAGTGGTATGGAATGAGTTAAATGTGTAAACACGTTCTAATACGTGTTCGTATTGTGTGTGTGTTATTTAGGACCTCGATTCATAAGAGGGTGAAATTCCTGTTGTGCTTGAATACCGTTGTTTGCAGTGTTTAAAGGTACACGCTTAGACCATACTATTTATGTGGTTTTGCAAGTAGTGTTGTTTTATTCTTGATTGTGGTATTGTAAATCACATAAGGATTAGACACCCCAAATAATTTGAAAGAAGTTTAACTTGGAAATTGAGAATTTATTTGTTGGTTACCTAAAGGGGTTAACATCTTTGGATTGGATTATATAAATAATATTTCCATGACAGTTGTGGATCATTACGGTCACCATGGGGGTATGCATACTTTAACCTCTGACGACCCGAACAGGACGGGCAACGTCTTAGGTCGGTGGTTGCCTTGGGATTAGCTCTCCCAAGTGTATTCCTCCAAAAAGGAATTGGAATTTTAATGACTTGGACGACCCGAACAGGACGGACAACGTTACAAGTGGGGTATATCTGGAAATAAACCTAATAGAGCCTATGCATGCTAGGATGAACACATTGCTTGTATTCTACTTGTTGATTATATGTATGCTGTCTCTGACGTGTATTGGATTTGTTCTTTGGAACTTGCTATTTGTTGTCATTCGACGACTAGCAGGTTGATTGCAGGTGGAGACTGGAGTGAGGATTCAATCTAGGACCAATATCACCAAGACCGCACTTTTATTTAATAATAATTATGAGTAGAAAATAATTTACATCTGTGAAACAAAACTTAGCTTGGTTTATTTGTCGTTTTGTTATTTTGCTTAACGCGTCTTAGAGGTCGATGGGCTCTCGAGTTGTATGTTGGAACTATTATAGACTTGTTACTATCGTATGTTTTATTTCCGTTTAGTTATATTCCTTTATCGATGGAATGTTGACGATCTTGGAAGGGAAGTTTCAACTAAGTGTCCAGTGTGTGAACTGGAGTCATATTTTCATATGATTATCCGGGTCACTTACGCCGGACCGTTACAATTGGTATCAAAGCCAACGTTCCCTTAGAGATAAAGGAATACTTGACCTTAGAAGAGAGAGAGAGCTGAGGATGGCTTATATGATATGAAATGGTTGAATGTAAATTGTTTCTTATTGTAATCTGTTTGTGGTATGTTTAAAATGGGACCGTTAAAATCACATACTGATATAGGTGATCTCTGTTATCAACATTCTTTTGATTATTTCCCGTTTTATGTATATGTTCTTGAATATGGGTAAAGAAAAGGCACCCATGGACCAACACACCCTTATCCAATCTAGGGAAATATTTATGTTTAACCCGGAGGCTGTGTAGAGGGAGGTTTTTAATGATTACATTTGGAGAATAAAGGATGGTGAATGTATCCAGGATTGTAGGGAAAGGATGCTTATGATTAAGACAAGGTGTGCTATGACCTAGATGTGGACCTAAATAAGTACATCATTTGTCTGAATCAAGGAAAAGGGTAGAATCAACCCAAGGAGAGCCTAGTAGAGTTAGAAATTAAGGACCCTTAGAAGGGGATAAGTCTTACGGGGACGAAGAAGAAGACCCCGAAGAGGGGGAAGTAATGGAAGAGGAAGAGCCCTACCAAGAGGTGGAACCCATGGAGGAGGGAGAACTCCATATATAGGAAGAGTCTGATGTAGTTATGGAGCCGTTAGGGGAGGAGTACGTATCTAACCCTTCACTAGCGGAACCCAAGGTTCAGGCTAAGAGTGATTTATAAATGTAGGAGCCTAACCGGGAACCACCTATTTATATAGAGGATTCCAGCGGAGATCAGAGAGAGAATTAAGGGTCGCATTATGATCTGTATGGATATGGGGCTGAGTTTGGTAGGGGATGGTTAGATGAGGAGGATCCTGAAGAAGAAGAGGAGGAGTTACCAACAAACCACCTTATGGTTAGCGATAGTGAATTAGAAGAAGAGTATACGAATTCCAGCTCCGACTCTGGGGAAGATGGGGATGATAAAGACTTTGATATAGTAAGTTACGAGAGACTGTTGACACTAGGGACACTTGGCGTTAAATGTTTTTTTTCTTAAATAATCTTTCTCTTAATTATCTTTTTCTTTTTAAGTTATTATCTATTATGAATTTTGTAAACGCTTTGCGTAAAACAATTATGGTGTATTAGGGAATATCAATAAAGTATTATGTTGTGTTTGTTTTTCTACTTTCCTTTCTTTTAGATTTGTTAGTTATGCTTTATTTATTTGAGTGAATAAGTATTTAGTATTATTTATATATAGATAACTATATATAAGTATATGTACTACGAATGTTAAGTTTATATTCAACGAATCTCTTTTCTTCCTTCAATCAATCTCGAATCTTAGGATATTCTAGTGAGTAGTATCTTTCTTTTGCTTCTAGAAAATGCCTCCAATTTCAAGAAAGAGATTGTGTAGAAGTGGGACTAACCACACTCTAAGGAGTTTAGTGAAAGCCCTATCAAGTGTAAGTACACCAAGAGAGATATGTGTCGGAATTAGCTTCTGAAATGAGTAAAAGGATCAGTCAGAGCAAACCCTCGACCTTCGTAAAGGAGAGCTGTCGAAATTTGAGCTATGGTTAAGGAAATTTGTTAAACTTTCCGATGTAGTTGAGTGCCCAGAGGAACTGAAGGTCAACCAGGCTGCATTTTATCTAGTTGGTGAAGCGGACTATTGGTGGGCAAATAGTAGGACTGGTTTTTTGAACAAGCTGAAGGAAACTTTGATTGGGATTTTTTTTAAAAGGTAAAGATAAGTCAAACGAGTTTGCTCGTTTGGAAATGGGAGACATGACTGTTGATGAATATTATCATAAATTCATGGAGTATATTAAATATTGTCCTGGTGATGTTGCCACTAAGGAGAAAACGATGCAGCGTTTTGAATTGGGTTTGTCTTTTGATATTCAAAAACATATTGAGAGCAACCACTATAACACTCTAGAACAGATGTACAAGCGGGCGTCTCAAATCAGGAACATTCTGAGAAAGGAGAAAGAAAAAGAGAAGAGTAACGTCCCTGAGAAGAGAAAAGAGGTTGTTGGCTAGACTTTAGGAAGTTTGTCGGGTTTTTATCAAAAGAAAGGAAGAGCTTTCGGTAATTTTCATGGGAGTGGGTCTAGTGCAAATACTGGGTTTAGGGGGAGAAGCAAAGCCTTCTAAGCCTTTACTGGGCCGAGATGGCAATGAAAAAAAAGTGTTTCTGTAGGACATGCAAGAGGAATCACCTGGGAAAGGATTGTGACGGGAATTTGGTGGGGTGTAACTTTTGCCACAAAAGTGGATATAGGGAGTATGAATGCTACAAAAAGAAAATGAGTGAAAGTCAACAACCGGGTGGACAATACCGGCAACAGAATTCAAACAACTCCGGAAGGCAAGTCAATCATCAATACGAAAATAGTAATCATGGAAATGCTGCCAAAGGGTTCAGCGACCTTTTAATGGAGGACAAAATAGGGTGGACGAAAACCGGGTCGAAGGATCGGGAATACCAAACAGTGGGGGTAACGCTGGGGGAAGAGTGGATGAACCGTCGATTGGTGGATCGTTATATGCGGTCAGCGCAAGAGAAGCTGACCAGGCAACGGATGTAGTCACAGGTGCAGTTGCAGACTTGGTGTTTTAAGAATATAGCAATCTTAACTTTCTGTGAAAGAGGTTCCCTAATGCACTGGCTGGAAGCAGCTATCGCAGCACCCCTTGATGTATGCAGCACGCCAATACGACAACCTTAATTGCAGTAACAGTTCACGGTAGAGTCTGTGAGGGGCTGGTGGTTGCGTTGGTGGTCGGATCTGTGTTAGGAGGTTGTGGTGCTGCTCTTGTTTCTCTGTGCTGGTAGTCTGCTAGCCGTGTTTGTGCTTTAGTCAACCTTTGTTGGTTTATCTCTTTGGTCTGCTGTAGAGACTGGTGTAAACATTCGTGTAGCTTGGATGAAACTTGGACATGCAGAAAAATGTACACATTCATGCAGCTTGGACATGTAAACATATTACAAGTTATTAGCTCTCACATAAGTCCAACTGACAAATCTACTCAAGGTAGGTTACTTAATGTTTTAGTTTTTTCATCAGAAGCTTCATTTAAAAGTTTAATTTGAATGATGGAGATGTCAAAAATGAACTTAGAAACTATTCCAACCAATGATAGATACATAATGCTGTCTTAACATAACAGCTCTTTATTTTTGAAAAACAGTCAGAAGCTCTCTTCACCTAGTTAAGCTCCCAGCAATCTCTGCTCCAGATCTCAAAAATCTGTAAATGAGACAAAATTTCAATAATTTCAAACACAAAAAAGGTAGAGCATATTTTCAAAAACACACGAGCTTACCGATCACTGAACATTTTCAATGAGCCTGAAATCATAATACGAGCGTTGTTTCTTGCCTACAGCAAATGGTAAACGACAATTAAGTATCAAAGTCCACAACTTATTTTGGAACACTGTTTTGCAGTAGCAGGACTAAATGATTCGCATATTAGATAATTGAAGGTTAATGAATTGAGATAATATGCAGCCATATCTGAAGAATAAAAATAACAAGACACCATGTGTATTATTTGGACACAGATTATTGGTAGGATTTACGATGCAACAATTTCAGGTTCGTTTAGCCCCTTATCTCACTGATGAAACAAATTGTTGGAGGTATTTTGATTTCAAATATTATTTCATTATTTTGACATGTATAATCATGTATTAGTTTCCGTAATTAGTTATTCGTATAACCAATTAATTATAATTTCTTATTTTAATTTGACCCATATACATTCTTGTTTATGGGTATCAGTTGTCGCATTCTTTTCCTCTATACACTTTGATCATAATTTCTAATTATGGGCAACATACATGATCAAGTATACTTATTTGAAAGTTAAAACCCTCCTTCGATATAATAATTGAATATATTCTCACAGTTAAACATGTGTATTTAACCAGATTTATATTTCGAAATTTAAATTAAAAGAAAAACATAAATGCATGACCCATTTCATTAAAAAGTTAAATATGTACTCATAATTTAATTAATTTGTCTTTGTTATTATTTTATTTTATTTTATCATATGCCTTTTTCTTTAGGACATGAAGCTGAGACCATGCCTTTTGTCGAATGTCATTATGACAAGTGGACTCTTTTCCCAAAATAATGCAATTTAAGAAAATATTTCCCACTTCTCATCGATGGGAATAATAATTCCCCATCTACCGTCCACGTAGGATGGACTTTATTTTTCTTAAATCTTTCAACCTAAACCGCTATGTAAAACAGCGGTTTGCTCCTGAACATTAAACGCCATTTGATCTGGCGGTTATACATGCTGTGCTTTTTTTTTTTGGGTAAATTATGAACCGCTATTGTTAAAGCAAGTAACAATATTTTTGACATGGACGTTAACTTTAATCATTTAATCGAACATGCTTTGTCTTGTACTTTGGAGAAGGACGATAAAGATGTGTTGAGTTATGTGGGATTGAAGTTTGGAACGTTTGATAAAGTGTTGCTTGATCAAAGCAACAAGATTTGAAGAAAAAAGAGACTCGCTCGACCCACTTGTGGGCCGCTCGACCCGGTCGAGCGAGGTGGGTATGGTCGAGCAGCAGGTCAGAAGGTAAGCAGAATAATTCTGGAAGATTGGCTCGACCCGAGCAAGTTTGGCTCGACCCAAATCTGGTCGAGCAAGGCTGTCAGAAGGTCTCTTTGGATTCCATTTGTGTTGTTTCTGTTTTGGGGCATTTAGTAGGTAGCTTAATTGCTTGTTTAATGTGTTGCTTTATTTCTATGTTAATTGTGATGTTTATTAGCATAGTTAATAGGGACTTACTTGTGCTTTATGGTGAGTTATATAAGACTCTAAGAATCACACCCACCTTCATCTATAAAAGGGAGTGTAATTCTTAGAGTAAGAACCACCACAAACACACAAACTTTGAGAGGGCTATTCATTGCTAGAAACTTGAGAGTGTTCTTACTTTGCATTAGTATTTGTGATCTTGAGAGATTGTTCTCAAGATAAGGGAGGTTTATTATAATTATATTGTTGAATCATTATAATAAAACTACATTTGAGGGGGAGGTATCCAAGATACCTCATAAACACTTGTGTCTCTTTTACTCTATTTTTCATTGAGTTTTTCTTTGTTAAACCTCGTTGTGACGTCCGTTTTCAGCTATCTTATGCTTTAGCTGCTGATTTTTTTTGGGGGGTGAAGCTTCATGAGATGCAGAGATGCCAAATACTTCACAATTCTCTTAAATCCCGATAATGGTGGCCATTGTAATTTAATCAAATCAATTCTCAGTCTTGAACTCTTTAAGAACAGATCACTATTGAGTGCTTTCTCTCACTCTCGATCTCCAGTGAATTCGCAGTATAAAATTCCTCCATTCAACCATATTTTCCGCAAAATCTGGATAAATCAATCTATTTTCCCCTTAATTTCCATCTGGGTATGTTCTTAAATCCCGATTTCTCTTCGAAATTTGATTTAAATCATTCTATTTCATCATCTATTTGCTAAATAATGTCTACATCTTCATGTATTAGTAACTAATCTCTTGTTTTTTTTCCATGATCTTGTTCAGTAATTCATCTTTGGTATACTCTACCCACTTCAAGAGCATTTATGAAGGGTTTTAGAAACTCAGTCATATTCCTATAAAATTGCAGCAATGAATTGGTATACTCTACCCACTTGAAGAAGTTAAAGCAAATTTCATGAATGCTTTCTACCACTATGAATAAAACGCCAAATGAGATAGCCTTTTATATTAGATGTTACACCAAAACTGCTGTTTTAAGTAGCGGTTTAGCTAAAAAAAGGCAAAAAATAAATTTTCTATTAGCCTATGCTACGTGTACGGTAGATAGGGAAAATATTTTTCCCTTTAACGTAAAGTGGGAATAATTTCCCAAAATTACGATATTATGGGAAAAGATTCTGACAAGTGAGTTCCACTTCTAAACTTTATCTTATAGAAATGAATGTCAAGACATGCTTGCTTTTAGCTTCAGTGAGGTCAGCCCATCATAGAAGTGGAGATTAACAACCCAACTGCAACTAATAGAGGAATATTTGAAAAAAAAAAGATTCTTTAATAACTTTAATCAAAAAATAAGCTTTGGCCAAACTTTATTCCCAAAATAAGCATCTTTGACCGCAAAGCTAGGCTCGGTACGTAATCGTTGTTACTAACAGCGAGTATAAAGAAATGGTCAAAATTTTAGTCAAGCTATATGTCGCTGTTACTAACAGCGAAATAAGACTTTGACTGATCAATGGTCAAGTCGCTGTTAGTAACAGCGACTTGAAGAAGAGGAATATTTTGCATACTTCGAGCAGCTTCTCTAGCTTCTGGTAGCCTATCATTCAGCAAATTAGCAGCAGCTTGAACAAGTGGAACCAACCCGAATTCCTGTAAGTCTTTGAAGCTCTGTAATCAAAGCCATAATTGTTACTTCGGTCAATACCAACTGAAAAAAGGCAAGCCACAAGAATTGATAGCACAAACAATTACTTGTGATTACCATTCTGGAGACACAATTGGCGATGGAAACAGCAGCTTTAGCCCTGACCCTAACATTGGAATGGCGGGCATACTTCTGAAGAGATTGGAGCAAAGGAAAAGGGGGTAAGAGACTGAACCATAGAATTCAAGGTCTTGTCTGCTTCTTCGCACACAAAGCGTTTGTCTTGTGATGCTTTCAGCAATAATTAGAATAATAAAGTTTGGAAGACGAAGTTTAAGTCGCTGTTACTAACAGCGACTTGACCATTGATCAGTCATAGTCGTATTTCGCTGTTAGTAACAGCGACATATAGCTTGACTAAAATTTTGACCATTTCTTTATACTCGCTGTTAGTAACAACAATTACGTACCGAGCCTAGCTTTGCGGCCAAAGACGCTTACTTCGAGAGTAAAGTTTGACCAAAGCTTATTTTTTGATTAAAGTTATTAAAAAATCTTATTTTTTTTCAAATATTCGATAAGTGTTTCTAACTGTAAATTTAATAATGAACCACGAAGCAGAAATAAATTGTATAGGTCCTCATCCTTTAATGGGGTATCCCATTTCATTAACACGTTGATTCTCAGAATTGCTAGAAATCATATGGTCTTCTGACGTATTAATTTGTTTCCCATTAACGCTACCAAAAAATTTGAGAAGATAATTATATTTGAGCCAGAATTAATAACAGTTTCATGAAACAAGAATTTCTAAGTGAATAAAGGAACAGTTGTACACTAAAAGAAATCTCATATACTGCAATTTAGGCTAACAATTTTGTGCCAATTCTCCATGTCTTGCTTTCTTGCTCGTCTTGCACACTCAAGTTGTGTAATGGTGCAACAGACCAACGGTATGACAGTCGAAATGAAAGACTTATGTGACTCCAAACGAAGATCAAGCTAAGCAAAAACAATTCCTTACGAATCTTTCTTCATACTGTAATGTGGCTTCCTAAACTCCAAGGTCTGCAATTGGTACCCGGAGATCTTGGTTTTCTGCTAAAAGACGATCATATTCAAGAAGCAGGCCTTTTGATTGCTTTTTAAGAGCCTCAACAGTAGCTTCTGATGTACTTGCTTGCTTAACTTTGCATTCTTCAAGCTGCCTAATCATCTACTTAAATGTGTCGAGCTGCTGTTCGCTAGCTTTTATTTCCTCAAGACCTGCACATTTTACATCATTCTTCTTTACAGCCTCCATGATCTTCCTTCGTAAATGAAGTTCTCTAATGTAGTGGTGCAGACGATCAATCATCAGCACAAGAAACAGGATGAATCAATGCACAAAAATAACTATTCAGGCTTAATTACACTAATCATGCAACGATATTTGCAAATGGTCCATTACTCATTTACTGCAAGTCTATTTTGCAGGTCTTTGGAGCTGAGAGTGTCACTAACCGCAAAATTCTTTTTCTCATTCGATGAGGTTATGGTCACTCGTCTTCCAAACCTCCCTCGAATAATGTAGGATATATATATGTTTCATTAAGAGAAGCTCACCGTATTAAGATACGGCCACATTTCCAACCCAAACTTGTTCATCCAGTCTACCTGTTAACATAGTTTAACACTAATAAAAAAAAGAATTTTATAGGTAAGTGTCAAAGAATCTGAAAACAGAACAATGCTATTTACTCACTCATAATCGGGCCTTTTTACCCAATTTGGAATATCCAGCAAAATTTCTGACAGAATTTGTATCAAATTCCTGAGGTCGAGTAAAAACTGGTTCCTGTGTCCATATATAAAGTAACTTAGTTCACGAGTCTAAACAGTCTAAAAAGATAGTTCATATGTCTTCTACCCGTGATAATACTACAACAAACTACCAGCAGAACGGTAACTGTCCTTTCATCTTTCTGATGAACACATGCTGCAGCAACACAGAACAATTAATCAAGAAGAACAGAGAAAGAAGAAGACAAAAAGGACAGAATGAGAACAGAAATAGGAGCAAGTGTATTGTATTTCATTATGGGCTAAAGAGTAAAGACCCACTCCAGAAGAAACTTCTTCATTGCAATTCTGATGCCCATTAACTATAAAATGCATAAGCAATATCCTTCCCGAAACTATCATAACAGAACCCGTAACAGATAAAAACTCTACAAAAGCCAATATTCTTCTACAGACTCGAATGCCCTAAAAGGAAAAGAAAGGAAAGTAAAGTGCGACACGAACAACCTCTATTTCATAATTCAACATTGCTTATTCACTTAGCTCACAACTCACATACTACAATAAGAGAAACTCAGCATTCAAGGCGATATTCAAGGGGTCACGTTCCAACATAAATAGACAATCGACAATAATCTCGTGCCCTCTTCCCCCTGCGCACGGGTGGAGACAACCATATAAATCAATTCTTCTATTTCCCCACTAACTAAGAACAGTTAGCTTTGGCCCAAGAGTATTAGATTTTAAAATTCAGATTCTACTTGCAAGATCTATATGTATGATGAAGGGAGATTCTGAGACAACCCTTGCCTCTTCAAAACAGAATAGCCAAGAAACACAACAAAAATATGTAAAACAGTGATTGTGGGACAGCTTCGAGTGCTGTCCAAACTCCCTCTCAACTTCGAGTGTTGAGAAAACTCATTTCTTATTAACTTCTTATTCCAAATGAAAGATAATCCCAAGTCTAATACATGATGGCCTTATATAGTTATTTACTAATGTCACCTAAGCCCAACAATCTTCTTTCTCTTCTTGAAGTCTTTTGTATTTGGGTGTTTCATTTTTGTCCTCTTTCTTTCTTTAAGACTTTTTCTCTTTTCCCTAATTATTCTTCTGTTTTTTACCACCCTTCTTTTTTTTATTAAAACTATTTTCATGTATTTCTTTTTTTTTCCAACCTTCTCTTCCCTCTGTAATCTCTTTGTTCCCCACTTCCTTCTGTTTTTCTTTCTCTTTCGGGCCTTTTCTTTATTATGCTCTATGGTAGGTTTATCAATTCTATTCAAGCTTTCCTTTGTTCCCTGCAATGTTCTTGGGTCCTCTTCTTGGGTTCTTCAATGGATGATTTGTTTGTGGACTCTCACATGTAATCAGCTCTCTTATCTTGCTTCCTATATATCAACCTTCACACCCTCTTCTTGGACCTCTTCTTTTTCTTCTTTATGGAATACAAAGGCCATTAATTCATCTTCCAAATCTTGATGTAAAATGAGAAGTGAATACACTTTGTGACTACATTCTTGTTTCGGATAAAAACATTCATAAAAAATCTCACAAATTCCTCTTCCAAACTTCTCATAAATTTCATTTGTGGAGGTCGTTTTGAATGATTGAATAATACCATTCTGGACAGCCTTTTGAATGATTGAATAATACCATTCTTGATCCGGATTATGTGTTTGTGGCTTGTCATCACTTCGTACTCGCCTATCAATTCATTCTTTTTGACAAACCCATTCAAGATTCGTCTCTTCTTGATCCAAGGTGTGTATAACTGTCTGCCTTCTTGGAATTTCCTCGGATTTCGACCCAAAAAGTAAAAGAAGTTTGTTTTGACCCTCCATTAGGGCTGCAAATTTCTCATCTATTTTCTGGTTTATGGCTGCAAATTTCTCATCAGTTTTCTGGTTTATAGCATCAATGGCGAGAGACAACCTCTTCAATTCTTGGTTGTTCTTTTCCCAACGTTCTTGCTCTTGTGAAGATGTCATTGTACTTGTCGGAAAGAACCACTCCGATACCTATTGAGACAACCCTTGCCTCTTCAAAACAGAATACCCAAGAAACACAACAAAAATATGTAAATCAGTGATTGGGGGGACAGCTTCGAGTGCTGTCCAAACTCCCTCTCAACTTCGAGTGTTGAGAAAACTCATTTCTTATTAAGTTCTTATTCCAAATGAAAGATAATCCCAAGTCTAATACATGATGGCCTTATATAGTTATTTACTAATGCCACCTAAGCAAACAACAATATAAACTCAAAACAGAATCTAATTACAAATATTCCTAATAAACCCATATTAAACCGCCAACCCCTCCTTCTTTCTTCTTTGATAGGTCTTAAGGACCCTCGGGACCGTGGGTGTTACAGATTCCTAAATATTTCTATTTGAAAAAAGAGATAATCAATATAGGGAACTCTTGCACTGGGGCATCTTTCCAAATCAACAAGGGAGGACCTTAACTTTACAATAAAAGGACATTCTGTTAGAAAAGACTTCTTGTATCTAGGTGACCTAAAGCCCCAAATGAAATGTGAACTTAAACACCCACATAAACAAAAAAAATAAAGGAAAAATTATCTAAAACCACCTAATCTATACACTCTTTTTTAAAAAACCACCTTATATAAATTTTTTTGCAAAAAACCACCTTAAATAATGGATTTCTTTGCAAAAGACTACCTGTTACTCTATTTCGTCAGTTGACCGGCATGTTTAACGTTTGACCAGCATGTGCTTTTGCAAAAACCACCTTACATAATGCATTTCTTTGCAAAAACCACCTTACATAATGCATTACTTTGCAAAAGAATACCTAGTCAAACGTTAAACATGCCGGTCAACTGACGAAATAGAGTATTAGGTAGTCTTTTGCAAAGAAATGTAGTATGTAAGTGGTTTTTTGCAAAAAATTATATATAAGGTGGTTGTTTAAAAAAGAGTATAGATTAGGTGGTTTTATATAATTTTTCCAAAAATAACCACTCCACTCTATGACATCATATTCAAGACAATACAAACAAAGCCAAGTCAAACACTTACAATCACTACTCCAATTCCTATCACATTGCCAAAATCAATGAATCAGTCCATAAACATCAAACATTCAAACATCCAAATATCATGTCTCCATTTTGAAAACATCCAAACACACTCGTTTCTCATACAACATGCAACATTCTATCTCCATTATTAAAACATCCAAACAAAATTTCACCAAGTATGGTTCACAATTCAATCAAAACAAAAAAACAGAAACTTCAATCATAAACCAATACTTAGCTCTGCTCAAAACAAGTGATGACAGATTCACTATTACCTTTAAACAGCAAAAACAAGTACTGGTAATTCATTGGCCAATTTGGCTGAATTAAGTACCAAATTAGGCAACACTAAACAGTAAGTAAAATTTCAATATATTTTATCATCCAAATCAAAAAATCACATCAATTTCCATGACAGAATGTAATACTTACTTGAGTCCCATGCCAGAAATGTCATTCCAAATGAGAGCAAGAACGATCCGAAGCAGGAGTATGTAGCTCCCTTCTCACAGCAACATTTGATCTTCACACATATAACGGTACAATCAGGCAAAAGAATAGATAAAAAAAATTAACGATTCAACGGTATCAACAACAATATACTATACCTGCAGGGATGTTGGGCATCAAAGACAGCATGACCATTAGCATTAGCTCAGTTTTTGTCTTGAGCTGCATCTGCAGCATTTGAAATATAACCCGGTATTCTGGAATGGCAGCAGTATAAGGTGTAGAAACAACTATATCATCCTCGTCCCTAAGTACCTGGTCTAACTCGAGTCAGACTAATTCCTTCCTGAAATTTACAGCATATTTAGGATATTTTCAACAAACTTCAACTTCATTTGTACCAAATAGATGCAAAGAACGGGAATGTACCAAGTTGAAAAATTATCTTCAATACATTGATCATCATCACCAAGACCAGCTGGAAAAAGACACTTTCTGCCCGCATTTGATCTCCATATGTTAGAACAGAAATTCAACATCAGCTCGTTACCGACTGTACTATTTTAAACTCCCATAAACTTGTTGAAGAAAACAGATACTAAAAATTCCAAGATACAACATATCCAACCTATTTAAACTTTCTATATGATCCTTCCATCCAATCCCCATTACAACACAAAGTTCTTGTGATGAATATGCCTTGAGTCTTTGGGCTTAAGTATGGGTATGTGTATAGCTTCATGTGGGAAGCTTTGAAATGGTTGTTTCAAGAGAAGGAGAAAGCTTCGTGAATGAGGGCAGTAGGCAACAGCCGACTCAGCTGACCTCGTACTCCTCATCAAAGACGACTCGGCTTGAAGACAAAACAGCAGCACCTTGTGGCAGAGAGCAAAGCCGACTCGACTTTCATAACTGATCACCATGAAGCCGAGTCGGCTGCGGGTCCTGATGGGCATTTTATTTCGTTTGCTTTGTCTTAGCTTTTGTCGTTGTAAGTATTAGTGGGTATGTATTATAAATACCCAAAATATAGTAGTGTAGGTTTATTCTCTCTCTAAAAGAGTGTTAGTCCTCTCTTCTTCTTTCTCCAACCCCTCTTTGAATAACCATTGTAAATCTCCATGAAAGCTTTAAGAAGCTTGTTTATACATCAATGAAAACACCTAGGCTAGGGAGGATGTAGCCCACATTGGGTGAATCTCGTTAATTGTGTGTGTTCTAATTAAGTTAGGACACTTAGTTTCTTCAATTGGTATCAGAGCAATAGGTTCTTGGTGATTATTTTTGAGTTCTTGATTGGTATTTGGGTTGAAAATGACAACCATGGAGTTTGGATATTAGCGTTGATGATTGGAAACTAAATTGACTTGTGGCAAATCAAAATTGAAGGCATTACTCATGAAATGGAGTGGTTTATGCTTTGGATGTGATTTCCAAGATGCCAAATGGCATGTTAATTGCAAGATGATGGAGTTTGGATTCAAAGTGTGACATTATGCAAATCAAATTGTGCCTCTCATATGATGTTTTGAGAAATGTGGTGAGTAAAGGTAATTCACCTAATGTTTATTTAGTTATTGTTGCACAAATTTGATGGTCTTGCATTATGTTTGATATGATTCTTGATGTTGAAGATTTTGATCTTAATGATGTTGTGCTCTTTATCACCCCCCTTATATCTTTTCTTGATAAATTGCTCTATGGTAGAGAATTTATGATATGATGACATGAAAAATGTAATAAAATCAGTAAGTTTTTGATTGATATATATTTTGTCATCTTAATCACATGTATGAATGAGGTTTGTTTTTAGATGGGTTGAATGAACGATAGTAATTCTTGTGGTGATATCAAGAACCACGATAAGTCAAAATCTAGGGTCCTAACAAGGTTATGACAAGTTTATGGGACACATCACGAAGGTTGTTGGATATGAAAGAGTGTGTTTAAGGAGGATGATATGTTTAATTCCACATCCGATTCCTTTAGTTATCAATGTGATGATAATGACGATGATAGTAAGTTTGAATACTCATGGGTACAAGGGATGTATAAAGATTCTTGATTCCGGTTGTTCTTTGTCGCATGACTCCTATTTGTTAGCTTTCCCTTCTATCTTTGGAATTTGGAAGATAGGTGATAGAAATTGTGTTTTTGGGATATAATGCTATGTGCGAGTCTTTGATATTGGGAGTGTCTGCATCGAAACTCATGATGGGATTGTTCGTTATTGAGTAATGTAAGATAGGTTCCGGGTCTTTGAAGATGAATCTTTTCTCTAGGTACGTTTTTGGGTTATGGATGGATGTTGGTGTAGTTGTGTAGGTGGAGTGATGAAGGTCGTCATGGGCTCTCTTGGGTTGTTTAAGGGAAGCATGGTTGTAATTTGTATGTGTTACAAGATTCATGATTACCAACTTGACAAACCTCTCCATAATCACAATGTTGGATTACTCTATGTATACCAAACTTTGAGTTCTTTGGTCATGTAGGTGATCATGAGATGTTTGAGTTGAGCAAGTTAAGTTGGGTAATTGACTTTGACCGAGATGTTTGTTCACGGTATGTTACTTAGTCAACCGATTCTCACCACATTGTTTTACTTCAAGTCAAGTATGTTTTAAATTCCGTTTGAGATATTATATGCATGTTTGTATATGTGATTATCCGGAATGCATACCTATGAGTGAAAGGATACCTTGAATCATAAGCTTGAAAATGCATGTTTCATGGGCTTTTATGTTGTGTTAAGGGTCCTTGGTGGTTGTGTGAGATGTATAAGAGTTGTATGACTCTTAGAGATGTTATATATTATATCATCTATGCTTGCTCTTGTTTTGGTGTTGTTATCACTAACAATGTAGGTTCAACACGAGATGCTTATGAGGAGGTGGAGCCTCCAAAGAAGCTTTGGTAGCTTCGAGGGTTGAGAATGATATGTATCAACAAATGGAAACATCATCTTCTAATGTGCGGCGGTCCTAGCGGCAAGTGAACCTATGAAGAGGTACATATAAATATGTGTTTACGTGGTCTTTGCTCTCACGGTTGCAAGTGAAGTAGTAGACATGGATGATTTCGGCTCATGCAAGGAAGTTTTGGCGATAGATGCAAGTTTGTGGCTTGGAGCCATGTGTAGAGATGAGGACTCTTGATAAGTTGTTTACTTGATCTATTGTGAAGGTACTGGATAACCTTTTTGGGTTTGTTTTGGGTGCTTATGAGTCTTCAAGAAGAAGGAAGAATCATCAAAAGTTTTTGGCCCCGTCTTCAAAGATCGAGTAGTTGCAAAAGGTTGTTCTCAAATTGAAGGTTTTGATTTTATGAGGTGTTTTCTCCTTTGGTGAGATGTTCTTCAATTTAGAGTCCTACTAGTTCTTTGAGGGTGATGGTGGACTTGGTACTCTATGCGATTTAGGGGTCTATATCAACACAGTAAGTCTCATGGGAGACGGTCTATTCTATAGACGGATACCACAAAGTCCAGCCCAACCAAAAATAGCATATTAAAAGTATTAAAATACAAAATTGGGTTGGCCCAATTCAATGGTCTATCCTATAGACCGTCTCTTGTGAGATTTTGTGATATCAACATGAAGCAACCATATGGTTTGGGATAATGGGTAAAGAAGATCATGTTTGTAGTTTGAAGAAGGTTCTTTAGGACTGAAGCGCTCTTCAAATTTTTGGGTAGAGAGATATTTGTTTACTTCTCTATGTTACATGATTGTGCACAAGGATACTATGGTGGTTATGTCAACATGAAGGGTATATGTGCGGGTTTCTTGTTTTATCTCAAAAAGGGTGGTAGCATAAGGTGTTTTTTGCTTGAGGTGGAGGCTTTGACAAAGCTGTTTTCGAAGACGTTCGATATGAAAATCTTGATGAAATGATCAAAGATTTGTGGCCACTTATAAAGCAAAGTTTCAGCATTCCATGCACAAGTGTTGCGGGTAGTGTGGTTACTTCAAGAAGCATATTTTTGAGTTAGAAGTACGTTTTGGCTAACCCGGGGAAACAACATTGGAATGTGGTGATATATTTTTGTTGAGAAACATGATGGGTTCTTCATATGTTGTCTCAATCTTGGTGAAGACCTGAGGTGTCTTATTTTTTTTTGGTGACTCGGTTTATAGCGGAGATTTAGGGAATCGTTTTCGGAGTTCGTAGTTACTTTGGGTAATGCAGTGCTTAGTTGGCTATCATCTTTATAAGATGTGAAGGCCATGTCTATGATCGAAGCGGTTCTTCCTATGGTCATTGTGGAGTCTTTGTAGATGCAAAGTGGGTTATGGTCTCATAAGGTTTTTGTGTTCTAGCCTAGATTTTGGTTTTTTGTGAAAGCCAAGGTACGTCTTTATTTGGTTTATTGGTATGCCAAATATGTTGTCATCAAATAGTTCTTCATTTGGAATATGCGATATCAAGATGAAGTGGTTGTTTTTGGTGTTGAAAGCTATGGAAGACAATTCGGGTATATGATGACCAAGACTTTGCCGGCCAGAAAGTTCGAACTATGACTTGACTTGGTTGGGTTCCTTCACCTTGTGGTTGTTGATGCTCTTGGAGAGCGTGTTTGGACATTAGTATGTGAGTTACTAGTGTGTTTGGCTGAAGGTGGAGAATGTGAGTTCCTCAAAAGGTTTGTGTATGGGATTTACATATTATTGATATTCATGAGATTTTAATATTATGAGGAGATGCATGTGATTTGCATTCTCAAAGAGGTTTGTGTATGGGATTTACACATTATTGATATTCATGAGATTTGAATATTATGAAGTGATGCATGTGATTTGCATAGAAGTAGAATGCGATTTTCTCAAATGAAAAATAGTGTATGCGATTTACACAACGTTGATGTATAGATGGAGATATGGTTTTGTGTTTGGGGTCGTGGCTTGTGAGACTCAAGTCAAGGTGGAGATTGTGATGAATATGCCTTGAGTCTTTGGGCTTAAGTATTGGTATGTGTATAGCTTCATGTGGGAAGCTTTGAAATGGTCGTTTTAAGAGAAGGAGAAAGCTTCGTGAATGAGGGCAGTAGGCAACAGCCGACTCGGCTGACCTCGTACTCCTCATCAAAGACGACTCGGCTTGAAGACAAAACAGCAGCACCTTGTGGCAGAGAGCAAAGCCGACTCGACTTTCATAACTGATCACCATGAAGCCGAGTCGGCTGCGGGTCTTGATGGGCGTTTTATTTTGTTTGCTTTGTCTTAGCTTTTGTCATTGTAAGTATTAGTGGGTATGTATTATAAATACCCAAAATATAGTAGTTTAGGTAAGCTAATCTTGGATAGTTATTCTCTCTCTAAAAGAGTGATCCACTCTTATTCCTCTCTTCTTCTTTCTCCAACCCCTCTTTGAATAACCATTGTAAATCTCCATGAAAGCTTCAAGAAGCTTGTTTATACATCATGAAAACACTTAGGCTAGGGAGGATGTAGCCCACATTGGGTGAACCTCATTAATTGTGTGTGTTGTTTATTTTGATGTTTGATTCTTGCAAATTACTCATTTCTAAATATTAGTTTTCAAATCTTGTTTTTCCCCAAATTAATTGGGAATCTAATCATTGATCTTAGGTGCATTAATATGTGTTCTAATTAAGTTAGGACACTTAGTTCTTCAGTTCTTGGAAAACATTGTAACGTATACATGTTAAATCATATTCATACAGCATGAAACTGAATCCATACAGTTTCAATCAAACACAAGTACCTGAAATTTTCAAAAATATTAAGTTTGACTGAAGTTAATGGAATAAAAACACACTTCATCCCCACATTAAATCTGACTATTCTCGATGAAGCCTAAGATTTATAGTTTTTGTTTCTGGATTATAATTGACTGTAGTAAAAAGATTTACTAAATCGTTAGTGTTTTTTTTACATTCATCACCCCTTTATACCAAGCCTAAGTGGAATCCAAATCTACTTGTCATTGAGGTAATGACAAGTTTGGTTAGCCTTTAACTATTGAATATGCAAGATTACAAGAGGAAAGTATGAAATCTTTGCAGAATCAGCACTCTAAGACAGCTTGGAAACCTTTCTCTAATGCTGATAAACCACAAAACAACCCACCCCCCCCCCCCCCCCCCCCCTTCTACCTACACCTGAATTCAAGCCTTCCCGTTTGTCTCCCACTCATAATAACCGAAACTTCACATTTGTGCCAGCCAAGATTAAAGCTGAGAAGATTGCTAAAGGCTTATGCTATCTCAGTGATAAAACTTATACTAGGGGCCATAAATGTGGTTTCAAAGAATCACAACTCTTACAATTGAAGTCTTAGTAGATGATGAGGATGAAGGGAACAAAATGATGGATGATGAGTATGATAGTTATACAATGAAAGAACCATGTATTTCCTTACATGCCTTGACTGGGGAACAAACATTCCACACCATGAGAATCATAGGTTTTGTCAAAAATAAACCCTTGCACATTTTGGTGGATTCGGGTAATACTCACAATTTCTTGGACATTGAAGAAACTTGGGTGTGAGTTGGAACAAATTTCCCCTCAAGAAGTGACTATAGCTGATGGGAATAAACTTGCATGTCAATACAGATGCAATAATTTTTCTTGGAACACAAATGGGATCGTTTTCAAGACTGATGCTTTGTCAATTCCAATCGGAAGCTGTGACATGGTTTTGGGCATTCAGTGGTTGAGAACCTTGGGAGAAATCAGCTGGAATTTTCAAGATATGGTCATGAAGTTTCAAATCAAGAATCAGAAGTTCTGCTTAAAAGGAATACAACAAAAGAAATTGCAGGTGATTGAGGGCCCTATGTCTGAGAAGAGTTATGCACAAGCCATACAATTTTGCTTAATTCAAGTTTCACAGAATGCAGAAGAGGATGTGCATCCTTCTTGTTTGATAAGCATGTCCACAGTAGCTGGAGAACCTGTTGAGTCGATTAGAGATAACTATGCTCAAGCAAGAGTTTGAAGACATCTTTGCTGAACCTAAGGAGCTACCACCTGCAAGAGGAGTTTTTGATCACAAGATTCCCTTAGAAGAAGGAATCAATCTGTCATGAATAGCTGGGAAGGGGTATTATAGGAATTAAGTAATAAATAATACTTGGCAATTAGTTAAGTTGGGGGAATTAAATATAGAGATAATTAGTATAAATAGAGGGGAAGGGAAGGGAATTCGTCATTCACTCAAGTAATAGTTTTAAGAGGAGTATTATACTCATTCGGAGAGAACAAGCCTCTCGAAAGCTTGTAATTCTATCTTTTGTAATTGTAAGGTTATGCCTTGAATCCCACATCGGAAGAATAACTGTAAGGTTATGCCTTGAATCCCACATCGGAAGATCGAAGGTTTTTTTTATAATCCCACATCGGAAGAATAACAAAGGCTTGTTATTCTTATCCTTATAATAGGAGTCTTGGGGATTAGTCCCACATCGGAATAATAACAAGGCTTATTATTCTCCTTATAAAAGGAGTCTTGGGGATTACTTTTAGATCATCCAAAAATCTGTTTAGCTAAGGTTTTCTGTTAAGGAGTAATTTATAAACTCCTATTTTCTGTAACCTAGTCAATATCTGTATTTTGGTCTCCTCAAGTAATAAAACTTTTCTCTCCTCTGCCGGTGGACGTAGTCGACATAATGTCGGCGAACCACGTAAATTCTGTGTGTTTAGTATTTTGTCAATCTTTACGCTTTCTTTCTTGCATCAGTCATAACAAACCGGTATCAGTGCCGAATTTATTTTCTGGTAATAAAGATGTCTGCGATGAATGTAAAGATTGACAAATTCACAGGGAGGAATAGTTTCAGTTTATGGCAGATCAAGATGCGGGCTTTGTCAAAGCAACAAGGCTTGTGGGCACCATTGTCAAAGAAGACAATTAATGTCGAATCCGTTGAGATGGCCGTTCTGGAGGAAAAGGTGCATTCGACAATTATGTTGTGTCTCGCCGACGACATCATCACCGAGGGTTCCGAGAAGGAAACGACATCAGGTTTGTGGTTGAAACTCGAAAGTCTATATATGACAAAGTCTTTGACCAATAAGTTGCTCTTGAAACAACGTCTATTCGGTTTGCGAATGCAAGAAGGTATGTCTCTGCGAGAGCATTTAGATCAATTAAACACAATTTTATTAGAATTGCGTAATATTGATGTTAAGATTGAGGATGAAGATGCAGCCTTAATTCTGTTAGTTTCTTTACCACTGTCATATGAGAATTTTGTTCAGTCTTTTATTGTTTGTAAAGATACTATAACTCTAGAAGAAGTTAGATTATCTCTTCATACTAGAGAGTTGCGCCATAAGCCGACTGGTAGTGTTACAGATAATCAGGCTGCTGGGTTAGTAGCAATAGGGGGTAAGGATCAGGGAAATTCAAAAAAGAAGAAATTTAATAAATCTGGTCCCAAGGGTCCTAAACTTACAGACATCTGTAATTACAGTAAGGAGCAGGGGCATTGGAAGAATGAATGCCCTAAGAAAAAGAAACAGCAAGACAAATCTGATTTTGTCGCCCTGGCAGAAGAAAACACCAATTTTGAAGATGATTTTGTTCTGGTCGCTGATGAACAAACACGTCAACCTGATGTGTGGGTTCTGGATTCAGGGGCGTCTTATCATATGTGTCCACGTAGAGAATGGTTTACAACCTATGCGCAGATAGATGGAGGTAATGTTTCTATGGCCAATAGTGATGTCTGCAAGGCGGTTGGTATTGGCTCCATTAAAATACGGACACATGATGGTAAATTCTGTACATTGAACGATGTTAGGCATGTTTTATCAATGACTAAGAATTTGATATCACTTAGTCTTTTAGACAGCAAAGGTTTCAATTTCAAGGGTGAAGGTAGAACGTTACATGTCTGCAAAGGTTCCAATGTGGTTCTGAAAGGTGTTAAACGTGGTACTTTGTATTTATTGCAAGACTCTACGTTGTCTGGTTTAGCTGTTGTTGCATCATCAGAAGTTCACGAGGATGATATGACCAAACTGTGGCATATGAGGCTTGGTCATATGAGTGAAAGAGGGATGAAAGTCCTGTCAAAAGGAGATCTTCTGTGTGGTCACAAGGTCAAAGATCACTGATTCTGTGAGCATTGTGTGGTGTGGCTCAGTAGGGTATCGTGCTATCTCATGGTTGGAGTCTTGTTAGGGCTTTGCTGTGTTGTTGTGTATTTTACAGCTGCTGGTTTTGGTTGAGGTTAATTCCTCAACCATATATGTTCAACCCTGGATTGGTTTTGTTGATGCTGTTCCAGGTATCTCGCGGTCTGTGATTTCTTTAACTGTCTTTTAACTCTGTGGATAGTGTAAAGGAGTCGTTACAGGGAACATCCCATCAGCTTAAAAGTTTTCGTTAAAAGCCTATATGTGTTATTACGGAATCTAATATGTTGGTTTTAGGGATTGTTGTTTTGATTGCTACAAGTGTGGTAGGTTATGCATTGAATCTTGTGGGTATAACAAGGTTGGTAGCCGCTTTTGTGGAGTCACTTGAACCTCCAACTTATGAGCATTGTTTGGAGTATAGTGAGCTGGCACAATGGCTTGCTATGACTATATGTGTGAACAGAGTCTGGGAACTATTTTGGGTACTGATTGGGAGGAAGATTCTAGAGTCTTCGTGTTATTGGTACTACAGGTTTGTCATGGAGAAGCGTAATTATCCATCTGTTATAGTTATGCTTGTTGTCATGAAGTTTGTGACCTGTGTTGATAGACTGATAGTGTTGCTCATCTCATTTATGTCACCTCAATTTGAGGCGGAGCGTGTCGACATGTCTGGAGTTCCGGTTTGGTGTTTGAAGTATGTTGTGATGTGTACTTATTTTGCGCATGCTAAAAGTGTCATTTGCAGGTTTGTGACTCAACCTGGGTGGGGGCACTGGCAGGTAGACAGTTGTTCTCTCTACGGTTTGCTTGGATCAGTTGTTGCGTTTCTTATGTACGGGAATGATGTTAGCTGCTTACTTACATCGGTTGAAGCTTGGGTTGTGTTCGTTGGGTTTGATTGTATCTTGATCTCGGTGATGGTTCTTTGGAATCAACCTTGCTTAGCTTTTGTGTACTACAATTGTGTGTTTAGTGATCAGGTACTCGATGTTCGGGAAAAGCACGATGTGGTCAGATTTCATTCGCAATGCACGTACAGGAAGATAGAGGTAAAGAAGGTAGGATGTTCTGACAGTCCTAGTAGATTCTTTACTATGTTGGATCAATTGGCATAGGCCCTTAGGGGCGGTGTGAGGGAGCTCACAGATGGAGGTGTGCACAACCTCAAGGTGGAGCTTGCCTCGTGGACTCATGATGCAGGTGGAGCATTATGAGTGACTTGTGATACTAGTTGAGCATTATGTCTTTTGAGTGCTAAGTTCGAGATGCAGTTACATGTACAGAGTCTATCCAATGGCTTACAGCAATGGGAGGAGAGAAGGAGTACATGTCTCGAGTTCCCTATGCTAGTGCAGTAGGAAACTTGATGTATGCTATGGTCTGCACTAGACCTGATCTTGCACATGTTGTTAGTGTTGTCAGTAGGTTTATGTCACAACCTAGAAAAGAGCACTGGCAATATGTGAAGAGGATATTTCGGTACCTCAAGGGTACTTCTGATGTTGGTCTCATTTATGGAGGTGATATACAGTGTTTGGTTAATCTTTACTCTGATTCTGACTATGCTGGAGATATTGATAGTAGGAGATCTATGACTGGTTATGTTTTCACTCTTGGTGGTTCTGTTGTTAGTTGGAAGACTACTTTGCAACCTACAGTGACTTTGTCGACCACAGAAGCAGAGTACATGGCTTTGACAGAAGCTGCAAAAGAGGGGAATTTGGTTGAAAGGACTGGTTAGTGATCTGGGTCTATATCATGATCAGGCTATCGTGTATTGCGACAGTCTTAGTGCCATATGTTTGGCTAAGGATTTCAGTTCACTGTTACGAGATACCGTTACGGTGATCTCCTCAAATATAGAATAGAAACTCAAGAAAAGTTATGCCTTGGATCCTCATCTACAAAGCATCATACAGAGGTTAACTACTGGAGAGCAGGTCAAACATTATTCTTGGCAAAATGAGATGTTGAGAAGGAAGCACAAATTGGTGGTAGGACCTGATGAAGAATTAAGGAAGGCAATCATAGCATGGCACCACACTAGCATGGAAGCAGGGCATTGTGGAAGAGATGCCACCATAATGAGAATCAAGAGGATCTTCTTCTGGAAGCACATGGTACAAAGTATAAGGCAATATATTAGGGGAATGTCATATATGTCAATCATCCAAGAGCGAGTTGGTGGCTTATCGACTTCTTAACCCTCTTCCCATTCCAAGAGAAGTGTGGCAAGATATATCTATGGATTTCATCACTAATTTACCAAAATCTTGTGGCCAGGATGTTATCTTTGTGGTAGTCGACAGATTCAGCAAGGGAGCTCATTTTATGACACTTACTCATCCCTTTACAGCTGTGCAAGTAGCATAGAGCTACTTAGATAACGTTCTCAAGCTTCATGGGTGGCCAAGAAGCATAGTGAGTGATAGGGATCCTATCTTCATGAGCATGATTTGGAAGTCTTTGTTTGAAATTCAAGGCACTCAATTTTGCATATCTTCAGCTTACCATCCCCAGAGTAATGGACAAACAGAAGTTGTTAACAGATGCCTAGAAATGTATTTGCGGTGTATGTGTGGAGAAGAACCAAAAGAATGGAGCATGCGGATTCCTTTAGCTGAGTAGTGGTACAATACTCACTTCCATACAGCAACTCAATTAACTCCTTATGAGATTGTGTAAAACCAACCTCCACCGACACACCTACCCTACCTTCCTGGTGAATCTACTAATGCCACTGTAGATAGGAGTTTGCAAAGAAGAGAAGATATGATCAGGAGGTTTAAATTGCAATTACACAAGGCACAATCAAGAACGAAGCTACAGGCTGATAAACACAGAACTGACAAGGTTTTTAGCACTGGGGATTGGGTATGGCTCAAGCTCCAGCCTTACAAGCAGAGACCACTGTACACATGAGACCTAATCATAAGCTTGCCAAGAGATATTTTGGACCTTCTCAAATCGTGGCTACCATTGGGAAAGTTGCTTACAAACTGCAACTACCACAAGAAGCAAGGATACACAATGTATTTCATGTCTCTCAGCTGAAGCCTTTCTATGGCCAGTTACCTCAAGCATTGCATATTCCAGATGGGCTACAAGGATGGAATCCAGAGGGCAGTACAAATCAGGGTCAAGAAGCTATTGTTAACAGAAGAATTGTCAAGTTCAATAATGCAGCTCAGACACAGTACCTTGTGAAGTGGAAGAATAGTCCCTTGGAGGATGCTACATGGATGGATGCTACTACTTTTGTGTCAGAATTTCCATCTTTCAATACAGAAACTTGAGGGCAAGTTTCTTTAAGGGGGATGCATTGTTATAGTTAGTTTGGTTAATAAGGGTAATATTGTAATTGAGTTGGTAATATTGTAATTGAGTTAGTAAAGGGTGTTAGGATTAGTTTGGCGAGAAAGGGAGTTATAAGTCAAACTATATAAATCTTGTAAATGATTGATTTCAAAAATATAATAAAAATGTCATTCTTCTTTACTTTCCTATTTTCTCTTCCTCTTCTCTCATTCTCATTCTTTTGTTTCTGCCTACAATCAAAATAGACAAGTTCCCAAGGGAACTTAGCTGAATTAAAGATCAACACAGACTCATCTTTATCACTATTCTATGATCGAAACATATCATAATGAAGAATTCAACTGTTGGACGGCTTTCGAAGAATTGCTTATTTATATTATTAGATCTTTACTAAGAGCTAAATGATCATAACACCAAGGATAGAGAGATTGATGATTGATCCTAAAAATATACTATAACAATTAATACAACTTTGATATTATAAAGGTTTTAACTTCTAAAAGATCATAGATGAGACTCCGAAATTCAAACAAAGGAAGCAAGTCACATGCATAACACCAAGGAGCCATCAAAAAGAATTCCCATTCAACAAAAAACTCAAGGTACTTCAATCCTAACAAGGAACTATTAAACAAGTAAAGAGTCGATGGAAATCAAATGCATAAAGTCACCAATAGCTCAAATTTCTAAATGATAGACACCAAATTAGCAAACCAAAAAAAATTAGTAAAGTCTACATTGCTCAGCGAGGAGCTCGTCGATCTCCTTCCCGACCTGTTAATCATTAAAATAAAACCATAAACAAGAACAACAAATGGTAACAAAAAAGTAACATATTAAGAAGCATGATATGAAATTAAGATAACTTATGCGTTATAAGAAGAAATTACCTTGTTGAAATGTTCATATTGTCTGTTTCCAAGAGCATAAACTCCATATTGGAGGTTCTGAAGCCACACACCCCTTTCCTTGCCCTAGAAAACCAAGAACATGAAAAATAAATGAACAAATAATTCTTCTTATTAAATCAACAATTATTACATAACAAAAATATTTTATTTCCATATAAGATTAATTTTAATGATTCAGGGTATCTTTATAACAACGACAAGATTATGTTTAAGACAAGATTATGTTTAAGTGTCTATCAATAATTTTCCTAGAATTCATCAATAATACTTGTTGCATCATTTTTTAGATCTTATAGCTATTGCATCATGATATAATATAAAAAGATAATCAATTGAAGTCAAAATTCAAAGACAGATATTGAACATATATGATGACAAAACCAAACTCATGATATATAAAAGTAAAATAATCTGAAAATGCATAGATTATAGTCTAAAATGTATACCTCCATGAGCCATTTATAAAACCTTGCAGCATTATCTGTTGGTTCCCCATCTCCATAGCAGTTAAAAGCATTTCAATCATCTGTAATTGATGCCCAACTTTTTGAATCGTTTGGAAGCAACAAAATTGAAAGCAAACCACCAAACTAATATACCAATCATAGTCAATTTTAGCTTCTTCAACAAGCGAACCACCAAACTAATAAATTTTCAGAAATAACAAAGAAACAAATCCCTGAATTCCATCCCAAATATCAATATGTTGATCCATATGTTAGAAATGGGAAAGTGCGAAGACAATCAAATACATCTGCAACAGAAATATTCAAAGTACCTCAACAATGTTGATCTTTAGTTTGTGCATGCATCTCATTTCTTCTGCTTGTATCTCATCTCATTCCACAATAGACTTGCAAATCAGAATGCTTCTGAAAAAAACAACCTACATGCAAAAACACAAAAGAAATAGGCAACCTTCACATATGTAACCCCAAATGCACATGACTACATGCAAAAAACAATAAAATAACCCAACATATATAATGGAATCACTCACATGGATAATGGAGTGGAGTATGACTAAGCAAAAACACTATTCACAAATGAATAGTAATCTTTAGCCTCTTTTTATTATAATTATAATAGAAGAAATAGATAATAGATAACAAATTTTGTAACTAATTCCTTTTTTTGTAACTCCTTATTGCTATATATATAAGGAGGCTCCGCTGTGTATATCAAATTTAATTATTCATTCATTCAATAACAAAGATTCTGCTTGTTTTCCCATCCTACCAGGCAAATAACCACTTCTCAATCTTTCTAGAATTTCATTGCAGCTTACCTTGCCAAATTCTGGTTCCATTTGTTGGAAGCATTGTTTGTGGGACAACAAATAAGAAATAAGAAATATCTGACTCTATAGCCTCCATGAAATATTTTGTTTTCACATCTGCGTCTTCCTATAAATTTCCGTCAGCATTTTCCTCTTCATCTTCTTCAAGACAACCTCCATCAATTTAATTGGTTTCAGCTCTATACATTAAAAAGTTTTATCATTAAATCCTAATAGGATTTTTCTAAGAATTGACCAATACTTATGATAGCAATTATTTGCACAAACAGATGTTTCATACTGACCAACAACATTCCAAAAAATCCAATGAAATGTCTCAGGCATCCTCATCAATCCCCATCAAAGTAACATACACAAAAATTTACTTTTATAGAGGCTAAATAACTTGTCAGTGTGATAGTTAACAAAGTCACTCTTCAAACAATTTTCAGCACCAAATTTTGGAATCGGAATGCACTTTCTCCAGCTTTAATTTATAGTTTCACCTCAATACTACAAACCATTAACGTCAAAATCCAAGTAATGCACTCGGAATCACATAGTTCTATATTCGTATCTACAGTCTCCTAAAGTAGAAAGTTGAAGAATACATAGTGACATTCGCAAGAGACTCGTAAGCAAGCAGCATATCCAAGATCAATAATATGTACAACCTTTCATATAATATACCTTACAACAACAATAATATTACATTACCCCAAAGCCATTAAGTGGCTCCCACCCTAGGGGGATTGGGGTTGGATGTACGCAACTTTACCCTTATTAGTGATAAACTGATAACACTAACAAAGAGGTTGTTTTCAATTGACCCCTGGTATAGCAAACATCATGACTTATGATTTAATAAGTCATTTTACTATAAGTCATTCATGAGCAATTTCACATTAGAAGTCCACGTGATTTAATAAGTCATTTTACTATATAAATTTTGGGCCCCATAAAACAAGGGATACTTCATATAATAAAACACTTATGGAGTAGACATTTGAGTCAAAAAATGTTGTTACCTTGCATTTTTGTTTCCCTTTGGTATTTCATTGATGTCCAGATGTTTGGTTGACTGCAGAAGCAAGCAAATAACATTAAGCTCAAATTAATGGAATTTAGTTTGCTTAGGTAGAATTCAAGATCATATGATATGCTAGCACTACTGCAAATTGCAATCTACCTTTGCTAGAGGCCAAAACCAAATTAATCAGCATTTTTCTTCATTCACGCTTTATTGATTGTTATATCTATCTGAAAGCACAAAACTCAACAGTTAATTGACTACATCAAGAGAAATGATAAGCTAGAAGAAGCAAAGCTACGAACCTTTAAAGGACAAAGATTGTTTTGGTTCTAATATTCGTGTTCTCATTGCATCATTCATCAAGCCATAACGCCATGATTTGTGACATGATACTTCATTAATGTGTTTGATGTTATGCCAACATTTTCCATTTGGTTCTCTGCAACTTTCGATCAATTCGGGACATTCCGAGATTTCAAGCACATCCAAGTTTACGTATCTTATGTTCAAAGGCAATGAAGTTAGTTTAGGGCAAGCCTCAATTGTGAGATGCTTAAGAGAACCTATTTGATCTATCCAATCAGGTATTGCCGTTAAAGCACTACATCCAACAATAGACAGAGATTGAAGGTTATTTATGTGTTGCAACCCCAGAGGAAGGATTTTCATTTTTGGAATTCCTTGGAAGACCAAATCCTGAAGATTACTGAGGGAAAGCCAAGGAAAATCTCCAAAACTGAGCACTTTGCAATTCAAAATCTTTAATGATACAAGTGATGTGAGCTGTTCACAGCCGTTGATTAATGATGTTAGAGTGTCACACTTGTCAATTATAAGGTTTTGAATTGAACATCTATCCTTAATATTAAGTGTAGGAAAGATTTTCATATAAGGAAATGTCTTGATATGAAAACGCTTAAGATTGGAAACAGGTTCAAGTACAAGCACCTCCAAAACTTTCTCATTCACATTTTCGAAATGTATGTCTTCAACATTGTTAAAGCGTGGCACAGACACCAGTTTAGGACAATTCAATATCTTCAACATTTTGAGGCACGGAAAGGAAGGAAAATCTCCAATATTTTTCAACTCTCCAACATCTTTCCACCATCTTTTTAAGTTATAAAAACTATGAAGAATGAGTTTCTCCAGAGACGGAAAAAATGATGTAAATGAGGATGAAAGACATATTGTTCCATTTTCCACGTACTCCACCCCTTCCATGTGCCTTAAAGTGAGAAATTTTAACTTCTCAAGTAGCCCAAATGGAGGGAGATGTTTACACCCTTTACAACCTTCTATACTAATGGTCACAAGATTTGGAAGACATTTAGCTAGTTTATCCATCCTTGCCCAACTAGGAAAATCCTTTCCTCTATAACCTTCTATATTCAAGGCTTTCAAGCTACATGGGGGTTCAAAGCCTTCTAACAATGCCGCATAAGAGTAACAGCTATGACTAACATCTAATTCTCGTAGTCTCCATTCTATCTTCAAATCAGTAAGTAGGCACTTATTTTTTAAGTTTGCTTGTGGAGCTTCATCCACAAGATCCTTCCACTGTCCTGAAAGTTCAATCTTTAGCTTTCCTCTCAAATGATCAAGTGTATTCAAAACCTTGATACCGCCACTAGTGTTGTCGTCAAAACTAGGCAAACACACCACAAACCGATTCAATGTTCGAAGGTGAGATAGTTTCTCCAATCCCAGTGGCATATAAGACAAATGATCACACTCATCAATCTCAAGACACCTCAACATGACCAATTTCCCAATACCTTTGGGTAGACTTTTGAGTTTATGACAAAAATTGAGTTTCAGTGTTTGCAAATTATATAGCTTTGTGATGGAATTCGGAAGTGTTATCAAAGAGTAATTTTTCGAAAGATCAAGATATCGTAAGTGAATAAGATCACCTACCTCGTTGGGCAGCATATCAATGTCACAATCATGCAAGTCTAATGTTCGCAGACACTTAAGTTTAGATATTAACATGCAGATAGTTGATCTATCTAATTTTCCTTCAACAAAAGGATCTTTCATCAAAAGCAACGAGCGTAATTTATACGCTTGAAATAAAGCCTCTGAGAAACTCCCATCAACCCTGGCTGACACGTGGAGTGTTTTATCATCAACTTCACCAAAACCTGAAAATGCCATTACACTTCTTGATCCAGCTACACATCTTGCCAGATGATGAAGCATATCAGGCATTTTAAAGCTCGTGACCTCTCCGAATGCATCACGATTTGCATCTTGGAAGAACCACATGCGATGTAGATCCCTAAAATGCTCCTCACCATCATCTTCTAAGCTAAAGTTTGTATTTGATGACTTTATGAACCCCTGAGCCATCCACAGACGAATCAAATCATGCTTATTATATTCATAGCCCTTGGGAAACAATGAGCAATAAGCAAAACAATGTTTCAAATGTGGCTCAAGTTCATCATAGTTGAGCCTCAAAACATTCAAAAGAGCGCCCTGTTTATAGTGAAAGCACATATTCATGATGTCTAAGTTTTCATCTTTAAACTTCAACCACTCATTCTCCTTTTCCTTCACCTCAAGGAAAATTTTTGCAGCCGAATTTACAATTAAAGGAACATTTCTACACTTTCTGACAAGATTTACTCCAATATGTTCTTGTTCCTTAGATGGTTGTAATGTCCCAAATGCAGTTCTATTGAACAAAGACAAGCAACCTTCATCAGAGAGACCGGTCAACTCAAATGTTTTTGAAATGCCAAGAGTGGTTTTAGCGGCTTCTTCTGGACGGGTAGTTAGTAGAATTTTACTTCCTCTATCTCCCTCATGCAATAACCCTCTCAATTGATTCCATATGTGGAAATTGCCAAACGTATAGTCTTCTAAAACAAGCAAGTACTTTTGGTTTTCAGTTTCTTTCAGGGGTAGACTACCCAATTGGCTCTGTGAAGAGCTGGCTTTTCCATTGGTTGCAGCATCTGTTATCTTCGTCAAGACCGAATCTGTCGCTCCTTGATTGGCAATACAAACCCACCATCTACGATCCAAAAAGTGATTTTTAACCTTGGTATCGTTGAAAACATATTGAGCTAAAGTGGTCTTTCCCATACCCACAAGACCCACAATTGCAATTACGGAATTTGATTCGTCTAACAGCTCCTTCACAATTTGACTCTTAAGCTCATCCCTCCCAAATACCCCTGTATCTGGAAGAAACGACATTGACTGTTTCCCCATTTTCTGCTCTACATCAATTTTTAATTCTTTTATCCTCTCACAACTATCTTTCAAACTTTGCTTGATTTTACCGATTGAGCATTCCATACTTGAATCAATAACAATAGAATGCACATGAGAGGAAGAAATTAGATGGCGCACCTTTTTAAGAAACTTGATTCTTGGAGAAACAAGGTCCTCAAACAATTTCTTATAAGTTATCTCATCGCACATTTCATGGGCTTCAAGAACTGCATTAGTAAGCTTCCCGAGCCATATCCGAGCCATAGGGCTGCTTGATTGGTTCTTCTCTATATGAGGCAGTTCATTAATGATAGTTCCTATGAAGAGATCCATATCCTTCAGCTGACGGGAAATATTAATATTGCTTGGATTTGAATGCAATATTAATGTCGACAAAGTTCCACGGAGATCATTTGCAAAATTGGTAACAACAGCTTCAGCCATCTTTGCTCTTACTAAGACTACAGAAAAAGAATACAAATCTAATAAGATCTGTACTCGAATAATATAGGTGAAGAGGCAAGATGGCTTGTTACTTTGTTTGTCCGTTCCAGGCTAAACAAGGTCAACAGTCTTTTACTCCCTCCGATTCACTTGAGTTGTATCCCTCCGATTCACTTGAGTTGTAGTATTTACTTTTTCAGACTTGTTGAGACAACATTTTAACTTTTAATATTTCTAATTATTCTTAATCAAAAATTATAAAAATTTAATATTAATAATTCTTGTATTGAGATGAATCAAACAAGATCACACATGTGACATGACTATATTTTAACTTATAGATTAAAAGTAAAATACAAATTAAGAGTGATACGTGAATAGTGCCCAAAAACAAATTGAACAACACAAGTGAATCGGAGGGAGTATTATTCACTTAAAAAACCCTAAATTCTCATTGTTATGATGATAAATGATAATTATTTAATTCTCAATGATCTTTTTTTTGATATGAAAAAACATTTTTTAGAAAGGGGCTGCGTGATTACCATAACAAATTTCATAATATTTTTTTGGGTGTTTGGTAAATTAGTTTATTAGGAAAAAATTAGCTGATTGGATTATTTAGTTGATTATGCGGGTCAAACAAGTTAAATACAGGGGTATTTGGTAAATCAGCTTATTAAGAAAAAATCCGTTGATTGGACTATTTAGCTGATTATATGGATCAAACAAGCTAAATATAGAGGGTATTTCGTAAATTAGCTTATCGTAAAAAAATTAGCGTATTGGACTATTTAGCTAATTATTAGGTCAACCAAGCTAAATATAAGGATGTTTGGTAAATCAGCTTATTGAAGAAAAATTAGCTGATTGGACTATTTAGCTGATTATATGGGTTAAACAAGCTAAATAATTATATTATATCCTCCTATTGAGCTTAGGTGTTCCATTTCCATTTTGGGTCAAGTCACATTAAATATCTTATTTCCTTTTTTAGTATGATTTTTTTTACCTTTATGAGTTCTTATTTACAATTATAAACTCAATTACTAGGGGTGTTCAAACCATGTACCTAAAATTGCGATCCGGTTCCGACCCGGTTTTATTAGAATGTTTTTTTATTTTTTATTTTTTTGTCATTTTGTCGTTCAACCATACGTTTGTTTATCTCTATTTACACTTAAAATATTTTTTTATATAAAATTCATACAAACTCCCTAAAAATCTTTAACTTAATTAGTCATTAAAGATTAATTAAGAAAATGAATGAATAATATTATTGTTCATGGGCTTAAGTAAGAACAATTATAAAATTCAAATACTAACTCTTAAAAAATATTCAATCCAAGGTTAGCTTAAGAGATATCATGATCTTTTATTTACGAAAAAAAGTTTAAAAAAATAAAAATAAAGAAAACCGGATACCCGGTTTTAAAAAATTCATGACCCGGATCCAGATCCGGTATCCGGTTTTAAAACCGGGTACCCGACCCGAATTATCCGGTTTGCAAAAACCGGGTAAATTACCCGGTTTTAGAAACCGGATAATTCGGGTCAGAATTTCCGGATCGGGTTATTATGAACACCCCTATCAATTACCCTCACTAATTCACCCATCATATAATTAATCAACATATCTTTAAACTAATTAATACTCCCTCATTTCCCTTCCTTTTATTTACCCAATCTGTTTGCTTTTGAAAACCCAGATCTACTCCTTCTTCATCTTCTTCGTCTTCGACCTATTCTTCAACCTGTTCTTCTCCTTCTTCTGTCTTTTCTCATGGAAAATCCTAACTCGCCCCATAAGAAATCCCCCTGAAGAACCCTAACTCACCCTTGAAGTCTCCCCTGAAAAATCCTAAATCACCCTTGAAGTCTCCCTTGAAAAACCCTAACTCGCCTAGTTCTTCTAGTCTGGGATTCCCCAAATCGCCTTATAAGCTTGAGTTTAAGGGTTCTGATGATGAAAACCCTAGATCTGGACTGCCATCATTTGAAGATGAAAGCTTTGACTCCTATGAAGATTCAACCTCTGTTGAGACTGATCCTAAATGGAGAAGACAACTTGACTCTGAAGGTGAACCTATTTACACTCTCTCCTACTCTTGGGGTCTCATTTTAACTCTTTAAAATCCATGAAAAGTCAAATGAAACTCTTATAATGAATAGGAAGAGTATATAATAAAAGAGCTTTTTCAAATAGCTGATTAAGATCAACCCTCTATTTAACAACACGCTGGAATATGGATTGTTTTCATATTTAGCATTACCTGATTAATGAGTTTTCATGGCAATTGGCCATACCCACTTATACATTGATATTTCTTCGGCCTTAAGCCCACATTAATTATTTTTAATTGAATGATAATATTACACATCTTTTAATTATTTTCAGCTTGATTAATACTCCTTCCTATGCAGCTTAAATGTCCCATTTGACTTTTCACGGTTTTTAAGGTGAGTCAAATGAGACCCTTTGAGTAGGAGAGAGAGTGATATAATGAGTTTTTAATGAAAAGATTAGAGATTTAATGATTCCATAATAAAATTGGAAGAACAAGCTCAAATAGGTTTGAAGATGAACCCATAGAAAACCCATAGAATCATCATCATCATAGAAATCCATAGAATCATCATCATAGAAATTAAAGACTAAACCCAACAAAAACCCAGAAAACCCAACTAAAACAAAGTCAAAATTTAAATCCATAGAATCATCATCAAATTGAAATGAACAAAGTGAAAAGATAAAGCTAGAAATGAAAATCAAAACCCAGATGAAAAAAGCACAAAATCAAAAACACCATCAACAAAAATAGATAAAAACAAAAACCTGATAAAAAAAACCCAAAATCAGCAAAATCAAACCCATAAAACCAAAAATCAAAAAATCAAACCCATAAAACCAAAAATGGAAATGAGACATTTAGGGTGACTTGACCCAAAATGGAAATGGAACACTTAAGCTGAATAGGAGGGAGTACTACCCAAATTTTATTATTTTTAATTTACTTATGTGAATATCTAAAACGATTTAAAATTAAGGGTATTTTTAAAAATCTTACTTTTGGGTGATTCTCTTTTAAAAATCTCACCTTTCGATTATTTTTGAAAAATCCGACCTTTGCACCATGTTTTCTTTTACAGATCTAAATGACCTACAACTTGTTTACCAGGTTATTTTTCATTTATTTCCTAATTTTAAAACTCAAAAATAAAAAAAAAAGAAAAGAAAATACCCACCACCATTGAGTCCCCTCCCATGAATTCCTCCAACCACCTTCTCCATCACATATTCATTATCCATTTGAGAAATACCCACACCACCATTGACATATATACAACCTTCTCTCTCATCTCCAATGACAATGTTCAATTTAGGTCTAAAAATTGTACCAATGTTTCATCTCAAAATTCTAAAATTAGAACTTCTTTTCTTATTTATTTTTTATGAGATATGGATCTTACCTAACTTACCTTGATGAAACTGAAAATTATTGTGGGAAAGATTTCTTTTGCGTTAATAGAGATCCCCCTAACAGATTTACTCCAAACATGGTTGTTAATTGTTATGGTTGTGATTGAGGTGACAATTGTTGCAAAAAAGGGGTTTTAGGGGAGAAGGTTTTGCCCAAAGAGTATTTCAGGAGGGGAAGGTCACGAGAGTGGGGTCGTGGGAGGAGGGTTGCCGAAAAAGGGGTTGTAGGGTAATGGTTTTAGGGTGGGTGGGTGGCAATGGGGATGGTAGTTGGTGGTACTGGTGGTGAAAAAGGGGGGTTTTTTAATTCATTTTTAATTTTAAAAGGTTTTGTTTTTATATAATTTGTTTGTATTTTCTCTATGTTTTTATTAAAAAAAATAGGATCATTTATCAACAACAGCCTTAAAGTTTACTCAATTTCAAATAAACAGTCTTAAACTTTATTTTTTTTACCAACAACAGCCTTCAACTTGGGAAACACGACATCGATACAGCCACTTTACCGGATGACCTGCGAATTGACCGTTGACCATGCTCAATGACCTTTTGACTTTTACTTAATTTCATTAATTAAGTCTAATTACCCTAACTCAAAAACAAAACCTATTTACCCAATTATCCCTAATTAAACCCTTCTTCCCCAACCTCTCTCTAACCCACCTCAATTACTTCCATTCTCCCTCTTCAGCAACAACACCATCACCACCGCCACCATTAAAACCCCACCTTTAATAACAACCCAATTGAAAGACCCTTCTATAAATTTCTATAAATTTATATAAATTTGTGAGTTGTACAGTTTTCGGATTAAATTTAGGGTTTGAGTATGAGTAATGCAGAAATCATGAACATCAAAAATGAAAATGAAGAAGAAGAAAGATTGAATTCAGAATGGCTGATGTAATTGGATTTGAAGTAATAAAGAAATCTATAATAGAAGCCTTATCTAAAATCATGATTCGTTTTATATCTGATTGATTTAGGAAAATCTACTCTCTTCATGCTAATATTTCTGATTTTGTAACTCATATTGAAGAAGTTCCATTGTCTTGCCCAATTCCCTGACATCAACAAATGGGTTTTTTCCTATGAGTTTCTTGCAAATGGATGAAAGTCTAGGCTCAAAATTTTTGTTTGCTTTCCATCTTTACCAAAGAAATACTCAAAACATATACTCGTTTTATTTCTATAACACTGCTCGAAACATATATCCAATTGGTTATCGGCATTTCCAGATCCACATACATATATTCAGTCACTGTTGTGGTGGTGCTGGTAGTGTCAGTGACAGTGGTGGGGTGAGAGAATGGTGGTGTTTGGGGAGGGGTAGAGAGAGGTTGGGGAAGAAGGTTTAAATTAGGGGTAATTGGGTAATTAGGTTATATTAATGAATTTAATTAATTCACTAGTGGAAAAAACCTCAAAAGCTGCGGTTTTTAGGCTACTAAAGGCTGCGATTTCGGACCCAAGCACTTGTGGGTAGCAGATGATAGTATAATACAATGGCAGCGGTTAAAAAACGTAGCAAGAAATATCCTTATTGGCTGCGGTTTTTTGGCCAGTCCACAGCCAAACCCAAACATGATACTGAGGCCTAAACCCACGTCGAAGTATGTGCTATCTAAGGATATAAACATTATCTACCTTTATACATTGCCACAATTGACACATGGGCAATAAAAACCAACTCCCCCCGTCCTAACTTGATGTTCAACCGCAACACTACAAAATTCTAATACGCCATCAATAAATTCTGACGATTCAATGCTTCCATACATCCAAGAACGATCTTTTGTCATCCTAAGTGTGATTATTTAATTCAAAACAAAATTAATACGCATTACATACATAAGTTGTAACACCCCGCAAATTCGATGATAATTTATTTATAATTTAAATTGCGATTAAAAATAATTTCTTTATATATTATTATTAAACATCGAAAATTTAACATTTTGACCTATACATATATTTAATGACATTCATGTATACGTTTAATTAAATGAGAAATTATTATTTAAATAAAAATTAAGTAAAGTTAATAATAGTCAAAATAGTTTCATTCTTAAACTCGAGCCAAACGAAGTTCCTCTTTTAACTTTTCCGGTTAAAATTAATGGGCTTCGTGAGTAGTATGGCCTAAAGTATTTGTGGGTTAGGGTTTTAAATTTTGAAGTATAAAAACCCCTTGTAGAAGAGAGAGCCGTCATTTTTTTGGGGCATTTCACTTCCTTCCTCTTACTTCCATTTTTGAGCTACCACTAAGCAAGCAAGCAGCAGCCGGTGGCGCCACCTGAACCCAGCAACCAGCACCTCCCCCCACGGCCAGCAGCAAGGTGTCGCGCCTCCCCCACTCGCGGCAGCAGCAGCTGCGTGCGCACACAGCCCAGGACACGGCTGTCCTAGCCGAATTGGGCAGCTCCACCACCACCATAAACTTCATCCACACCTTCACCATTGGCTAGTTTTTCCATTGTAAGACATCTCCTCTTCTTCCCCCACTTTGATTCTTGTTTCTAATTAAGATCTACCATGTTTATGAGTTTGGGATGATTGTTTATTAATTTTTATTGAATCTTGATATGGTAATGTAATAATGTGATTAGTTTCTTGTTTTAATTGGAATTTGCCATGTTTATGAGTTTGGGATGATTGTTTATTAATTTTTATTGAATCTTGTTATGGGTGAGAATTTAAATGATGATTTAAGTGTACTTGTGAATTAGATTATAGAAATATGAATGAAAAGTGTTGAATCTTGTATTGCTTTCATTGAATCTTTGTGAGGGTAATAAAAATCAAGTGTAGTGAATATTAACTTTATTATACATAAATTGGGTAATTAGTTGAAGTATTGAAGTTAGATTCATTTGGGTTATCTTTAATTTCCAATTCATGTGATAGTGTTTGATTAGTTATTACAATTTGGGGTTTTGATTCACCTTTAAAGTTTAAAGGCAAAGTTTTGGAAAGAAACAAAAAAAATTCAGATTCTGTTCTTCCTGTTCTTGGCTGATTTCGAGCCTCTTCAGGGCATTTTTAGGTTTTGGTTTCTTCATAAGAATTGTAGAGCTCGAAGTCTCGGTCACGTGGGCACTTGAATCACCCCAAAATGATTTCGTATGAGAGAGTTATGCCCAAAATACTAGCAGACTGTCATGAAAATCGAAAATAGTCAATTATGAGTGTAATTGTTCAAATGGGGATTTCAATTGGCTATTCCTTCAATCAAGTATTTACGATTATTTTATGTTTCTTTATTCGGTTATTATGGATGGTATGAATTGTTGGGTATTATTGATGGTGATGATTGTAGTGACTATGAAAGTGATTTTTGGTCTAAATTGAGAATAATAGTTGCTAGTTGTTTTGGGCTGATTGTTGTAAATTGCAAATACCCTTATTAGGATGTTATTTAAGTCATATTGCATGATGTTAGAAAGCTAAGAGCACGATGTCTACTCTTCGTCGATGGTTGCTTAAGTTACTTGACTTGTTTTGATTATAGTTCTTTCTAGCCTTGTAGAATGTAACAAATAATATCGCGATTCGATAACTCTAAAAATTAGTTTATCGTTGTATAAGTGTTGTGTTGAAAATTGTAAGGCTTAGTTGTGATTGGTTATTTTTAGGTAACGCAAGCTGATATGTACAAAATTGGTTAATGTAAAGAAACGATTCACATATACTTTTACTTTTAAATTGATGGAAGGACTTATGTTGTGTTGAGTTAATAATTTTGACTTGTACTGAATGTGTTATGTGCGTACTAGAGTGATCGAAAACTCATGTTGAATGGGTGATAGCGGTTACTTTGGTATTTAGTTGGCTTGGCAAAGTCGATAAGGAGACTTAATAGTTCCATTCATAGCTCTATAGGCGCCCATCGCATGAGAGGAAGGTAGAACTTTAATTGGATGATTTTTGTGACTTTTAGTCGTGCAGTGACGCTTACAGGTACGTACACGCAGTAATTAACTCTTGCATACATCTTGCATTGTATATTTATCGATATTGAATTGTTTTAAAGCATATGTTGTACACTATCTATGAATTATCGTCGAATGAAATATCAAAGTTATCGATTATATGATTTTCAAGTTTACAGATGAGAACGATTCTCTAATTACTAAGATTTGATTATTGTTAGTTGGAAATAGTGAATGGTTCCCTTATTGATAAGTTTGACTTACGTTAGTTTGAATGAGAATGACTCCTTTGTTATTGAGGTTAAATTATGTTAGTTGAATAAGGAATGATCCCCTTATTAATGCGGTTGATTTATGTTTTATTAATGGGAAGAAGTCCCTTAGTGATAGAGTGAGAAAGTGTTGGATAAGGCGAAATGGAATGAGAATAAATCCCTTTGTGATGGAGTAGGAAAAGTTGTTGGTTGTAATGGGAATAAGTCCCTTATTGATGAGATAACAAATTTGTACGAATATTGTGGCTCCCCTGGTTAGGGTACCCCAGTGGGTTTAATTCCCGGAGGCATGGATCATCAGTATATTGTCGTTGTACGGGGGTATGTTTATACTTTACCATTGGGCGCCGGTATGACCGTCACCGCCCTTGGTTGAGGTATTGCCATGTGGATCTTGCAAACCCAATATGGTGGCCTCTAGTCACATACGTTAGGTATGTTGGCTCCGCTGGTTTGGTACCCCAGTGGGTTTAGTTCCCGGAGGCATGGATCATCTATATATGGTCGCTGTACGGGGGTATGATCATACTTTACCATTGGACCCCGGTATGGCCCGTCACCGCCCTTTGGTTGAGGTGTTGCCAGTTGGGTATGGTGGCCTCTAGTCACGTATATATAGATATTTGAAAGTGGTTAAGCTCTTGGTTTAAGTGATATCGAAAAGTCATGATATCGAAAAGAAATAAAGAAGATAGGAATGATAGTGAGAAGTAGGAGGTGACATTTAGTGGTTATGGTTGGCACTTGGAGTGTTGTGAAATCACCTTCATCTTATGACATATTTTATTGATGCTAATTATACTTTATTATGATATGATGTTAGTTTCTGACGTGTACTGTTTGTTTTCATTATTGATGTCTCGTCTTTGATGGCCCTGCTATGACGCGTTGGTCTATGATTTTACGTTGAGCAGCGGGGACGTCATAGAGAGACATTACAGGTGATGAAGCTTCTATGCATTCCATACGGGGGGAATGAGTGAGAACCTTGAAGCGTGTGATGTTACATTTATTTATTTTTTTTTGACGTTAGATGTAGTTTCTTGGTATTTAAATTTGTTTATGTTTTTGGCTTGAGACACATGTCCTCGTTTTTGTATAAGTTATTTCCGCTGCGTGGTTTATAAATCGTATGGTTTTAAAGAGTCAAGTCGGTTTAAAACGCAAGCGTTGACACCGGAACCACGATCCTTACTTGGCATGTTGATTTGAGAAGCCGGTGATGAATCATTCCGTCGTGATATAGTTTTAATAGGCCGTTGATGTCTTTGCTTTATTAGATTCTAAATAACTTTTGTTTTCTAAAAAAAAAACGTGCACAGTTTTAGGGTAGATGCTGCCAAAATTTCCCTCACCTTTTTAAAGTTAATATTTAACGTTTGTCAAAATTATTTTCTTTTTCTTTTTATGTAACACCCGAATTTCCTCTCGTCCTTAACGGTTTTGGTTTCGTTTAAGGGTCGGAAATTCAGGGATGTTACATAAGTATATATATACTTAACCCTAGATAACCTAAATTTACCATATTTAACCTTATTATTTAAATTATTCAAATTATGTATATTTTAATTAATTAACAAACTAAGTACATAAGTAAACTATTGTGATACATAATTAAACTACATACATAATAAATCAAACTACATACATATACATAATAAACTACATACATAATTAATTAACAAATTAAACAACTAAACAAATTGAATTAAACAACGTACATAAGTAAACTATATACATAAAACTTATAAATTAAACAACTAAAACAACTAAACATAATAATCAACAAACTAATTATAAATGCAATAACATGTTTGTTCAAACACTAACCTAGCTTGTTCAAACTATACGCACACATGCTTGTTTAATAAAAACAACTGAATTATATTTAAACACACAAAATCCTAAGTAACAAAGATATCATAAAACAAAAAATTAGTATAAAATAAACAACTTGGGTTATACCTTAAAGAAGAAAGCTTGAACTTAAAACTAGGTTGAATAGCAATAAAATTGGGTTATGAAGAAAGCCCAACAATAATAAAACGAAGCTTGAACAACGAAATTGGGTTGAACAGCAAAGTAGGTTTGAATGAAGAAGCAGATGAAAGGAGAAGAAGGAAGGCGTGTATTTTTTTGTTGAATGAAATGAAGTAATGAAACAGTATGTTAAAAATCATAACGTTAAGTTTATTAAAAAAGAATTATTGGCTGCGGACAGCTAAGAAACCGCAGCCTTTGCCCTCTTTTTTTATTTAATTCGAAAAAAACACTTATTGGCTGTGGATGTTGTGTGAACCGCAACCTTTGACAATTATTTGCTGCGACATTGAGTGAACCGCAGCCATTGTGTATGTTTTTTTTTTGAAATTTGATTTTTGGCTACGTATAATTCTAAATCGCAGCCAATTAATAGTAGCCAATAGCTTTTTTCCACTAGTGATTGAAAGTCAAAGGTCATTGAGCATGGTCAACTGTCAATTAGCAGGTCATCCGGTGAAGTGACTGTATCGATGTCGTATTTCCCAAGTTGAAGGTTGTTGTTGGTAAAAAACAAAGTTTGGGGCTGTTTATTTGAAATTGAGTAAACTTTAAGGCTGTTGTTGGTAAATGATCCAAAAAAATAAGAACCATTCAAAGTTTGACATATGGCATATTCTAATTTTTCTTTAAATTTTTTGCAAAAAAAACCGACTATAAGAGGTGATGAAAACAGGCAAGTACTTTAGAAGAAAATAGGGTGCAAAGATTAGATTTTTCAAAAATAATCAAAAGGTGAGATTTTTGAAAGAGAATCACCCAAAGGTGGGGATTTTTAAAAGTAAATTTTCCTATAATTAAAATTTAGCGTACTATTCTTCTCACTAATTATCATAGTATCATACTATAATCTTGACGTGGAGTTTAGTTCATAGCTATGCTAATATTAATATTTTGTCTATAAATTATGTAAGACTATTTAATAAATAAAAATTAACTAGGTTTGGTCAAAGGTCACCTAACAAGTCATCCTATAAATTCGTCTGACTTAGCAAAGTATTACAAGTTGGTGGTTGTAATTAAAAAAGAAAAAGTTTACGGGTGTAATCACAAAGTCCTCAAACTTTAAGGCTATAATTCGCAAATTCTTTAATGTAGTGTTTGAGAATAAGTATTTCATTCAAAATATGGATTTTAATTATGAAATCATAAATGAAGAATTTGAGAATGACAAGATTTGAGTAGTCATTCTCAAATTCTTAACTTTAACTACTTTCAAAACAATGGTGGAATTTGATCCAAATCCATATTTCAAATTCTCAACTTTAACCATGATTATTATTTACAAGTTACAACAAGAAAGAAATTTTTGATTTGCGAAACAAAAAAATTTGAGCCAATTTCAAAATTTCAAATGAAATCATTGTTCCCAAATATGACATTATAAATTTATAATAACAAATTTTAAGTGTTTGTTTTTTCTTACAATTTCTTATTTTTGCAAAAATCTTGAATCATTAGCTTTTTTTAAATTTTTCTTCCTATAGTAAATATTAATCATGGTTTTTAGTTAAGAGTGCTTTGAGTTAGGTCTATTGACTATAACATAATTTTAATTAAGAATGTAATTTACAATTATACTTTTATAAGCTTATTAATATTTTGTCAATTATTAACTTAAAAATAATACTATAAATAAATTGTACTTTATAAACATAACAATAAATTTATTATATCCTTATATGCCTTTTTACATAAATCAGGTTTCAGCTATTAATTAAATTTTACCACACTCCTCACTAATAAGCTAGTCAAACCAGTTAATAAAATCAGTTGCTCTAATCAGCTATCAGTTGTTTGCCAAATATCCCTTTATATACTTCTATTAATAATAATACGAATGAAAATATTAGATTGTCAATGTTTTATAAATGTGTAAATAATACAAGGATTGAAAATGTATAGGCAGTAATAAGCAACATCAAAGTAAGACATAATAAAAATATATTGAAGACTTTATTTGTTCAGTGATAAAACATGAAAACGTATTGAACAGTTGCAGCCCTCCATGTGAAACAATCTCATTTCCCTCGCTACGTGTGGAAGGAGCTCAACAAAAGAAAAAGAACTATTCATTAAATTAAAAAAATAAATAGTAAAATACTACTTGCATTTTATAGTTATCACTGAGCTATTACTATAAGTTGTGAATAATAAACCTAACTTTTAAATCAAATGTTTTCATGGGCATATTTTTGATTTGGCAATAACACAATCAAGAAAAAGTCCACCATATCGATTAAATATATTTCGATTAAACTCAAAGCTAACAAAAAATACAATTAACTTCGTTGTAACAATACTCAAAGGCATGAAAATTTTTACAAAGTTTGATAAGCAACTACTATCTAGCAAGCTACAACACTATAGCATCATCACTAACCTTTTGACTCACTTTACCAAAGTAATTTTTGACCGAAATAACTCATGCATAATTGCTTTGTCATCACCAAAATTACATAGTAGATTGCCAAAATCAAGTAACATAGTAGAGGATGACAACCCTAATCTAACTATAAATGTACATTGTCCATATGACTGGTTATTACACCAAAAGTAGAATAATGTTTGACACGTGGCGGATGTAGAATGAAAGTTGAGAAATTTTTAATTTTTTGCCACTAGTCACCTTAAATCATATTCCATTCAATTTTTTTCAATTGTCCCATTTGGTTGGACACGGATATAAGAGTGGGATGGTGTCCTCCAAAAAGGTGATAGTTGGGTTATTTTAATTGATTAAATTAATTGTAAAGGTGCTCATGGGGGTATTGTAAGCAGTAAAAGTAGGGTAATTTTGGTCATTACTTGTGTCAACATGGGTATTTAGGTAAAAAATCACGGGCAAAAAAGAAAATGAGACAGTTGATATGAATTTGCCAAATAAGAAAATGAAACAATTGAAAAGAATTGGAGGGACTAGGGAGTATTTATTTACTCTAAAGTCTTCATTGCTAGTTTTTAGCTTTGATTAAACTATTAGTATAAAACATCCTTACCTCTCCCTCATATTCATTACTTATTTTTATCATTCAAATATATAAGACTTTAACTCTTCATTATATTCACATATAATTCATGTGTGACTAATTTTGAATTATCTAATTTGATCAAGTATGTAATTTTTTAATATAATTATGAAATACCTTTAGATTTTAATATTAATATAAAATTTCAATTATTTTTACAGCTGATCTTGGGTGAGACCGTCTCAAATTGAGACAAGAGTGGGCTGACTCGAGTTGCGCGCCTTACATGTTTTCTATTTTTTTTTTTCATTTTCTGAGCATTTTTCAATTTTAATCTTAAGGGTATTGATTTTGACATTAAAGATATCAATTTCAACGTAAAGTAATGATAGCTGCAATTATTTGCACTTATCCGCATCGATTTTATGCTCCTTATATGAAGTTTTAGCAGGTTTTAGGTGTGTTATTAGTAGTTTATTGTAAATTTTGTCTTATGAGCTTTACATTGTGTTTTATGTGATATATAAGGCAAAATTAGGATTTTTGTTAGGTTTCGGAGTTATAAGAGAGTGAAAGCTTGAAGAAATAGCCTAAGACCCCTAAAATATGTGAAGAGATCGTTGCTCACTTGAAGATGTTTGACAATGAAGATGGGCAAAAGAAAAAAGAATGAAAAATGCTTAAAAGACAAAAGTTTGGAAGTGAAATTTGATACATGCTCACTCTTTTGCCCATAACTTTTGATATAGAGATCACATTGATGCAAAATTTGCGGCATTGGAAAGTAGACTTCAAGAGCTTTCCAACGATATATTATATGTCTATATCCGATAACCGTACAAGAAATGGCGGCCATTCAAAGTTCGTCAGGCAGACAGTGAGCGACGAGTCGTCGCTTGATAAGCGACCCTCGTCACTTTTCCGTCAGAAGGCATTTTTGACGGTTTTTCTTCTGAATTTTTGGAGCCATTATATATAATGGCGGTTACTAATATTATTTTCTGTCTTAGACCAACTTTATTTCAGTTTTTCTTTTAGTTTTCTTTCAATTTTTTTTGCACTTTCATTAAAGCTTTCCTTGAAGAATTCATTGTTGCATTTGGATTTCTTATATCTAGGGATGGCAACGGGTCGGATCTGCACCGAATCTAGATGGACCTGGATCCAGATCCGTTTTCAAGAACAGGGTCCAGATCCGGATCCGCGGGTCTTAATTTTCAAGATCCAGATCCGGATCCGTGGATACTGCGGATCCAGTATCGGGTCCGGGTCCAAAACGGGTCTGACTTGTTTTTGCTTTTTTTTTTTTTATTTTCGAATCATTTTGAGATTGTCATAATGCTATTCATTGACTAATGATAATAAAATATATAATTTCACAATCAATTACTAAAAAAATATTATACAACTTAAAATATTATATAATTAATTAAGAGTTAGGGACTTGGGGTTTTGTAGGAATGGGAAATAGACAGTGAGAGAACATAGAAGAGTGGGAACTTGGGAATTAAGTGAAATGAGAGACGTGGTCACGTGAGAGAGTGGAAATTAAGTGGGAGTAAAGTTGAATTAACTGCACAATGACTTTAATATTAGAATTTGATTAAGTGATTTAATTAGAATAAGATATATATTTAATATATTAAAAAAATAAAACGGGTCCCCAGATTCGCGGGTCCGGGTCTGGGTATTTTTTTCAGACCCGGATCCAGATCCGTTGAATTTATTTGGACCCCGGACCCGACCCGGATCCGACGGGTCTATTTTTTAAGACCAAGATCCGTGAAAACGGATACGGTTCCACGGATCCGGGTCGGGTCCAATACCCATTGCCATCCCTACTTATATCTAGTTTATGTTATCTTTCAGATTTGTAAGTTTTCTTATGTTATTATTTTGTTCTTTCTTTTTATTTATTGTTTGTTGTATGTTTCCTATAGCTATGAATTGTGAGTAGTTTCTTTATCTAGGGTTAGGGTGAAATCCCTAATTCGAAGCATAAATTGATATTGTATTGATTGATGGTGTGTGTTTTGAGCCTATGATTGAACATATGCTTAATAAATCTTAATTTAAATATCTTTATTAACCTTTTCAATAAAACGGAAGTTTGAGATTAGGATTAATTTAGGATTGAGATATATTTAAGTTAAATTCCTTCTAATATTAACCAATAAAACGGAAGTTTGAGGATTAATACTAGTTGGCCTTAAATCGATATTAATCAATAAATGGCTTAATTCCATACAATCATGAGAGTAATTGAATTCCATGTTAGAATTAGGTGATGCCCGACACCCTAGTGTTTGTCATATCTTGTTTTATCACCATTTTTATACTTGTGTTAGTTTTTTGCACCCTAGGATTAGATATAAAACCCATTTATTTGTTTTTTCGTTGTCTTGTTTATCATAAAACATACAACTTAGAATTATCTCGCCTCGTTGTGTTCGACCCGCACTACGCGTACACCGTGCGCTTGCGGTTAATTAAAATTTGCTCATCAAGTAATGCTTAAACATATCAATTAAAGTAAAATTTTCAATTTGAATATATAAGTGATCAATTTTAACGTTAAACGTACCAATTTCTACATAATAGAATTGACAGTGATAAGTATTGAATTGTATGTTGTTATGTAGTTCATTTATTTTGTTTAGGAAAATTTGATTCTAAAGGTGTGAACTTTGCCTGATTTGCTTCTAAAGGTTCGAACTTTCGTTTATCTTATAAAAGTTTGAACTTTGAAGGTCATCGCTTTTAAAGGTTCGGATAACCTGTAACCGGATGAAAAGGTCATGTTCATCTCCATCATCGTCTTCTTTACTTCTTCATCTTCATCATCTTCATCTTCTTCCCACCATTTCATCATCTTCATCAGTTTTTTCCTTTTATCATCTAGAAAAATAAAATAAATAAACCCAACATTTTTCTTGGTTAAGGCTGTTAAGGTTAGTTCAAACCCAACATTTAGGTGGTGCAAAAATGATATTGCTGAAGAACAAGGTTTCTAGAGTAGAGTTGATAGAGAATCCGAACAAATTGGTTTTCAGAACTTGGGAGCCTGGGGGTTTAAGATTTCTTTCGTCTCTCCTTCCTTCTTTTCTGCAAAAACATCATCAAAATTAGTATAATTCGAGGTATGGTAAATAATGGAAGCACTAGCTTCGAAAGTATGATTAGCAATGGTGACAGTAGCCATACGACCACCGACGACATGGTTACGTTCGAAAATGTGAATTGTGGAGATTGGTGAGGGTTCTGGGAAATACTTGCGAAGAAAGTGTGCGACTGATGCGCTAGAGAATTCGCTTTTGATGATGCAGATGGCGGAAGGCGGCAGTGGAGAGGAAAGATAAAAGGGTGGAAGGAGGAGGAAGGAGAAGAAAATTGGCAGTAACAATGGTGATTTCATGGTGGAGTAGTAGATATTTGTTGATTGTTGTTGTGTCTTAATTTAAGTGGGTCGAGTCCTTCGATTAAGAATAAGATTAATGGGGTTTATAACAATAATTTCGAAACCTAAGTTTTGGAAATGAGAGATGTTTTTTAAAAAAAAGAAAATTTACTTTTAAAAATCCGACCTTTGGGCTGTTCTTTTCTAAAAATCCGACCTTTCGATTATTTTTTAAAAATCCGACTTTTACACCCCATCTTCATCTAAAGTACATTTTGACCGGTTACCTGATGTTTTTAAAATTTTCCCACCTAAGTCCTCTCGTTTACTTCCCTCCTGTCCCTCATTTATTTCCCTGCTTCCATACCTAGTAAACATTATCTCACCATAAGTGTGCTTCATCTTACCTCAACTCCCTTTGCTCTTTAAAAACCTGCGCCAAATCAGATCATTCTTCACTCCTCTCATTTACTGTGGTAGTTGGCTTCCCAGATCAGGTATGAAACCCTAATCTCAATCTTTTCCATTTATGGTTTTTTAGTTTTCTTGCATTTACAGAGGCTCATCTCCACGTTTTTTTTCATAATTGTTGAAGCATTTACTGAAAGCAAGTCTATTTCTTTGCCATTTTTGTTCATTGATTTTGTTTTCTTTGTTTATTGTTGAAGATGGATGATGTGGTTTCATTTAGGTTTTGGTATGGTGGTAAATTCAGTAGTGATGATGATGATATGTCTTATATTGGGGGTATGAATAGGACGTTTCAAGTGAGTCTTGATGATTTGTGTTTTGATTTTCTTATGTCTCTTGCTGCAAAGTGTATCACAATGAGAAGATGAACTTTGATTTGGAAGGGGAGAGTACATGGTAAAGATGGTTGAAAATGAAAAAGATGAAACTCTATAAAATTAGGATTTATTAATTTAGAATTTCTCTTTTTTTAATAAAATGCAATTTAACCGGTTCTTCAGGTTAAAGAATGGGCTGTGTAATTTAGACGAAGATGGGGTGTAAAGGTCGGATTTTTCAAAAATAATCGAAAGGTCGGATTTTTAGAAGAGAACAACCCAAAGGTCGGATTTTTAAAAGTAAATTTTCCTTAAAAAAAAGTGATTTTGATTTATGGAAGAAGTCATGAGTAGAATTGATTAAAATTGGAGTTGAATTGGGGATTTTTGTAGTGAGGTTGAAGAAGCCATTGATGAAGAGGTTGAAGAAGCCATTAATGGAGGTGTTTAAGGAAGAATCTGTTGAGGAAGAAGATGGTAACTTGATATTCCAGGTTACCAAAACCGGTTGAACCTTTAAAAGCGGATGACCCCCAAAGTTCGAACCTTTATAAGATAAATGAAAGTTCGAACCTTTAAAAGCAAATCAAGCAAAATTCACCCTTAAGAATCCAATTTTCCTTTTGTTTATAATTGATATAGTAAACAACATAACAGAAACAAGATAAGGTCATAATTGATGCATGTTTGGTAATAATTGACAGTGATAAATATTGAATTGTATGTTATTATATAGTTCATTTATTTTGTTTATAATTGATATAGTTCACATCATAACGAAAACAAGATATGGTCATAATTGATGCATGTTTGGTAATAATTGATACCGTTAAAGAGAATTTCGAAGAGCTTTTTGAAGAGAAGAACACACGTAGCAGTGGGTATTAGCAGTAGAACTTAAAGAGATTTTTTGAAGAGATTTTCGTGGGTTTTTGAAGAACTTGAAGTAACATGAAGAAGAAGAACACATGCAGCAGTCGTGACTCATGGGTTTTAGAATACAACAGTATGAAGAAGAACGTTGAAATGCTGGTTTTTAAGTTTTTAGAAATAAGGTACGTGCTGGGGCTATAAAAAACCGCAGTATATAACAAGTATTTGCTGCAGGCTACAGTAAACCACAGTATATAATGACGTCTCAATAAATTTTTGTAGCTTATGTGCTGCGGGCTAGAAAAAACTGCAGCATTTGACTAACTTTTTTTTTTTGCGAAAATTCTTTTTTGCTATCAAAAGTTGCGTTTAACAAAAACCGCAACAAATGAACTAATAGTTAGGCTTCCATTACTATGTAGTATTACAAAAGACAAGTAGATAACATACAACATCTTTGTTCATTGAGAAATCACTGTTACAAGCTTTTGTCTGTTTTGTTGAAATTTTTTGGAAAACTATTGTTTCATGACAGAAAGATTTCTAAAGTTCCAAAGCAACTAAAATCTATGTACGAATGAAATCTGTTAATTTTCCTCTTCATGAAGATTAGAGGGAATTGAGGAGATCAGAAATATGGGAAAGAAAGAATTGTTATTCTTATTAATCTGATTACAAATGAACATACAAGAGGTATTTATAGATTACAACATAAGGACTAACTATGGTTAGTTACAACTCTACCTAACTTCTGTTAGGACAGAAGGTTACACTTAAATACATAACCCACGTGGGTTAAGCTAGCTAACTGACTTTTCTAAATAGCTGAATCTTGATGACGTGGTCTTCATGAGGTAGAGATCAGCTGACAGCTGCTGCTTTCTTGGTGTAGTGTAGGTAGATCAGATTTGTTGTTGTTGTTGTTCCTCTTCATATCCTCTTGTTGCTGGCCTATAACCCTTATACTTAACATCCCCCCTCAAACTAGAATAGGGGGAGACCATTCCTAGTTTGGTTAGAAGCTGCTTGAAATGTGGAGAGGGTATAATTTTGGTAAGGACATCTGCAAGTTGGTTTCTTGTGGGGAGATATGATAGCTGGATGAGACCTTCAAGTACCTTATCTCTAGTGAAATGGCAATCCACTTCTATATGTTTAGTTCTATCATGGAAGACTGAATTTTTTGCTATATATAGTGCGGATTGGTTGTCACAATGAAGTGTGATAGGTTTTAATTTGGGTTAGGCTGAGTTCTTCTAAGAGTCTGACAATCCAAGTGATTTCTGCAGCTGTAGAGGCCATGGCCCTGTACTCAGCCTCTGAGCTGGACCTTGATACTGTTCCTTGTTTCTTGGATTTCCATAAAACAGGTGATTGGCCAACCATGATAAGGTATCCTGTTACAGACCTTCTGGAGTCAATGCATGATGCCCAATCACTGTCTGAGAATGCTTGAACAGTGATTTTGTTTGTGGCTTTGAGTAAGATGCCTTGCCCACAAGTGTTGCTAACATATGATAGGGTGTATTGTGAAGAGTGAATAGTCATTCTTTGACTGATGATAGTTTTGATTGGTGAGCTCTTTGACCAGTTTTGCAAACCACTTTCTAAAAGCTTGCTTCAGGCCGTACAGTGACATTTTTAACTTGCAAACTTTATTTTTTATCTTTCCATAGCTTGTGTGTATTTGCATATACACTTCTTCCTTCAAATCTCCATGAAGAAAGGCATTGTTAATGTCCAATTGGTACAAAGGCCATCCTTTATGGCTGCAACTGCTATAAGGCATCTTATGGTGGACATTTTCACCAATCACCACTGGTGAGAATGTCTCATCATAATCTATTCCATATTTTTTGTTGTAACCCTTTGCTACGAGTCTTGCTTTATATCTTTCCAATGTGCCATTGGCATTTAGCTTGACTTTAAAAACCCATTTGCTTCCTATGGCTTTTTTGTTTGGGGGAAGTGTGACTATATCCCAAGTTTGGTTTTTTTCTAGGGCATCAATTTCATGCTTCATTGCTTTTACCCACATAGGGTTTAGTAGGGCTTCTGGCTCATAATGTTCTAATTGGTGTTGTAGGGCTTTATTTGTTTTACTGTCGTGTTTTTACTGTCTTTATGTGTCGCAAGCCCACACCAATGTGTTGCTGAATTACAGTGGTAATCACCTAGGTGTGCAGGTGGTCTTCTGACTCTTTCTGATGTTCTAAGAGTGCTAGGACTATTTGTTGGTCCTATAGTTAATGGACTTGGATCTTCTTCATCCAAGGTTCTGTTTTCTTCTGTTTGTTCTAGAGTACTTAGTTCATCAGACATATGAGGATCATCTGCCTCAGGTATGTGATCATTCATGTCCTGTACTGTCTCATGTTGACATTGATAATCATACATGTGTGTGTCTGGAGTATTTGTTGTTTCTATATTGTTGACCGGTAGAAAGAAACTTGTTGGTTTGTTCTTGGCTTCTTGTTTTTGCATGATTTGGTAGGGGAAGATTTTTTCATGGAAAATAACATCTTTTGTTAATTCAGTTCTGTGTTGGTTTCTATGTTGAAGAGCTTGTAACCCTTTTTGTTAACAGGATATCCTAAGAACACACATTTTTGTGCCCTTTGAGAGAATTTGTGCCTCCCTTGCTTGAGGGTACTGGCATAGCATAGGCACCGAAATGCTCTGAGGTGCTCTAGATTTGGCTTAATTCCATATAGCTTTTCATGTGGTGTGATTCCACCTATAGCAGACAGTGGCATTCTGTTTATCAGATGCACTGCACATTGGATGCAATCTCCCCAAAATTTCATGGGGAGATTGGATTGAAAAAATAAACATCTTGCTGTTTCCAAGATGTGTTTTTGCCTTCTCTCGACTACCCCATTTTGTTGGCGTGTGTCTGCACAGCTTGATTGTTGTTTTATGCCATGTGCAAGGTAAAAGTCTAATGCTTCACCTTTTGTTAATTCCATGGCATTATCAGTTCTCACACACTTTACTTTGAGTGAGAGTTGGTTTTCAACAAGTCTTACAAAATTCATGAAAGTCTTAGGAAAGTCTGATTTCCTTTTTATTAAAAAAATCTAAGACATCCTGCTGAAATCATCCACTATGGTTAGGAACATTTTACAACCTAATCTAGAAACATATCTAAAAGGACCCCAAATATCTATATGGAGTAATTCTAATGGATGAATAGTTTGACTATTGGATGAAGGGTAAGTGTTTCTTCTTTGTTTGCCCAGTGGACAGATGGTACATATGACTTTATTCTTGATTAACTTGTTCATTAGGTCAGGCAGCAACAGCTCTAGTTTCTGCATTGGCATGTGCCCCATCCTTAGATGCCACAGTTTTGCTTTGTTCACAATGGCATCAGAATTATTGGTTGTGCTGGAATTGCTGACAGTAGAATGATTGTTCTTGTTTCTTCTGATGTTTGTTGTGTTCTTCTCTTGAATCACATACAACCCATTTCTTTCCTCACCAAGAAGCCAGGGCTTCTTCATCAAGGGTTCCTGGGCAAAACATCCATGAGCATTGAAGAATATTTTACAGTTTAAATCTACTGCTATCTTGTTGATAGAAATCAAGTTATACTGAAACATTGGCACAAACAACACATTATACAGAGTTATCCCATTTTGCAAAATTACAGTACCTTTATATTTAATTCTGATTTTAGTGCCATCTGGTATAGTTACTTGATGATTCTCTTTTTCAATTAGGCTATATCTAGTAAA
>CM025921.1:15517352-15552837 GCA_000753965.2 Amaranthus hypochondriacus | reverse complement strand
AGTTTTGAAGATAAACAAACAAGATGGATGACACAAATGTTGATGAGAAATTTCGATCCCGACATTGAGGTATTTATTTCTTACTTTGAACAATTAGGGTTAATTGATGATTATGATGTTTTTGAAGATTACACAAGTGAAACATATGGGAATATTGATGTCAGTTTAGACTTGTGTTTAAATAATTCTCAAACATCAGCACAAGAAGATCAGAATCAGCCAAACAGCAACAATACAACAGAGCCAAACAACAATAGTTCAGAACCCACCATCCAGCACATAACCAAACAGCAACAATTAGTAGGGAAACTCACTGTTGAAAAAAGGAAGTTGATTGTTCAACAATTAACTTGCCTTGTCACCCCCAAGTATTATCTTGCCTAAAGGGAGTATAAAGGCAACAGCTCTTGCAAATAATGTGTCGCGTTGGACTGTTTGGAGGCTATGGGAAAGTGCCAAAACATCCATAGCCAATGGAGGTGTTATTGATGTTAGAAGTAAGAAGAGGGGAAGGGTTAGAAGGAAAAAAAATGTTTTTAACATGGAAACACTTAATGCAATTCCAATTGAGAAAAGAACAACTATTAGAGCAATTGCTAGTGAGATGAAAATGGGTCATTCACAAGTGTATCGAATGTTAAAGGCTGGAGACCTTAGATCCCACACAAATTCAATCAAACCAAAGTTGTCACATGAGCACAAAGTTAATCGACTTAATTTTATTTTATCTCAAGTTATACCGGCAACAGTAAACACACTGCCCAAGTTTGGTTTGATGTACAGCATGGTACACATAGACGAGAAATGGTTTTATATGAGTCGAGAGACACAAAGATTTTACTTATTCACATGGGAAGAAGAAGAGCCATATAGGTGTGTTCAAAACAAGAAATTTATAGGTAAAGTCATGTTCATAGCTGCTGTTGTTGCTAGACCCTATAATAAACAACAATGGAGACATATTATGGGATGGAAAGATAGGCATCTTCCTTTTACAGAAATACAAAGGGCAGTAAGGAGTTCAACCAATAGGCCAGCGGTACACCCGAATTAAAAGCAATTACAAGAGTTACCCGAGATGTCATAAGGCAAAAGTTAATTGCCGAAGTTTTACCAGCTATTAGATCAAAATGGCCAGCAATGGAGTCAGGGATATATGGATACAACAAGACAATGCAAGACCACACATTTTAATTAATGATCAAGCATTCAATGAAGCTGCTACACAAGATGGATTCAATATAAGGCTTGTCTGTCAACCAGCATCAAGTCCAGACATGAACATATTGGATCTAGGTATATTTAATGCGCTTCAATCGATTCAATTTAAAGAATTTCCAAAGGGATTTAGAAGCTTTAGTTAAGGCAGTTTATGATGCATATGAAACATTCAATCCAAAACTTTTGAATTACTCATGGATTCAATATCAATTATGCATGATTGAAGTACTTAAAGTTAGAGGTGGTAACAATTACAAGCAACCACATATGGGAAAGAATAGATTAGACAGGCTAGGTCAATTGCCAAGCCAACTTGAAGTTGATACTGAGTTGATAGATTCAACAAATGAATATTTACGTCGCGGGTTAATTAATCTCAATGTTCTTCCTCAAGAACATTGAAATTAATTAGTCATAGGATAAACATTTTGTAAAGGATGAAAATATGCCACATTTTGTATGTTGTAGATTAAAATCAACATTTTGTAAAAGATTATATGCAACATTTTGTATAGTCTAGATTGAAATCTAAATTTAAATCAACATTTTGTAAAGGATTATATGCTAATATGAATATATACTTCCTCTGTTCCGTTTAAGTTGTAACATTGCGTTTGGGAACACCTCTCATTAATCATTGAGGTGATTGTTTAAGCAATTTTTATGCATCAATTTAACATTTAACATTTAACATCATTCGTTAATTTTTATTCCCATGTTTCACTTGTGTTGTGATATTTCCCTCAGATTGTTTAAGGTTAGCATCATTTAAATGTGTGCACAATAAAGCAAATCAGCCTCATCTCGAGTGTAAACACAAGTAAGGACGCAAAATACATCTATGACATGCCATTAATACTCAGAGTTACATGTTTATGCCATAATTAATTGAAGTGAATGGGTGGTGCAACTAAAACAGAACAAAGAAAGTAGTAACGCATAAGGCAAAATTAACCCCATCAATGTAACTGAAATGGCATAAGCAATAGTGCATTTGTGTCAACCTACTTTGTGCTTAAGCCCAAGGTGGCATGAAGTTGCTTACTTATTTGTGCACACATTTATCAGTTTATACCCCATTATCATAGGGATTTTACCATACATCCAGACTATAAACCAACAAATAAACAGAACAATAACATAAATAAACATCTAAAACCAACAATAATAAACAAAAGTTAAAACTAAACTAAGATTAAAACCACCATTTATAAACAAGGCTTAAAAACTAAACTAAGATTAAAACCAGCAATAATAAACAAAATTTAAAACTAAACTAAGATTAAAACCAACAATAATAAACATAACTTCAAAACTAAACTAAGATTAAAACCACCATTTATAAACAAAACTTAAAACTAAACTAAGATTAAAACCAGCAATAATAAACATAACTTAAAACTAAACTAAGGATTAAAACCAGCAATAATAAACAAAATTTAAAACTAAACTAAGATTAAAACCAACAATAATAAACATAACTTCAAAACTAAACTAAGGATTAAAACCATCAATAATGAACAAAATTTAAAACTAAACTAAGATTAAAACCAACAATATTAAACAAAACTTAAAACTAAACTAAGATTAAAACCACCATTTATAAACAAAACTTAAAACTAAACTAAGATTAAAACCAGCAATAATAAACATAACTTCAAAACTAAACTAAGATTAAAACCAGCAATGATAAACATAACTTCAAAACTAAACTAAGATTAAAACCAACAATATTAAACAAAACTTAAAACTAAACTAAGATTAAAACCACCATTTATAAACAAAACTTAAAACTAAACTAAGATTAAAAGCAGCAATAATAAACATAACTTCAAAACTAAACTAAGATTAAAACCAGCAATAATAAACATAACTTCAAAACTAAACTAAGATTAAAACCATCAATAATGAAACAGATCAGATCATGAAGATAAACAAGAATCAACTTTTAAAAATCGACATAAGATTAAATAAACATGCATGAACATAAACTAAGATTAAACAAAACTTAAACATGAAACAAAAAAATCAGATCTAAACCTAAAACAGAACAACATGAAACAGATCAGATCATGAACATAAACATGAATCAACTTTTAAAAATCGACATAAGATTAAATAAACATGCATGAACATAAACTAAGATTAAACAAAACTTAAACATCAAACAAAAAATTCAGATCTAAACCTAAAACAGAACAACATGAAACAGATCAGATCATGAACATAAACATGAATCAACTTTTTAAAAATCGACATAAGATTAAATAAACATGCATGAACATAAACTAAGATTAAACAAAACTTAAACATGAAACAAAAAAATCAGATCTAAACCTAAAACAGAACAACATGAAACAGATCAGATCATGAAGATAAACATGAATCAACTTTTAAAAATCGACATAAGATTAAATAAACATGCATGAACATAAACTAAGATTAAACAAAACTTAAACATCAAACAAAAAAATCAGATCCAAACCTAAAACAGAACAACATGAAACAAATCAGATTATGAACATAAACATGAATCAACTTTTAAAAATCGACATAAGATTAAATAAACATGCATGAACATAAACTAAGATTAAACAAAACTTAAACATCAAACAAAAAAATAAGATCTAAACCTAAAACAGAACAACATGAAACAGATCAGATCATGACATAAACATGAATCAACTTTTAAAAATCGACATAAGATTAAATAAACATGCATGAACATAAACTAAGATTAAACAAAACTTAAACATGAAACAAAAAAATCAGATCTAAACCTAAAACAGAACAACATGAAACAGATCAGATCATGAACATAAACATGAATCAACTTTTAAAAATCGACATAAGATTAAATAAACATGCATGAACATAAACTAAGATTAAACAAAACTTAAACATCAAACAAAAAAATCAGATCTAAACCTAAAACAGAACAACATGAAACAGATCAGATCATGAACATAAACATGAATCAACTTTTAAAAATCGACATAAGATTAAATAAACATGCATGAACATAAACTAAGATTAAACAAAACTTAAACATAAAACAAAAAAATCAGATCTAAACCTAAAACAGAACAACATGAATCAGATCAGATCATGAACATAAACATGAATCAACTTTTAAAAATCGACATAAGATTAGATAAACATGCATGAACATAAACTAAGATTAAACAAAACTTAAACATGAAACAAAAAAATCAGATTTAAACCTAAAACAGAACAACATTAAACAGATCAGATCATGAACATAAACTTTTAAAACAGAAATCAGATCATAAACTTAAACATGCATGAACTAAACATGAAAATTCGACATTAAACATGAACTTTTAAAACAGATTTCAGATCAGATCATAAACTTAAACATGAAAATCGACAAAAATAGAAATCAACAACATTAATCAAATCTAAAAAACATGAAAAGATAGGGTTAGAAATGCTTATTATTTCTGCCACGAATGGTCATTTTGGGGGGTATCCTTTTTTCATAGAGTAAAAAACCTTCTTCGTCATCAGAGTAAGGATCAGGAAAAGAGTATAAATCAGATGAACAACAAAACTCATTCTCCATTTTAGGATCAGAAAAACCGATAGTTTCATCACTATCAAAAGACTCCATTTTAGGAGGATGAGATAACCCATAATAATCAGATGAAGAATCCATAAAAATAACCCAAAACAATAAGATCTGAAACGAAAGAAACAGAGAATTGGTAGGGTTTCTAGAGAGAGAGAGGGAGAGGTGCCGTTGAGAGAGGGAGGAAATGAAGGGTTAATTAGGGTTTGGGGAGGATCACAAGCTTTTATAGGGAGGTGGGTTCTGGAGTGTTCTACTTCTTGGTACCGTTGGAATTTAATGGGAAGGTTGGGAGATGAAAGTTGGTTGGGGTATTTAATAAAGTTTTTTTTTTTTTAAATAAATTTAAGGTAAGTTAGTTGAATGGGTATTAAATTTAATTAAAAAATTGAAATAAAAAATTAATTAATGGAAGGTAGGTATTGGTTGTGGGTATATTAAATGATTAATGGGATGATATATGATTGATGGTGATATGTGGGGTAGGAATAAAATGATAATAAAATAAGATTATTTTTTGCCAAATATAGTAATGGTGCAAGTATTGTGAAATGGACAAATAAGGTAAGTGTTGCAAGTATTTTGGAACGGTAAGTATAATAATAATAATGTTAGACAGAACCCCTAAGCAAACATAAGTCACAAATTTTGTACCAATTCTTCATCATTAATAACTTCTTCAATAACATTTATGCAAGAACCAACAGACTTCCCCATAGACATGGCATCAGCAAGTTTTACTCGAGCTTCTTCATGACGACGTAGGAGAAGAATTGTATTCAAGACGGCCCATCTCACCTGTGAATCTGCTTTCTTCTGTGTGAATCCCAAGCTCTTTAGCAATACATCCAACTTCACATAACAAATAAACAATCAGAGAACCGAGGGAATGAAATATTTTCATTCGTACACATTAAACAAACCTTGGGTAGTGCAGAAACACGGCTGCATCGATCACATCGGCTGCGTTGCAAGGTTTAAAAAAATGATCTAATGATTCTTGTGTTGTAACAGTGTAAAAATACTGCACCTTGGGTACTCATAATTTCAATAAATATTTGGGGTTAAGATAACTGCACCGCTCCTGTTACTGCATCAATGCATCGTTATCGCAATTGTGACCGGTACCGCATTTTTGCACTATAATTAGATCTTATTGTTCTTTAAAACATGGGTGTTTTTGATGAGGATATTATATGAAGATGACGAATTCACGATTCAGTACATATGCTGCATATGATATATGGATATGGATATGCATAGAGTATTGACTTTAGAGTGAAAACTGCAAACCTTGTTAATATCAGCTAAGCCTCCTTCTGCATATCCATATAATAGATACTCTGTTGCTACACCCGCCAAAGCTATACATGAGAATCTGTTCAGCATCTAATCAAAGGCATAACCGTGTCTCAATTGAAAGGAAATTCCCTCAAACAAGTTCAGATTATCGAGTCTGATGCAGCCTGACCCTATTCGTTGGCCAATTTGACCAGCCTGTACAAATTATCAATTTTGGACATATTTGGCCTAGAGCAGATCGGTCTGATCCAGTTTTGGGTGGCTGTTGGACTGATCAGCTCTATGTAAAATGAGAAAGAATGGTGCCAAATAAAATTGCAGCAAAGAACAGAAAATACCGTGGCTGTGACTTTTCCATTGTTTATCTACAAAATAAAAACAAAATGATCCAGAAGTTCAATAAGTGCATAGAATTTATGAACGGTAAATGCAAATGCGTAAAGCTAAGAAGACATGTTTGAATTTAGCATTGCTAATTGCAACATACACTGAGGACAAAGCGCATATAGTTTTTCAGAGTGATACAAGCAAGAGAAAATCGTCAAGTTATTGAGAGAGTACGACTTACTTCCTCGAGAAATTCATAGTCTATGAAACTTGTCCCTGCTTGAACATTAAGAGACCCTTCTTTCCTCAATGCCTCTAAACTCGAAAGGGTATACCCGCTAGGAAGGATGCCAAGCAAGTAGGCAATTAGAAAGTGTCCAGCCTCATGCTGCAGTTGATCTTATGGTCAGTTCATATTACAATGTATAAAGCATAACTAGCGGGGGTTCAAACAGATCCCATGACCTGACATTCATCCGACCTTGTAACCAAACCCGATTTGACACGCAAAATGAATTTACAATTATGTAAAAATCAATATCGACACAAGACTCAATTTTGAACCGATCAGAAACAATTGACCCGAAAATGAAATCGACCCGATAACTCGAATGAATGAACACCTCAACGCATAACCCCGGGAAGAATTTTATCTCGAAAAGCTTAGCATCAGTAGAAGATTAATTACAAGCTTCAGGCAAAAAAATGACAGCTCAAGTGCTTACTTGAATAACCCGGTTGTGGTATTTTTGACTGAAAGTGTGACCAATGGTATCAAGAGCCAAGCTATAAATTCCTCCATTAAAAGAAACCTGTCAAACAGGGACCAAATTTTAGGGTTGGTTATGTTTCGGTAACCAAGAACTAAAATAATGAAGATATTGACACACATACTAATATGGGTTGTTAACAAATTAAAATTGGCTAAACACACATAATAAAGAAAAATATCATTTTGGCTAATTAATGAGGCTCCAATTTTAGGTAGGAAACAAATTTTGAAGTTTAAAAAAGAAAAAAAAAAATACCAAGTCCCATGTCCACAAGAATAAAATTCCCAAAGAGATATACAGGAGTTGTTGGGGGCTAAGTTCAAAGGCATTCCATGCAGCAACACCGCCTAAAACTGCAGCAATCTGAAGATTCCTTTCAATTGAACCAAGAGTTGTGTCCACGGGCGACAAGAGAGATGCAGCTTCAATACCATTCAGCTTCAATTCATCCAAATTATACAATCTCTGAGGCACCTGCACAGTGCGTAAAACTCATCAAATAACATAATTTTGATTCCAAAATGTTAGCTTGTTACCTTCAAGCCAAGAATAATTTTGTTTTTTATAAAAGCACTCCGAAATTATGATCCACATTGTGCAAGACTTTAAATGTGCTCATATCATATTTAATATCTGTGTCAAGAGTCGAACACACGTAATTGATGTTTGATACAGAGTTTCAGCTTTCACAGGCTCTGAAGTACAAAAATAAATGTCTTAAGCTACAAGTCCATCGTCCATGTATATGCAACAAGTTCATTTAGAAGCCTACCATTCCCAAGCGACATGGCCAAACTGAAACTCGCACTAGCCAAAGCTGAAGGGACTTTATCAATAACTAGTCCTGACCTATTTTGCAGAGTCTGCTATTAGAAGAATGTAAGCATACATCTAATACACTAATATTCCTATTCTGATTATTATAATGGTACGAAAGCTTGCCTTCACACCTATATGTTTCCTTCTTCCTCGTACCACGGCCAACGCACAATCAGCCGCTAAATTGTTGTAGATACCTATCACAAATCGAATCAGCCCTCACGAAAATAGTCGGCAAAAGCTTCCCTTCAAACAATTATTTTGCCTTCACCTCTATCAACATTACAATCTAGAATGGAAGCACACCCAAGTTTTAGGCTAAGACAGCCTTATAAATGTCATGGTTGACGTTCTTAGCAAAACAAACAACTTTGACACCCAATATGTCGTGGACTCCTTTATATATTCCAGCCCCTTTTCACATGATATCCGACGTTGGTACTCTCTCATCTAATTTTAATTTAAGCACAAAAAATGAAATTACTGTTTAAGATGTGGTCATTCTACTTAAAAATGTTCTCCATGTCTCAAAATTAATTATGAATTTAACTTATGTGTGTAATTGTGTAAGATTACCACTAATAATATGCTTTAGTTAGTTTTTGACCCTTTTAGCTTTTCTGTAAATGATATTCAGATGGAGCGACTCTCATGAGATGTGAGAGTCGATGACCTATATCCTACTACGGCCACAAAAAGAACCTCATTTCCCTATTCATTTGCTACATTGGCCCCCCTCCCTTTGTCTTGACCGATTGGGATTTCCAAGAGCTACTATATTAGATAAAGCAAAAGTCATTTCTTTTGCTAAAATAAAAGTATTAAATTGCCATTTTTATTCTAATACATTAGATTGGGTCATGGATATAGAAAATCCTAACTTATTTTCAAAATTTCAACCATTAGATTGCCTAATAGACAGGATCCTAAGTTCCTAATTCCTATTTTTCACCATCAAGTAAATTCAACCATTAGATTCACAATTCGATCAAATTGACAAAACACTTGCATTTTCCGATATTATAATCACAATTTTGTATCACTCATTTGGGGAATACCACCACAATTATTCAAAGTTGGTACCTTATCAAGGGTGAAGCAAAGCTACACTATAAAATTTAAGGCCGTGTGGGTTTTACAGTTTTTTCGAAATTTTTAGGCTAAGTAGTTAAACTAAAGCAAATATAATGTAAATTAATATCAACTAATAATTGAGGCTCCTAAATGCAGAGGACGATCACTTTATACCTTATAACAAGATAATCAAGAGTTGGGATAGTTGGAATTCATGTTACTTTCCCAGAAACTCAATTGGCATATCCTAAATTGAATCATCATGCTCTGCTCAAACATCTTTACAATTAATTTAATCAATTAAAATACCCAATTATCACCTTTTTAGTAGACCCATCTCACTCTTAATATCCGTGCCCAACTCAAATGGGACAATGAATTGAGTTGGAGGGAGTATTATATTTACTGTAAATAAATAAGACACACAAAAAATTTAGCACAGGCCCCAAATTTTCCAAGACGACTCTGCTGAGACATTGGTTCCGGTAAAATCTTTACAACCCTAAATTTGATAAGAATTGAACTGCAGCCCGGCGTACCAATAACCATCACATGAACCAGTAATCAAAAACAACAAAAATATCAAATTCCGGAGAATACCCAGGTTAAGAAACAAAAAGATTAACAAATGGGCATGCTTAATTTCACTGAAAGAGGCATAAATCCTTGATCATACTAGAAAAAGATGGGGTAAAGAGGGAAAAGAACCTGTCGAGCAGCACCAAAGCAACGGAGTCCGTCGGACTGAGATAGGGAATTCTTGACAAGAGAAAGAGCAGCCCTTTCATCACCTTTAGCTAATTCCATGTCCAGTTTCTCCAAAACTTGCTTTCTGAGTCCTCCTCTGGTTTCTGAAGTGGGTCCACATGTTATTGTTAGGCTGCTTACACATGACATAATGAAACCCATTCATTCACTCTAAAATCTTTGATCCTTACTTGCATGGTTTTGCTGTTTATCCTCAACGATAAAAGGGCTAATGAATAAAGGGGTAAACGGTAAAGGGACTCCAGGTATTCCCCGGTGGAGGGTTTTTAATTTTTTTTTTAAAAGATGCGAATAAATCATACTTTCCTCATTTGATACTTGCGTTTAGTAGGGGTCGAATCTCAAACCTTCTGTTCCACCACGGATGTTGATGAATGTGTATTTTTATTTTTCAACTTATTTATCCAATTCTCAAACTTCGAAATGAAACGGTCCCACATAAGATTATTTTTATTAGGCGAGTTCAATGTATATTTGTAATGTTAAACTGATTACTTATCATTTCTTAATAAAACTTATTTAACACATTGTCATTTCAAAATTTAGTATTTCATCGCAATGAAAAATTGTCAATAAATAACTTTTTTTTATAATGAAAGCTTTATTATCGTGAAAATGACATGATACATGAAAATTTATACGACAAATTATTCTCATTGTTACCGTTTACTACCAATAATCAAACGAATAGTTAAAGTAATCATTTTAAGTCTTGGCCTTCATCCTCTAGTGCTTCCACGGTTGCAATTATCGAAAAAAGATGAAGATTTAAATATGACCAAGTTTTAAGTTGGAATGAACAAGGATAACAAATTCATAATTTTACCATAAACTTGATGCATTACAACTTCATCAATTTCCCTTGTTATTTTGAATTACTAATCTTAAATTTTTTAATTTGATGTTTGTTCAACAATACTTCCTCCGTTCCAATATAGTCACAACATATCAAAAATAAGCACTATTCAATTATCTCCCTTAATTTGTGATTAATAAGTAATCTATAAATTAAAACATAGCCAAGTGAGATCTTTTTTGATTCATCTCGACGTAAAGATTATTAATATCAAGTTTTTATAATATTATACTATACATAATTATATATTATACTATACATAATTATAGATATTAAGGATTGAATTAGCGTATTATACTGCGTGAAAAAGACAAATATTGCAAGTATTTTAGAACAAAGGTAGTATTTTCTTCCTGAGATGGTCTCACTGGCTTGTTTGATTACCTACTATTACCCTTCGAATTTTAAGTTTCAGGAAATAGTATTATGCTAATTTGTTTGATTGCCAAGAAATCTAAAATTACTAGGAATTATAAAATCGAAGGGAAGTTAATTCCAATGAGACATAGGAATTAGATTACCATGTACCCCCTTGGTCATTAAAAATTCTCATGAATTACTCTCAATGAAATGAAAATACCTATTGTCAAACAAACAATATTAAGTAATTCCTAGAGAATTGACAAAGAAAATAAATTCCAATGATTTACAACTTCCCATTGAAATTTAATTCTTACGTCAACCAAACGAATCCCAAGAGACGATAAATATAGGGGCGGCAGAGCCAGAAATTAGAATTCATATGTGTCATCTTGCGATCCACTCTCTTATGTCCAGTCAAAACTGTCCCCATCTCAGCTGGAGAATAAAAGTTAAATAAAATAAAAACTTCCCGCCAATTTTATATACCCGCAATAAATCCCTTCACCCTAAACTAACCGCCAAACTCTCCATAAAAAACCCTAACCTAATTCTCTCTCCTTTCAAATTTAATCCCTTTTTTCCTCTGTAGTCACCAGTCTCTACCATCTCGACGGTGAAAATGACTATGGAGAATTTGCCGGAGTATGAACGTAGAAGACTCGAGAATATCAAGCGCAACTCCGAGATGATGGCTTCTCTCAAGATCCATTCTCATGTTTCCGATCTTTCTGTCGCCTCCAAGCGACTCAGGTATTCAAGTTCATTATTCATTAAATTGTCGTTTTTTTACAGAATTTGTATGGTTTTGATTAATGGTTGCTTGAGATCTACTGTTTTCGAATTTTACTTGTACTTGCTGCTTACAGAGTGGATTTGTTAATATGACGTTTGTTGAAATAAATAGAAATGGAGTTGCCCGTTATACGATTTGTAACATTTGTTAGTATGACGTTTTTATGTACTTTTTAAGAATATTCGAATTAGCTTATCATAGGAAAATATTTGATTTTTTGGTAGATTATTTACTTTTTCACACTTGCCGAGACAACATTTTAACCCTTAATATCTCTAATTATGCTTAATCAAAAATTATAAAAATTTGATATTAATAATCCTTGTATTGAGACGAATCAAACAAGATCCCACATGACTATATTTTAACTTATAGATTAAGACTAAAATACAAATTAAGAGTGATACGTGAACAGTGCCCAAAAACAAATGGGACAACACAAGTGAATCGGAGGGAGTATAAGAATTTTTTTTTATTAAACTTCTTTTTAAAAGTATTTTGCATACTAAGAGCCTCCCCAAACTATTTGTAAAAATAAGCTTCTAGGCAAAGCGGGCTGGGATGTGGGTTTTGGGTGTGTAATAGCCCGCTGTTAGTAACAGCGACCTAATGGGAAAATGATATTCATTGATCGGCCGTTGTTACTAACAGCGGCCCATTACTGTGCTAAATGTTTTACTTCAAACGTTCGCCATTTCTTGCTCGGGTTATCGGATATGGACATGTAATATACCGTTGAAAAGCTCTTGAAGTCTACTTTCCAATGCCGCAAACCTTGCATTAATGCGATCTCTCTATCAAAAGTTATGGCCAAAAGAGTGAGCATATATCAAATTTCATGAGACAAAATAATCAAGATAATTTTAATGGGTTTTAGGGTTGGTTTTTAGTGATTTGTGATAAGTGGGTGAAGGCTTGGAGAAATGGCCTAAGACCCCTAAAATATATGAAGAGATCGTTGCTTGTTCGAAAATGTTTGACAATGAAGAAGGGCGAAAGAGAAAGGGATGAAAAAAGTGCTTAAAAAGACAAAAGTTTGGATGTGAAATTTGATATGTGCTCACTCTTTTGGCCATAACTTTTGATAGAGAGATCACATTAATACAAGGTTTGCGGCATTCGAAAGTAGACTTCAAGAGCTTTTCAACGGTATATTATATATCCATATCCGATAACCGAGCAAGAAATGGCGAACGTTTGAAGTAAAACATTTAGCACAGTAATGGGCCGCTGTTAGTAACAGCGGCCGATCAATGAATATCAATTTCCCATTAGGTCGCTGTTACTAACAGCGGGCTATTACACACCCAAAACCCACATCCCAGCCCGCTTTGCCTAGAAGCTTATTTTTACAAATAGTTTGGGGAGGCTCTTAGTATGCAAAATATTTTTAAAAAGAAGTTTAAAAAAAAAAAAAGTTCTTAATATAAAGTAGAAGTAAACCAGTTCGGAATATGCTAATCGCAAATTTCAGCATAAAACTTGGACATATTATTACTTTTGCTTAGCACCTAGAATCAGTGTTAGAGTTTCTATTTTCTCTTAGATAGGGAATTTTATTTGGTTGAGTTTAAAGGGAACTGAATAGTTAAACAATGTGGTGTTATATGGGAATTATCCTTTAGTTATGGGATTTGGAGGATGTCAGTGGCTATTTCTCCTAATTTTCTCTACTCTTTCTGCTTATGGAACGTGTAAATGATCACATTATTAGGATCATACCAAACAGTGAATAAGAGTAACAAATTCATTCTGCATTCGGTTTTGTAATCATTATGCAACTTATACCAAACATTCCCTAAGTGTGTATCTTATTGGAAGCATGTGCCAAATTGATAACATGATGCGTGGATAATGAGAAGTATGTTTGGATAACAATTAAGGAAGGGGAGGAAATGGGAAGGACCGGAAAATTGTTGAATTTTTCTTTTAAATCTTCCCATTGCAAGTATTATGTAAACTGTAAAGTGTGACCCTCTCTTAATCTTCTTCCTCTTCTCTTTTGCCATTAAGTGTAGGACATGTTATTCCTCTCGCTTTTCCTCTCCATCCTCCTATCCAAAGACCATAAAGCTAGCACTACTTTAGTATACTTATATATTTTAGAAGCCGGGGTTAATTATTAATTGATTTCTAAACTGTTACCAGCACTTTTGATTCTTAAACCGCTAACATCTTTAGCATTTTCACTACTTATGTCTATGTCATTGACTATTTTTTTCAATTATCTTCATGACAGAACAGTACATTACTCCTAATTTACAGACAGTTGAAATTTTAAATTCATTGCTGAATCGTAGCTCTTATACTTTCGTTCATTTGATTTTGCAACTTCACTTGACTTTGTCCGGTAGATTATGTGATAGAAAGTTTTTGATGCAGTACGTAGTAGTAATCTATGATTGAAATTGCACTACAGGGTAGAGAAATTTTACAAGCAAAGCCCAGAGAAGAAGAAACCCAAGCCTGAAGCTCCAATTGTAATTAGGCGTTCCCTTCGCACTCGTGGGATGCCTCCTGACTCCTCTGGCTTGCCTCAAGATTTTAATGAGTCTTTAGTTAAGCCCTCTAGATCAAGTCCCATGAAATCGTCCTCGCCCCCTAAAAATGGTCTTATGCCTTCAAAACCTCTTAGTATGAAAGAAACCTATGAAGGGGAAGGTTCGCACCTACTGCTTGTAGAAAAGCTATCTAGACTTACAAGAGAGACTAAAGCAGAAAGGGGAGAGCGTACAGAAGAAAAAAGAAAAACTCGTAGTTCAAATTCTTGCACAAAGCTTGATCCTTGGGTAAAACTTGAGGAGCCTCTTGATCCTTCGGTAAAATTAGAGGAGCCCTTAGATCCTCGATCATTGCACCTGTATGATGATAATGTAGCCCGCGTTGTGCCTGGTAGAATTTTCTCCGTTCGATTCTTCCCAACTACAAATATGACTATGGTTGTTGCAGGGAATAAGTATGGCCATTTGGGGTTTTGGGATGTTAAACCACAACATAGAGAGGACAAAGATGTGATTCATCTTTACCAGCCTCATTCCGCTCCTATTTCAGGAATTTCCATGCACCCTTTTTCCTTGTCTAAGGTAATCACTTGACATTAAATTTTTTAAATGAATTATGTGTGGATGCTCATGGTTATTACTCTAACTAACATGATATTGGTCAGGTGTTAATTCCCCTTAATCTCGTATGTCATGCATGACTTTGGTCCAATATTGTTTTTGCTATTTTTCAGACGTTAGTCACATGAATATATGCTATTCTACTCTGGTTTTACAGTATACCCCAAAGAGAATTCCATGATATTTTTTGTGTGAGGTCTTTTGTTAATCAGTTTGTGGATTTTTACCTTTAAAGGCTGTATTTTGTAATGCTAGTTCTTTTACTTCAAAGTTTATGGGATCTATCATGAATATGATTGTTAGGCATGTAAACTGTAAAGGAAAACATTAAAAATACAGAAGGCAAGAATGTAGTATAACCGACTTTTAATGAGACATTTATTTACCATGTTTACTGCTTAAGGGAGAAAAATAATGTTTTTGTTGACACTGCATTTAATTTTTGAACGGTTTTGACATCTATGCTTCTGTTTCATATGGATCATGGAGTGTTTTGTCTATACTTCAGCTCTTGTGATTGATTTCTCACCTTCCCATATGTGCAGAACTTAACAATGTTTGCTAAGTTTTTATTCGAAAATAATATTGGTGTAAATTGTTGTGCAGGTATACTCAAGTTGTTATGATGGCTTTTTGCGGATGATAAACATTGAGAGTGAGAAGTTTGAACTTGCATACACCAGCACTTGTGGGGATTCTTTGTATTCACTGGCACAACACCCAAATGATGTGAACTCATTATATGTCGGTGAGGGTCCAGGTGGTTTAAACATATTTGATCAAAGAATGGGGAAAATTTCAATGTGCTGGCCCTTGCATGGGGCAAGAATAAATTCCATTCATTTTAACCCAGCAAACACCAATATTATGGCAACTAGTTCTACAGATGGTTATGCCTGCCTATGGGATATTCGAAACATAAATATTAAAGATGAACATCCTGAACAAAGAGCTTTGCGTACTGTTAAGCATTCACGAGCTGTACATTCTGCATATTTCTCTCCATGTGGTAGTTGCCTGGCAACAACAAGGTAAATGGTTATTAGTTGCATGACATGATATCCCACATATTTATCTTCTGTCAACAACTATCTTATAAGAATCACCAAATCACACATAGTTCATTGGAAACCTATCTTTAAAGACATGTAAATTAGTACTTAAATAATGATCAAACTTTATCGGATATTGATAGTAGCATCTCTATTCTTGACGAGTTATGAGGATAATAGCCATCTTTTTGTCATCGAATGGAAGTTAGAAATTGAGGGTTTATATCAGGATTAAATAGTGTTACTCTATAAACATTTAATAGGTGGTTGTTCAATCGTCAAATATATTGTTAGTAGGTCTTTTCTCTAAAAGTTAATATAAAATGACTCCGTATTATTGAATGGCCTTGAGATTTGCAAAATTTGGACTTCCTTTACATCACTATTGTCCAGATTTGGATTTCATTCTCTACTTTGTCAGGTCAAAGTCCTTTCTTTTTTTTGGTTGCAGAACAGTCAGGTAGCTTTGAGTTCTGTTATTCCATAGTCCAAATCAGCTCAAATATCATTGCTGCTTGTAAATCTGATTTGTGCATTTACTAATTATGGCAGTTTTTCAATTGAATTCACCAATTGAGAACAATTTTTTTTATATTATCTGGAGTATTATTCATAATTTTACAAGTACCTTATCTATATTGTGGGGAGATGATTGTTGTTGTTGGGTTTCTTATCTGCCATTTTGTTTTTCCTGTGCAGTCTAGATGACAATATTGGGGTGATCTGTGGGGCTAATTTTGAGGATGAGTTCATGATCCCCCCATGATAATTGGACAAATAGATGGGTCTCATCTTTCAGGTACAATGTTTTTTAATATGCAGTTTGATTATAATTTATAAGCATATCATGTATCTTATGTGTGTGATTCATGGATTGGTATTAGATGTATCCTTAAAGTTGCTTTCATAATATGCCTTGGGGAATTGCTGCAACTTCTTCCCTCTCCCTATGTATTGATTGTTCAACATTCACAAATTTTCAAATGTGCGACTTACCTTGCTGTCTGATTTGAGCAGAGCTGTATGGGGCTGGGACGATACACATCTATTTATTGGAAATATGAAGAGGAAAGTGGATGTACTATCAGTCACCCAGAAAAGGAAAGTATACTCATTAGAAAGCCCTAATATGACGGCTATTCCATGTCGATACGATGCTCACCCTTGTAACGTTGGGATGCTGGCTGGTGCTACTAGTGGTGGGCAGGTTTACATATGGACTGCATCAATATGAAGATTTTAACCTTGCTGCTTCCGCAATTCAATATGTACTTGGCTGCGCAACTGCATTTTCTGTAGTATTATGTTTTAACGGCCAAATTGAAGGTAATTTTGTGAATATACTGTACTATAGTATACACAGTTATATTCTTGCTCCACCATTGCAATATGCATGTTAATTTCTCCGACCATTACAAAGTTTGCCTCTGAACAAGCAACATTTTGTTCGGGATAGACTTAAAACACGAAAATGTTATTTGTTCAAGTCCATTTTTATTTATGGTTTGCTAAGTTTGCGTTGTTAGTACCACAACTATAAAAGCACCGAAGTAACTAGTTTCACGAGTATGAACCTTTTTCTAAAAGGGCTTATTCCCTAGTTTTTGTATTTCTCTTCACAAAATAATCATATGTATCAACTGTAAAACCTTCTAGAATTCCGTAATTATCCCATATTGAAGACTCTTTGGCACCTTATCTTTTGTAATAGCAAGTTTTTATTTGGTTTGGGTTGAAGACGCGTCTAAAATGTTTTGACAACTTTATCCCGATAATGTTGAGGGGCCGGGGGTATATAGCTGAAGTTGACTCCTTTACTTATAACCTATGCATCATACATTGGCAAATACTAGTTTAAAGTATCTATTGGCTACATTCCCCTTTGTTTTTTCGTTTGTCGTTTGCAAGTATACATTGTAAGTGTATTTCCTACGGTTTGCATTTTGGTTATTTCTGTTTTTATATTCCATTGAAATTGCAACATGAAAAAAATAGGATGGAGTGTTTTACATTTATTATATGCTACGTATTGGAAAAAAAATGGGCTTTGTAAGTTCTTTTATGACAAACCAGTTTGACACAAGTGACGAACGTTTACTTTAATATCTCACTTTAGGGTCTAACCCTGAAAGTTCTTTTTTAAATTATTTTAATTTTTTTTTATAGATTTAGTCTATATTAAAATAGAATGTACATCCTATATTTAGAAAGTATGAGTTAGGATTTAGGAAATACGGGTTAGTAGACTACAAAGTGAAAGTGTTAGCTAGTAAGAAAGCAATTGAAAAGTGATGCACAACAAACATACTTGATACACACACTAAACGCCTATATGATACACTCTAAACACTTGACATATCAGATTATCTAGTTAGCGTACTACAAACACCTATTTGACACAACACATATCCCTATTTGACATACCATAAATTACTATTGGACATACCATATACTTGACATATCCTAAACATTTATTTACATACTATTTTAATTAAGAGAAATTATATATATATAAATTGTGAGATGTAAAATTATCAAATTTAAGCATTAAATCTTTTATTTGTATTGTGATTAATGAGTTGAAGATGAATATAAAAGTAGTTTGCAAGCATTTTAGAAAGACGTTAAAGTTTTCTTCTATGTTTTGTTATTGAGCTTTCAAGTTTTAATTTACAAAACACCCTAATTTCATCTAATATTAATAAATCTTTATTGCATATATTTTCATCAGTCTTATTCTTTTCTGACCATCAAAAAACTCTGCAATACTTTTTAATACAATTACACTTCGAGCTTATTTTCTGGAGTAGGGACTTAAAATGTATAAAAATCCAAAAACATAAATTCAAATTACATCATCAATTTTGTTTAATTTCTCTTACAATTATTGACACTTAAAAGACAAAAAATAATACTCTCTAATTTTTTTCTATTTGATGTTGTACGTTTCTATTTTAAATATTTTAAATTGTGTTTTATATATTAAAAAATTAATATTAATAAAATTTTACAACAAATAAATTAAAAATAAAAGCTTACTTGTTTTGAAAGAAGTTAAAAGTTCACTTGACTACGCTATAACTTATAAATTAAAAGTAAAATACAAATAAAGATAATATTAAAAATATTTCTGCTATCCCTAAGAGATTACCACAATTAATTTCCTTGTTACTCTGTCTCTTATATTACTTTGCTATGATATTCTTTTATGGATATGTTTTTAGTCTCATTTACACATTTTAATTTTATTCACAAAAATTAAATAATTATAATTTTGTGCTATATATATCTATTGTAACTTCTTAACATAGAGAGTAGCGAGTACTACTATTTCTAACATTATTAATTTGTGCAATATATATATATATATATATATATATATATATATATATATATATATATATATATATATACACATATATATATACATACATATATATATATATATATATATTTATTTTTTTTGGCTGATCTAGTTTCTAATTGTGTTGTCATTTTCTACAATAATTACACTTTAAGACAACGTTGCCACTCATATTCTCCTTTTGTAAGGGCTCTACTATTTGGGGTAAAATCAATCGATTTCCTCTAATTCTCCCTATAAAAAGAGTACAGACATGAATTATTCGTTATTTTACATCATTCAAACTCATTTTTAAACCGGATATTAGGTATCACGATGATGAAGAAAAAGACAATAAACACGTAATTAAAAAATGAATCAAAAAGCAAGCCCCACATTGACATAACAACACCTCCTACCTCAGTCCTCAAGCTCCAAACTAGACACCGTCCCCTCCCTCTCATCAGCCGTCTTGGAAAATTGAGGATGTGTGCTATATTTTTTGTGTGTCTTATTTATATTTAATATAATATATTTTATCAATAAATTTATCATATTTTATTTTTCAATTAACTTTTCCATATACGGGAGAGAGATGCCCTGTGCAGTCGATCACCTCGCATACCATCACCTCACATACCATGAAAGACCCCTCCCCCTCTCATCCATCCCGTTCTTCAATCTCGTCCTTTATCACTTCACTCCACTCCACATGCACGTTAGCACTAATCTATTCGTTGTCACTATCTTACGCCTCATAGTTTAATCGTGCACACCCCCATCTCCCTCTTCTTTCCTTCTCTGTCCTTGTCTCCTCTGTTTGTTTGCAGAGAGTATTTCTTTCTTCCTTTTCCCTTTTCAATATTGCAGCTTCTTACACACTGGTTATTATTCTGCTTCCTTTTTTCTTTATTTATTGCTATTATACTTCTGTATTACCTTCTTTTCTTTCACTTACAAACAAATTTAAAGGTACTAGTTTGTGGGTAATGCTGCTTCATTTTATTTTATTGATTATTGAATTTTCTGTTTCTTTTAAACCCTTCTTTCTTAGATTTTTGTTCAATTTCTTTTATTTTCTGAGTTGGGTATTTGGGGATTTTAGCTAATTTTGATCAAACTTTCTCCAAGATTCTCTATTTGTTTTCCTTCATGGCTGCAAATGATGGAGTTAATGTCAATGAGTCTAAGGTAAACTACTCAATTTCACCCCTTTTTTTTAGTTTATTTCTTGTTAATTTTGTGATTGGAATCTTATTATGTTGGTTTATGGTTTGTTGAGTGTTGAAATGTTGAATGGTTGTTATATATGGTTTGATCCTTTGTTTTTGGAAATGTATATTGGTTAAATTTGGTATTGTTGCAGCTATTTTGTTTCCCTTGTTTGGTTGAGTTTCTACCAGCTGTTATTTGGCCAAACATATTGCTTTTTTGTCCTCTTTTGCATTTGATTTGTTTCTATTTTTGTTTTCTGAGTTGCATTTTCAGCTTGTCTGTTTTTTGGATTGTGTCTGTCTCAATTTAAAATCAGGCTCTTTTGGGTAGTAATTTTGTTAGATTATGTAAGCTTTTAGTTGAGTTGGTATCAGAAGCGAGCTTGACAAAGAGGTTATGGTTTAAATCTCAACCATCCCTCATTTTCTAATCTAAAGGGTTCTCGTGTGAAGAGCGTGTTAGAGTATAGAATATATCCTGGGTCCTCAACTAACAGCTTAAACTTTTGGCTGAATTGGTTCTTGACAGATTTCAATTGAATTGATGACTAACTAGGGTATTAATTTTAACTTTACTAATATCTGGATGAATTAGGCTCTTAGTTTTCACTGTTAATTGGGAAATTTCTTTGTGTTGAGTTGTTGACTAGAGATAATTGTCATGAATTTTGTGTTTATGCGGACATTTTAGCCTTATTGTAATGAAAATTTTTCTTCAAATGTTAGGAAAGTTGATATTTGTTTATCTTTTTCTGTGTCAGAGAGTTGTACCACTGAATACATGGGTTCTGATCTCACAATTTAAGTTGGCATACAATATGCTTCGACATCCCGATGGTTCGTTTAACCGTCACTTGGCTGAATATCTCGATCGAAAAGTCGTTGCTGATCCAAACCCAGTTCAGGGCGTTCTCTCCTTTGATGTTGTTGTTGATCATTCTACTAATCTTGTTTGTAGGGTATATCGTCCGACCATAGCTGAAGAAGTAGTTGTTATAGGAGGTCAGTCCACTACTATTATCAACCTAGAGAAGCCTGTCGAAACTGATGTTATTGTTCCAGTGATAATCTTCTTTCACGGAGGGAGCTTTGCTCATTCGTCTGCGAGTAGTGGTATCTATGATGTACTTTGTCGTAGGCTAGTTGGTTTTTGTAATGCTGTTGTAGTGTCTGTAAACTATAGGCGTGCTCCTGAAAACAGGTATCCTTGTGCCTACGATGACGGATGGACTGTCATTAAATGGGTGAATTCGAGGAATTGGCTTCAAAGTAAGGACTCAAAAGTACATATATACTTGGCCGGAGATAGTTCAGGCGGTAACATAGCTCACAATGTCGCCGTAACAGCCAGTGATTCTGAAATCGAAGTTCTGGGTAATATTCTTCTCAACCCTATGTTTGGTGGGCAAGAAAGGACTAAATCAGAACAGGGGTTAGATGGGAAATATTTTGTAACTTTGCAGGACCGAGATTGGTATTGGAGAGCATTTCTTCCCGAAAGAGAAAACCGAGACCATCCAGCATGTAATCCATTTGGTCCGCGTGGTCGAAGCCTTGAGGGATTGAAGTTTCCTAAAAATCTTGTGGTCGTAGCGGGGTTGGATCTTATACGAGATTGGCAATTGGCTTATGTCGAGGGGCTTAAAAAAGCAGGCCATGATGTAAAGCTCTTGTATTTGGAGCAAGCAACAATTGGGTTCTACTTGTTGCCAAATAACAATCACTTCTACACCGTCATGGATGAAATCCGCAAATTTGTTGGTATCGATCAATCGACAGATCAACCGGAAAGATAGGTAATAAGGCAACTTGTGGGCAACTAACTCTCGAGTCTCGCCTGTGTGCAACTCACCAAGTGATAATTGCTGGGCTTTCGTGCGCTTGCAGCGCCGCTTAAACTTAATTTTACTAATGTTTGATAGTAATGACTCATGAGTCATGGGATACCTGATTTGGGTGGTTTCCCTTATGTATGAAAGTTGTAGTATGTAGGACTTGTTAGAGTTCTTGGCAATTCGGGGCAATTCCCGGTCGTTTCCTTTCGCTTTTTAGCCAATTCGGTGGGTAGTAGTCGTCTAGGCAGGCTGCGACGCTTCTACGTATTGGAGCTTTTCGACTTACTGCCAATAGTAGTATAGGTAATATTACTACTTAGAGGACATGGAAACATGTTTATCTTAGATACTGTAAAACCTGTATGTGTATACATATATCTTATATAGATTGTATAATACTCCATATATCTCGTACTATATTACTCCAGAATTATGATGATTTTGACCATTTTTGGCTTTTTATCCTTTTATGGTTCTTTTGTAGCGATAAGTGAATTCGATTTTTGTCTTTTGGAACAAGTATATTTTTTTGTATGTTTGATTTCCTTATATAGCTTTTTGATTTCCTCAAACTAATGGTCGATATTAGATATTAGATATTTAGAGATGTCATTTGAGCATATTGAAACTTGTATTTATAAGCTTCTATACATCTAAACTAATACTCACTCCTAGTCTTTCTAGAAGTCTTATTTGACTTTTAACGGCTTTTAAGGAAGGTCAAAATGAAATCTTAAGGATTGGAGAGAGAGTGATATTAAGGGTTTTAGTGAAATGATTATGAGGTTAATGATTCCCTTCAATTTTAAGCAATTGTAATCGAATAAAAAATGTTGGATTTTTACATGGTTCTCAAAAAAAATAAAAAAACCAAAATTACACAAATCGACTACTTAAAGTCGAAAATACATAAATTAGTCCTACAAATACAATAATATTTTGAAATTAAATAAATTAGTCCTACTAATAAAGAAAATTACATAGACCGACTACTTAACCTCGGATAGACGGATAGTCTTCTCAAATCTTCAGCAGCTTCTGTGTATTTGCAGCCTTTGCTGATCAGGTGACTGTCGATTTTTTTCCTATCATTGACTTCTTTTATAACATATTAACCATTCAAATATTTGAAGGAAAATAAAAGTCAAACCATTAAGGGTAAAATTCAAATATTTGGAGCTTTATATATAACATATTAACCCATTATATTTTTTTTAAGGGCATGCTTGTATTGAGGGTAAATATTTAAAGGGGAAATAAAAGTCAAACTATTAAAGGGGAAATAAAAGTCAAACTATTCAAAAGATAAATATTTCCAATAACTGAATCTCTTAATCTTCTACTCTTATGATTTTTTTTAATTTCTTAGTTTGCTTTTTATTTCTCCCAAATATTTAGTCTAAATACCACCATGATCTTCATGTGTGTTAGGTTCTAAAAGGTATTTTTCAAGCTTTAATATAAATCTATGTTCTAGAGAACTTAAAATAGTAGACAAAATGGTTATTTTCAAGTTAATAATTCACATTGTAATATCAGTGAAATGATCGATCGATTGTTACCACAATCGCGACCACCCAATGGTTGTAACATGTAAAATACTTTTGATTTAAAAGGAGTTATTAAAACTTTTGCTTACTATGAATTATATTGAGTTTGACTTTCTATATACATGTATTAATGTTAGTGTATATCCACAATATTTGTGACATTTTATGATGGCCGATTTTTGGAGACTGATGGATATGAACATATAGTCTGCATAGTTGTAGCAGAACCTGAAATTCAGGTATGATATTTGATTGAGGTCTAAGGCTTCTGTGTTGTAAATGAAATCTGTTGATCATTTATCGCCCGTTTGGTTAGTGGTACTAAATGACGGTAATGAGAATGATTTATAGTGTAAAATTACACTTATTTTTTATTTCCATTACTATCGTTTACTACCACCTACCAAACGGGCCGTTAAATCATTATTAATATCTTTGTTCTTTCTTATATGTCGTGTTTGCAATCGGAATTTGTTGTGGTTCAAGATTTTTGTGTATGTTAGACGCAAAATTCGGGCTGTGCTGGTGCGGGCCATGTGTTTGGTGGGCTGTATAGTGTAAACAGTTACGGACTGTGTTGTTCCGTGCCAAGCCATCTTTAACAATGGCCCATGACCACGCGGGCCAAAACACCTTTGCGTATGGCTCACTGAGGGATTATGAGAATGTCCAAGAATGTTGGTTTACTTGAATGACTTCTTTAAGTAACACAAATTCTTACGTGAAATCGTCTTTTGTAAAGACGACTATTAAAAGTCCAGTTCAATTCTAAATATATAGTTACAACTCTAACTATAGAATTGAGCTGGACTTTTGAAAGTCGTTTTTACAAAAGACGGTCTCTTAAGAGAGCACATGAGTAAGTAATTATCAAAATTATTTGACATTACAGTCAAAATTGGTGTGGATTAGGAATTGATTGTTACTCCATTCGTTTTTCTTATTTTGCAGCAACTAGTTTTGTTATAGGAATATAAATTGTCTTCAAAAATGAATTGGGACATATTTAACAAAATAGGTGTCATATAGTAATGGTGAAGGGGCGGGTCTAGAGCAGTTCCAGTTAGGTTCGAATCCGAACCCATTAATTTTTAATGGATTCAGTCTCGAATTTAAACCTTAAGGGTCTAAAATTTTCAGTCTAGATCCGCCGAATTTGATGGGTCTAGGGTTTTTAATGGGTCTTTAATGACTCTAAAAAGAGTCTCGACTCCCCATAATTTGTGCCATTTGTTATTTGTTTTTTTTCATATTTTTATAAGGGACTTTTTAGCGGAATTTACAAATATTTAATACTAAGTTAACATCCATCACATCATCTATATACGCTTAAATTCTATTATAAACACAAATTCGACTATTCGAGTCATAAAATTCGAAGACATACAACTATATCTATCTATATGTCAACAACACAACTATGTCTATACAAGAATATTGATCCGTGATCAGTAACCATTAGCAGTCATATGAACGCTTTCACCACCACTTTTATGCACATAAGGACAATCTGACTGATAGCTTTTAACTTTATCATTTCTATCAATTCTTACCTTCCATTTTTCTTGTATATCCTTAGTGGAAGATGGTACCTCAATATATAAGGTAACGATTATTTCAGAACGAAAGAATTACATTAGATTACATGAAAAACTAAATATAACAATAATAATAATAGTGAATAGGAAGGTATAAAAAAAGCATATAATTACACTATTTTTAACCAGATCATTTCTATTTTAAGAAAACTACCATAGTTCTTATCTCTTAGTCCATGTACTTCTCTAAAAAAAGTACTCAATTTTATAAAAATGTTGAATTCAAGAAAAAAAACATAAAATTTAAATGAAAAACACATTTAGAGCAAGAGATGAAATAATTAATCATTACTATTATAAAATCTAAATACAATATCCACTAAAATAAAAAACTTAAAAATATTCAAAAAAAAAAACTTAAAACTAACAAAACATAAAAATAAGAAACTAACTTATTAATAATAATAATAGTAATAATATCTTCAAAAAAAATAATAATAGTGATAATAATACCCCACGAGGTAGGTACGTATCTTTATCATCTTGGAGCTGGGGGACTCCTTTTGGCCGTACTCTCCTTCACGGGTATGAGTTGCCGCCGTCCTTTCCTCCCCAGACCCTGCCCATAGTTTTCTATGAGCGGGATATACTGGGTAGGATGATGATGATGAATAGTAATAATAATAATAAATAAGTCTTCTTAGCAGCAACGTTAACTTTATATAGCCTCGTCAGTCGCCCCTTCCATATGCTTTAGTGAAAAGGAGAAACAAGACTCTGAACATAAGAGATAATATTTCTACTATTAGGAGGAATTTTTAATTTTAAATCGGTTACAAAATTTTGGTCATCATCTATAAATTTAATAAACTTAATGTTGAGTGTTTCGCGTCTTGGTCTATGCAAGTGTTCGGGAGTTAATTCATGAACATACAAAATAAATCTATATTTGTTTGTCATACCTAAAATTTTGTGGCACGGAATAAAACTGCTAGGAGGTCTATTCACATTAATCCATTTACCAATTCCTTCATCCTTTACAAACTTACCAATTCTCCATCATCTGAGTAATAAAGTAACATATTAGGGTGACCAATTTTCCAATAAGCACCCAAGTTTCCATCCATGGTACCAAACAATAACGGAGGCAAAATAAAGCCGGTACTCAATGTCACTGCAGACTCAGGAAATGGCAACTTGATTAGCTTCTCGGCCACCAAATCGAACCCGATAATGTACCATTCGCATGGTTCATACATAATATATTTCTTCTGAAACGTCCAATAAATGACGTTATCGGCGTACGTTCCTATCCTTTGATTTAAATCACGAAAGTCCCAACTATCATCATATTCATGTAAACTTTTCCAATTATTCTTCATTTTTGAGAATATTTGAATTTCTACCACATTGTTGTTGGATTTGTTTCGATATAATCGAACAATTTTGTAGTCGTTTGTGGATGAAACATACCCGAATCCCCAAATTACATCAAGGCGTTCAGATTTGGTACGTTTACGATTAGGGTTAGGGTTAGGGTTAGGGTAAGGTATTTCTCTCCGCGCAAGTGTGGTGGGGTTCCATAAATATAAAGAATTGGATCGTTTTTGGTTAAGTAAACACACTAAACCATTACATGATCCAATTGCATGTATATATTAGAGATACTTATTATTATATCCATATAGTATTAGTTAGCTTACTCCTATATATATATATAGTGTCATTGTATCATAAAAGTAAGAACTTCCAGATTATATAATTCCCTTTTCTTTCTAATAACATAAGATCAGAAAGTCTTTATTCTCAAATCCTTACATGGTGTCAGAGCTATGATCTCAATTGGAGATTGATTTTTTTTGGAAATTTGATCAAATTGATTGATTTTTTTTTTCTTCTTTCTTCTCTGGAATTTCTTTTGAAGTCAGATTGCGATTTTTTTTTTCTCAAATAATTGTTGAAAATTTCTTGCATGTCTGAATTTGTTGAAGATCGAGTGAATTCAAGCATTGATTGGAGTACAGATTGAAGCAATTGTTGAGAAGAAGTGGCTTTAATCGTTTTTTTTTCGTACAATATGCAAATTTTACTTGATTATCGATTGTGAAGGTTTCATTTCTTGAAATCTTCTTGCGATCTTGAAAATCAATCATAGTTTGATTGCGATTAGAATCTTTAGTTCGTGTTTTTTTTTCGTTTCTTGGATTCAATAAGTCTTGCGAACCTATGACAATGGTAGAAGTAGAAGCAAATTCTGGAATCAATTCAGGAAGTAATGCAGATCCTTTGTTCATCTCCAACTATGACAGTCCTACATCTTCTTTGGTAGCTGTGTTATTCTCTGGACAAAATTTCACCCGTTGGAGTCGTGGAGTAAGAAGAGCTTTGATTGCAAAGAACAAGGAAGGTTTCATTACTGGAATTAATAAGAGGCCTGATGACAATCACAAGGATTTTCTAAGGTGGAAAAGAGCAGATTACATGGTAATGGGCTGGATTTTGAGTTCTATGAATGCAGAAATTGCCGATGATTTTGCATACATAGAGTCAGCTATTGAATTGTGGCAAGAATTACAGGAGAGATATGGTCAATCAAATGGACCTTTGATATATCAATTGAGGAAGGAAATTAATGGATTACAGCAAGAGAATATGTCCATTGCTACATATTATGGCAAAATGAAGAAACTATGGGATGAGCTATACAATCTAAGAACAATTCCGATGTGCAGTTGTGGAAGCATAAGTTCTTGTACTTGTAATTTTGTCAACAAGGTGAATGATCTTGAATCTGAAGACAAATTGATGCAATTTTTACTAGGCTTAAATAGTGGATTTGATTCTACTATTACAAACATACTAGCAATGGATCCTCTACCTTCGCTTAATAGAGCATTCTCTATTGTTCAACAAATAGAGAAACAGAAAGAAGTAAGTGGTGCTAATCATGAGCAAATTACTGAGAGTAGTGCTATGGTCGCTCAGAGATTTCAGAGAGGAGGAGGTGTGCAGAAGTTTAATCAACGAAATTACAGCAATCAACAATACAATAGTCAACAAGGAAAGAAGGACTGGAAGAAGGAGAAATATGAGAGGAAATGTACTCATTGCAAAGGGAAATGACATACAGCTGATCAGTGTTTTGAATTGATTGGATATCCTGAGTGGTATAATGCAATAAAAGCAGCAAACAATACCAGAGGAGTTCAAAGGATGGCAGCAAATGTGAATACTCAAGATGAAGAAGAGCCTCTTGGTCAGAATAGTACTGCTGTTGATCCTAATATGATCAATATGATATGTCAAGAAGTAATGAAGACCATGAAAGGGAAGCAAGATGCAGATCCTGGTATGAGTTATGTAAATTTTGCAGGTATGGATTCTTACTCTTTTACTAGTTCAATTACTAAAAATAAAGAAGACTTGTGGATTGTGGATTCTGGTGCTTGTGATCACATGATTTATGATGAATCTTTATTTTTGAGCAAGAAAAATATTAGTACGCCTATTAGGGTGTGTTTGCCTGATGGTACTTTTAAGTATGTAAACATGATAGGTACAGTTTATTTGAATAAAAGATTAGTGTTGTATGATGTGTTATTAGTTAAAGATTTCAAACATAATCTGTTGTCTATAGGCAAATTAATAGATCAAACTGGCATAGAAGTTATCTTTACTAGAAATGGTTGCTGTTTTCAGGACCATTCTAGTGGAGAAATAGTTGGACAAGGTTTGAGACAAGATGGGTTATATTATCTTGCTAGAACAGAAGAGAAGAATGAAGCATGTACTGCAAAGCATAAGACAGTTAAATGTAATGTAGCCTATAAAATTGATGATTCAGTTGTTTTGCCTAATAAAACTAGTACTAGTGTTAATGACAAGATTTCTGAGATTAGTTTGGACTTATTACATGCTAGACTAGGACATGTATCTTTGTCTAAAATGAAGCATATTGATGACTGTAATTGTACTGGAATAAAAGAATATAATTGTGATATTTGTTTGCATGCTAAACAACATAAAATGCCTTTTTTCTGAAAGTAATAATAGGGCAGCAAACTTATTTGATTTGGTTCACATTGATTTATGGGGTCCCTATAGAGTTAAAGCTATAAATGGAGCCACTTATTTTCTTACTATTATGGATGACCATAGTAGAGTTACTTGGACTTTTCTTCTCCATAACAAAATGCAGGTTGAGAAAACTATTAGTAATTTTCTGATTATGACAGAAACTCAATATCAGAAAAGAGTTAGAACTATTAGATCAGACAATGGTACTGAAATTGTTAAGGAGTTTTGTGTAAATTTGTTTGCCTCTAAAGGAATAATTCATCAGAAAAGTGTAGCCAGAGTGCCTCAACAAAATGGTAGAATAGAAAGGAAACATAGGCATTTGTTAGAGGTTGCTAGGGCAATCAGATTTCATGCTCACTTACCTAAGAAATTCTGGGGAGACTGTTTGTTATCTGCTACTCATGTAATAAATAAACTTCCTATAAAGGTCTTGAATCGGAAAACTCCTTATGAGATTTTAATGAAGAAAGCCCCTGATTATAATGAGTTGAGAGTGGTTGGATGTCTTTGCTATGCTGTAATTTTAAATGTTAACAGGGACAAATTTGATTCAAGAAACAGAAAGTGCATCTTTCTGGGATATCCTTTTGGACAAAAGGCATTCAAGTTATATGATTTAAATACTAACACTTGTTTTGTATCCAGAGATGTTATTTTCTTTGAGAATGTTTTTCCTTACAAAACAGATAATTATCACAACTTTGTCTCCTCTCCTGTGCCTACTCAAATGGTCCAGTTCAGTTCTGAAGATCAAATCATAGAAGATAACCACCAAAATACAGAACTTCTTGATTCAAGTTCTGACACTTTCGAGTCTATTACCTATATTCCAACACAAAATCCTGATGCTGAGCCCCCATGAACCTATCTTGAGAAGATCTTTCAGGAATATACAACCCCCCTACTAAATACAAAGATTATGTCACTAAACACATCCCTCATAACAATTCCTCTTCTGATGAATCAAAGTCCTTTGCTGTAAACTCTTGCAAAATTGAACCCAAAACCTATAACCAAGCAAAAAATGACCCCAATTGGATCATTGCTATGAACAAGGAAATTCAAGCTTTGGAGGATAATGAGACATGGGATCTGACTAAATTACCTGCAAACAAGAAAGCTATCGGATCAAAATGGGTTTATAAAACAAAATTGAACCCAGATGGATCGATTGAAAGACATAAGGCTAGATTGATTGCTATTGGATATCAACAGATTGAAGGACAAGATTACAAGCAGACATTTTCTCCTGTGGAAAAATTGGCAACAGTCAGAGTAGTTATTGCTCTTGCAACAGTGAAAAGGTGGCCTTTATGTCAATTAGACGTGAATAATGCAATCTTGCATGGATATTTGGATGAAGAAGTATACATGCACCCACCTGCGGGATACATCAAAGCTGCTCCCGGACAGGTCTGCAAGTTGAAGAAGTCATTATACGGTCTTAAACAGGCTTCCAGACAGTGGAATAAAGAACTTAGCAAGCTACTGAAGATAGTTGGTTTCATACAATCCAAGCAGGATTATTCTTTGTTTACTAGAGAAAAGGATGGTGAATTTCTAATTATCCTGGTTTATGTGGATGACATGTTGGTAACAGGGACCTCAACTAGTCAGATTGATGAAATAAAGAAGATGCTGGACAAGGCTTTTACAATCAAGGATCTTGGAGAGTTACATTATTTCTTGGGAATAGAAATATATAGGAATAATGAAGGCACTTTTCTTTCACAAAGAAAATATGTGAAAGACATACTTAGTGACTCAGGCATGGAAAATTGTGTTCCTGTTCTTACCCCTTTATCCACTGGTCTCAAATTGACTCCTGAGTCTGGTGATATACTAAACGAGCCTGATATATATAGAAGATTGGTTGGAAGATTGCTCTATTTGGGGATTACAAGGCCTGACCTCTCCTATGCTGTACAACATTTGAGCCAGTTCATGCAATGTCCTAGAAGTGCTCATCTAAGAGCTGCTCTACACATTTTGAAGTACTTAAAAGGGACTACAGACTCAGGTTTATGGTATTCTGCTGAGTCTAATCTCAATATGTTTGCATATAGTGATGCAGATTGGAGCAGCTGTCAGTTCACCAGTAGGTCTTTAAGTGCATATGCAGTGTTCTTGGGATCTAACTTGGTTTCTTGGAAGACTAAAAAGCAGCCCACTATGAGTAAATCATCAGCAGAAGCTGAATACAGAAGCATGTCCGCAGTAGCTAGTGAAATTGTCTGGATGCATGGATTATTAGAAGACTTGAAAGTAAACACTCAGCTTCCTATTACTCGTTACTGTGACAATACTTCAGCAGAACATCTTGCTCAAAACCCAATGTTTCATGAAAAGACAAAGCACTTGAAGCGAGATATGCACTATGTAAGGGAGCAAGTCGAAGAAGGATTTCTGCAAACTTCACATGTCTCTTCCAGTAAACAGCTTGCAGACAACAGTATATTATAATTTGGTGAATGAAATTCAGTCTTAAGAATTCGAGCAATGCAATTTTTGTTGGTTGAAATTACGTCTCCTTCATCATTAAAAGAAATATAATGGGTTTTTTCAACACCATTATTACCATTTTCATGATGATGTTCTTCAAAATATTCATAATCAAATGAGATAAAGCATGTTTTATGGTTGATGAGAATATCATTATTGGATGATTGATTGAAGCGTAATCTTCCAAAATAAAGGCTTGAAATAAAGAAATTTCATTCCTTGTTAACACTTTTGAATCTTAAAAGGGATTTGATTGGTAATTTTGGTAAGATGTCGTTCATAATCACTTCTTCAGGGAGATATGAAGTAGGGTTTTCGTTTGTGTTGCTCATCGTAATTGTAATTTGTAAAAAATACAATAATATTAATTCTCCCTTTTAAGTTTTCTATTGATCGTATAATTCTCCCTTTTAAGTTTTCTATTGATCGTATATCTTTCACAAGAATTTGTGATATATATATATATATATATATATATATATATATATATATATATATATATATATATATATATATATATATATATATATATATATATATATATATATATATATATATATATACATACACACACACTGTAACCACTGCCTTTAGGGCATAACTTTAAACAATTAATTTGGTAGTTAGAATTTAATAGATCAAAATAGGAGATATATTCTAAATTAATTAAGTAAATTAATAATATTTAAAAGATATTGTAAATAAAATTTCATACAGTATCCAATTTATCTTTAAAACTATACACTTAATAGCCATAATTTTTTACTCCAATAATAATTATAGGAATTTTTTACTCCAACCATAATTTCCTTATCCCCCAAGGATTATTGTGAGTTGTTCATGTTATTTGACCGATTATATATTATGCAATAATTATAAGCTAAACTTGGTCCCACGTAATAATGAAAACACAAAAATAGTAAAAATTTACACAAATTCTTACTTGAGACCGTCTATACAATAGATGTCTCAAGTTTTGGGGGCTGGTCCAATCTATAAAATTTAAAAAAAAAACTAATTGGTGGTTTTGTAAGTTATACGAGAGATATGGGTTGGGCTCTTGAGAGACGTCTATATTATAGACGGTCTCTCATGAAAGGGCGTGATTTACAATCAAAAAGACAACTCAAATTTGATGTATCCCACAATATTTGGGAATAAATAAATACAAAATAGCCACTATACAAAATAATATTATAAATCACACAATAATAAGGGAATTATCAACGATACTATGACTTTTGACACTTTATTAATGGGCAATTGCACAAAGTTTTTTTTATTATCAATGGTATCCTCGTATTATTGAGCGTCTTACAACTGTAACCATTTTTAACTTTTTGTTCAAAATCATTCAAAACCGTTTGCTTTTTTATTTTTCTTTTATTTTTGTAATTTAATTTTTTTTTAAAGAAATTTTTTTGTAATTTAATTCGAACATAAAAAAAGTTATAAAATAAACCATCAATCAACCAAATTATCCAATTTTCAAAAATAAAATAAATTATTCAATTTTTAAATAGAATACCAAATGCTTAATAATTTATATTTTCTAGGAAAAATTGATATTAATAATTCAACCTTTCACCAATCCGCCATGAATAATCCCAACTTTGAATTATTATTTAATAATCCAACCTTTGCTCTTAGTTTGCTGTCAGCATACCTTAAGGGTATGCTGACAGCAAACTAAGGGCAAAGGTTGGATTATTATAAAATAAAAAGTTATGTTGCTAGCAAACTAAGGGCAAAGGTTGGATTATTAAAAAATAATCCAAAATTGGGATTATTCATGGCGGATTGGTGAAAGATTGGATTATTAATATCAATTTTTCCTATTTTTTAACACCTCTAATTTTATGGATTGTGTTGTAATCTTTATCAAAGTATATAACCCCATGTCCCCATTACGTATTGCCTTAAATTTTAAACTGTAATAAAATACTATAAAAGGCAATATAATACTCCATCCTATTCACCCTACTTGTCCCATTTACCTTTTTCACACATGCCGAGGTAACATTTTAACTTTTAATATCTTTAATTGTGTATAATTAAAAATTATAAAAATTTAATATTAATAATCTTTGGATTGAGACGAATAAAATAAGATCCCACATAACTATGAATAGTAACAAAAAGTAAATGGGACTAGTATGAAAAATAGGAGGGAGTATAAGTATAGATAATAGATTTCTACATCTCCATTAAACCCATTTCCATTTTCGTTTAACAAACTTAAAAACTTGTCAAAACCCAATCCATAATTTGAATCTCATCCTCATTTCAAAATGGGCAAAAACAAACGAAACAACAAAAACAAAAACAAAAACACACAACCAAACAAGGCGGGAACAACGGCGGGATGCAGTCGATCTCCGCCCCCTCTTACAGGTATACAATTTGTCACAATAGAACAAGTAACATGTTGTTGGGATGAGTTATCCCACATCGACAAATTAAAAATGGTATGCACACTTTATAAGCTATTGGAGACCTTCTTCTCATTGCCATATGATTTTGGGATGACATATATCTCATTGGCTTGTGAAGTGTGTGCACCTCGTGTTTTCCCCGATAATTGTTGGCATTCTCAAAATGGTAGGTTCGAAAAGAATGGCGCTCCTACCCTAATTGTTTACTCCCACATGCGAACTTGACGGGGTTCGCATGTGAGGGGGGTCATGGGATGAGTTATCCCACATCGACAAATTAAAAATGGTATGCACACTTTATAAGCTATTGGAGACCTTCTTCCCATTGCCCTATGGTTTTGGGATGACATATATCTCATTGGCTTGTGAAGTGTGTGCACCTCGTGTTTTCCCCGATAATTGTTGGCATTCTCAATAAGTCCAACTCAATTTAACAGATCATGTGCTTATGGAAACCGTCCAATGTTTGGAAGATGGGTTAAAGGCCCAGATAAAGGATAATGAAGCAGTATCTGAAATTTCAATGGAGTATGTGTTTGTTTTCATGAAATCATTGTAAAGAAAGATTGAAGAAACGGAGAAAGAAAAGGGGAAAGTTGAGAAAGAGAGAGATGAGATTAAGACTGAAATAGATCGTCTAAATGGGTTGATTAATGAACTGCTTGTTAATCCTGAGGAGATTAGAAAGTTTAACTTGAAAATCGAAGATTCGAAATCGAAAGAAAACGATTTAGATAAGAAATTGGATGAGTTGAATTTGAAAGTGAATGAAAAATTGCAGAAGTTTAATTTGGAATTGAGTCGGTTAATCGATGAAAAATATATAAATACATCTGCAAAATATGTTCCATGATCCGGAATGAATCGTGTTTCTGCTAGGAAACTGTCGAATTTGTAAAAAAGACTTTAAGTAGGAGAGTACCTTT
>CM025921.1:15444338-15513008 GCA_000753965.2 Amaranthus hypochondriacus | reverse complement strand
TCGTATATTACAATGAATTTCTACACTAGTATAGTATGACATTCTAACTTTTTATTATTTAAAGAACATACAAAAATCAAGAAATAACATTCTAAAAAAATTAAAAATCAAGATTAAGATCATTAAAATAAAATATTAAACCATAAAGCTTAAAATTAAGAACTACATACCTTAAAAAATCAAAACAAAAAATGAAAAATAAAAAAATGAAAAATAAAAAATGAATTAAATATTATATATGGGGTATTGTAAAATAATGAAAAAAGAAAGTAGTTTTTAATTTTGTAGGGGAGTGTTGCAAAGTAATGAAAAATGAAAGTAGTTCTTAATTTTGTGGGGTGTATTTTTTGTTATGCCTGAAAGATCGAAACATTCTTAAAGGAAAGGGGATGAATACTAAATAATTTTTTTTGCGGATTACTTGCAAAATAGAATAATATTTATAATAACAATAACAATAACAATAACAATAACAATAACAATAACAATAACAATAATAGTAATAATAGGAATAATAATATTATAAATATTATTTTTTGAAAAGAATCGGTTTGATCATAAAACCAAAGCAAACAAAAATTATTTTGGTTTTTGATTTATTTTCAATCCAAACCAAACTAAATTGGGCTACAATCCAAATCGAAACAAATCATATAAATTCGGTTTAGACTTTTTCAGACCAATCCAAGTTGCAGGCTTCCGAATTGTTGCAAGTTCCTATTTCTTTGAATACCCTTCTTGAGCCGAGAGACTTTTTGACCGCATTCTCCTATATGTGTCTGGAGTGTTGTCTATCTTCCCTCCGCTAACCTTGACAATATAGTTGTCTATGAGCGGAATACAATGATGATGACGATGATGAAGAAGTTTTTACTCTTAACTCATTAACTCAAAATAATCCTTAATATTGGTTTTCTCAAAATAATCCTTACAATTGATGTACCCTTCTCATAATAAACCATTTTTGTATGCATCCACTTAAAATGCTTTCAATTGATATATTAGAAAAATGATTCGAACTATTTTGAAAATTTTTCTTTAATAAAGATTATTTTGAGTACTATTGTGAATTGTTTAAAGTGTATAAGTTAAAGTTGCTATTTTTAACAAATTTTTCTTATTTATATTGGGACGTACAATAAGTTTTTTTAATAAAATAGATACATAAGTGAACTCATTAACATCACCCTAAATATATTAATGTAATCCTAATCATTTATGTAAAGATAGTCACAAGTCACAACCTAAATCATATTAGAATCAATAAGCAATCAAGCATTGCATTTAAGTAACTAGGAGTATAAATAACAAAACAAATCCCAATAGAAGTAAATTTTATTTAACAATCTCTAAATATCCGATAGTACACTATTAATAAATAAAATTGAAAACATTTTAAATTATTGAGATAAATGAAATATTATAGTATATCTTCTATACATTAAATACAATTTAACCTAAAAAGTATATAAAAAAAAACAATTAATAAGAATAATAAAATAAAAAAGTAGACAATGATATTATCATTAAATTTTTAGGAGGAAAATTTTTAATGAGAAAACTAAAAGCACTACAAAAATGACAATAGTGGGCTGTAACATAGCCTCCCATTTTGATTTTAGTTGACCAATGGAATAGAATCGGGGGAGCTTATTTCAAGTCTAGATCGTGCATTAATAAGTATGAATCTTATTGAATTTCTTAAAAATGCTTAGATTCCTTAAAAACATTTGCGATCCGTATGGTTAGTGGTACTAAATGGCGGTAATGCGAATGATTATTTATAGTGTAAAATTTCTTTAAAAGTTCCTTATCATTTTTATAGTAATGAAACTTTGATCACAAAAAAGTTTTTTTGTTTACAAATTTATATTACCACCTAATGCAGAGCCGTCTTGAAAAATTTGGGGGCCCTGTGCAAAATTTATATTTTGCGCCTTAATTATAGTAAATATATTTATTTTATTAATAAGTTTAACATATTTCTTTTTTTTATTAACTTTTTTGATATGTTGGAGAAAGAGGGGCCCTATGCAGTCGATCACTTCGCACACCTCGAAGACCCCTCTGACCTAATGCCACATCTCCCAATGGTAATGAATTGGAATGAATTTTATGAAGAAATTAAAATGAGATGATTGAAATTGGACAAGCATGATTATCAAGGTAACCAAGAGATTTTTTAACTAATATTACACTTGTTTTTCATTCCAATTACTAACTTTTATTACCATCTACCAAACGGGCCGAGCACTAGTAATGAAGGAAACAATAAAGGTTCCTCAACCAAGCTTTTGTTATTTGCATATTTTGTGTCATCATGGCGGTTCTTTGGGCATCTGAGGTAGCCGACCGCCTGGGGCCCTCAGGCTCAAATATTAAATGGTGCTATTCAGTCCTGGTTCCGAGCAATACTTTTTAAGTGATTTGTTTGTAAACCTTTTTTTATATTTAAAGTAGAGAAAAGTGTCTAAAAGTACCTAATAAAATTTTTTTTTTCAAAAAAGTACCTAATAAAAATTTTTTTTCCAAAAAGTACCTAACAAAAACTTTTTTTTCCAAAAGAGTACCAACTAACGGTTGGGGTTAACTTTTCCGTTATCTTTTTTTTGCTCATTTTTAAAAAGTACTTAATAAACAATTTCTTTTTAAAAAAGTACCTAATAAAAAATTTCTTTTCAAAAAAGTACCAAGAACACAGCATAACTATCCAATACAAACACAAAATAATATATAACTCTAAGAACATCATCACACATCATCCAATACAGACACAACATAAGAACATCATCCAACACAAACCTAGAACAAGTAACGGTTGGTGTTAAGTTGACCGTTTAGTAAAAAAATTTTATTAGGTACTTTTTGACACTTTTTAATAAACGGTCAACTTAACACCAACCGTTACTTGCTCTAGGTTTGTGTTGGATGATGTTCTTATGTTGTGTTTGTATTGGATGATGTGTGAACTTTATTATACATGATGTTCTTAAAGTTATATATATTATGTTGTGTTTGTATTGGATAATTATGTTGTGTTCTTGGTACTTTTTTAAAAAGAAATTTTTTATTAGGTACTTTTTTGAAAAGAAAATTTTTATTAGGTACTTTTTAAAAATGGGCAAAAAAATAATAACGGAAAAGTTAACCCCAACCGTTAGTTGGTACTCTTTTGAAAAAATAAATTTTTATTAGGTATTTTTTTGCCAAATTTTTTTTATTATGTACTTTTTTGAAAAAAAATATTTTATTAGGTACTTTTTGACACTTTTTCCTTTAAAGTATTATAATGTTACGATATATTTTGTCTTGAATTATTTTTCTTGAAGTGGAAAATTTTAAACCTTTTGATATAAAGGGCCCCATTTTTAAAAAATTCACAAAAACAAATAGGGCCTCCAAAATTTTACCCCCGCCCCTGTATCTGATCCTCAAGATGTTTCTTTCTTTTCATCTGAAATATTTGTGTTATTATGTTCGATGCAAATCTCGAATCTGTGCAGTCTCAATTGAGTGTATTGTTGCTGTTTCGGACTTTCGGTCGTGTTGTAGTTCAGGGCCAATACTTGTCTAGTTATCAAGATGGGCATGTCCTCTTGTATAGGTCCTTAATCAGGGTCTATGAAATACGCTAAGCTAAAAACTGTTACTCCCTCCAATTCACCACTAAGTTCCCCACTAAGTTCCCATTTGCTTTTTGATACTATTTATATCTTACTCTTAATTTGTATTTTATTATTAATCAATAAGTTAAAACATGGTCAAGCGGGATCTTGTTTGATTCGTCTCAATGCAAAGATTATTCAAGTTAAAACATAGAGTGCTAAAGCAAATGAGACTTAAGTGGTGAATTGGAGGGAGTATAACTTAGCTTTTTTGGGTACTGTGCATAATTCATTTTTGAACTCCTTTTTACCATTGTTGCCAGGATCGTACCTTTTCGGGTCGTGGAACGGAATCGGGAACGCGATTCATCAGTATTAACATTTTGAGGTGGGAGCGAAAAAATTTTGGGTCGAAATTTTTGTCTTGCGGTACGATTTGTTCCGGATCAAAATACGATTTGGAATCAATTACTTTTTAATATTAATTTTTTTTATTATAATTAACATCTGGGAAAAAGAAATAAAATCTTATCAATTTCTCACATTTAACGTTAATTTATCTCTTTGTAAACATTAATTTCTGAAAATAAAACATTTAAGTATGCTATACTAAATTTTAACTATTATTTAAGTGTTGTAGAGTACCAATGCATTCATGATTACATTTTGACAAGACTCTTCGGTCTCCACCTCACCACACAAAATTATTATCTTCTTTAAAATAATTTATTAGCCACGCTCATTTAATCAAAAATGATTTATTGTCAAATTTATTTAAAATTATTAGTTATATTTATTAATCACGCTTATTTGTATGAGAAAGCAAGAAGAAAAACAATAGACAATGATATCATGTAGTCACACTTATTTAGTGAGGAAAATTTTCAGCACTTGTAAGCGTGGCTAGTAACCTATAAGGCATAAGCATGGCTGAAAGGTACTAGCCACGCTTATTAGAAACTTTAGCCACACTAATTAAGCGTATCTAAAAATTTACCAACACAAGCAGAGGTCACGCTTAATTAAGTGTGGCTAAATGTATCAGCCTCACATATAAGCGTGCCTAAGAGAATTTTTAAACGTAGGTAGATGAACCTTTTTTTGTAGTGACGTTTTGTAGTGACGTAAGCAATTTTTAAAAAACGACAATGTCAGTCGTGCTTTGTTTTTGTAATACTTATAAATAATAAATATATCATTATTCTATTTAGAATATACAATCTTAAAGTTTAGCAAATTTTGCGAATTTGTGTATCAATGTTTATGTCTTGCGGATTACAACCACTAAAATACCAAAGGTTACACGTACAAGCCAAAAAAAAAAACTCCGACCACTTAACCTAAATTTCCGACCACTATAATGGTTGAAACTTGAAATTATGTGTTTTGGCCTAAATTTAAAAACATTAATACTTCAATGACTGTAATTTGCTATAAATAATTATTAAGACTACAACTGATAAAAATGCTAAATTTTAGAATTGTAATTTGCCAGTCATTTTTCCATTTATAATGAATCTAATTTCACAAAACCAGAAAAGTAATAAGCTCAAAAACAATTTAGTATGCATCCCATTTAGTCATTTACAAACACGAAATCTTGCTATAGACAGTCTATAGCATATACGAGTGTAAATGAACCAGCTCATAACTCAAAACAAAGAATTTGACAATTTCACATGCATGAATAGCAGTTACTCATCTTTTATTTTTATTTTCTTTATTTTTTTCTTTTATTTACAAATGTTAAAAGGCATAATAAGAAAAATACATCTATCAATATTAATTCCTCAAAACATAAAATCATGGTAGTACACTTTTTTACATACCAACCATTGTTGTTTATTCTTCATTCATTCAACTTATCTTGCAGCCATTTTTGTATATTGTAGATCTCAGAAGTTTCATCCATTAAACCTCTCAATTTCGTATCAAATTCCTCCCATTTTCTGTCAAAATCTACCTTTTCCATCTCTTTGTTTTTCAATAACTCATTCTGTTTCTCCAGTTCTTCAATCTTTTCCAACAATGACTCCATGAAAACAAAATGAACCTTATTCGAGATGTCGTTTAATGCGTCGAAATCCTCCATCAGTGTCAACTTCATATCCAATTTTTGATTGGCCCTCAAAAGCGTATGTAGTACCTGGTCTTTGCCATGATTCTCTAAGTCCATCAATTCTTTTAGATTTGCAAGACTCTGTTGGTAAATTAGGGTTTCATAAAATTTTGTAAGAAGGTGCTGATTTCGATTTGGTCCCGCCGCCTTATCTGGTAGTTTTTGTTTATCTTTGGGTTGTTTTTGGGTTTCTTTTGGTTTTTCTTGGGGTTGATTTTGGGTTTCTTTGGGTTGTTTTTGGGTTTCTTGTTTCTGTTTTTGTTTTTGTTTGTTTCTTTGGTTTTTGCCCATTTTGATTCAAGGGAATTGAAATATGATTTGGGAAAGTTTAAAGTTCAATAAACGAAAATGGAAATGGGATTAATGAAGTTAAATGCTTATAAAGAAAATTTCCCGTGGGTTTTATTTTAATTTATTTCATTGTAGTTTTAGGCAATATATAATGAGGTTAGATACTTAGACGGTAACGGTTGCTATCGCAGTAATGGAACGATGATGCGGTAACGGGAGTGATGAGATTATCAATTTATCATATCGCCAAAATATCGGTCGAAAGCATAAGATATTCCTTGAGTCGGCCCAAAACGCGGGTTTTTTTTACACTTTTACAACGTGGAAAATATCGGTTCGTTTATTTTGAAAACCTTTACGGCGCGGATGATGCGGTGCGATGCGGCCTTATTTTTACTCTATGACTTAGATTATATATTACAACACAAGCGATAAAATTAGGGGTGTGAAAAAAATAAGTTCTCAAATATCTGTTATCCTATTTAAAAAGCGGGTAATTTATTTGATTTTTTAAAATACCGAATATTGAATAAGGATTGAGATATTAGTATAACCGGGTATCTTGATATCATATTTTTTTTTTTTTTTATTATATATTCTACTCCTATTTTTTTAAAAACTTTATTAAGGTTGTTAAATATACAGAGTATATTCACAATTCTCAACTACATTTATAATTTATAAGTAACGCAAATCTTTTCAAATCAAGACTTTGACATAAATAATACATAATGTATGGTGTAATTTATATATTATTTTTGACTTTCTCGAATTTAAAGTAATGTTCTAAAGCCATTAACTTTATTGGTAATCCACGCTTGTAAAATGGTAAATTGTTTTTTATGGGATAGATTAAAATTAGAATTTGCTAATTAGAATATTATTAAGTTTATTCTTCAGACTTTATTTCAGAAACAAGATGCTACGAAGTAATTTTCTAATCCACAACATTTAAAGGATTTTTCTATGTAAATTAGGAAAGAAAAATATTTCAATTTTGGTGTTTATTAAAAAATATTTATCAAAGTAATGTTCTTTTAGGTGAGGTATGACACTAAGCTATTTTATTTTTGGTTTAGAATCTCCAAATCTCAGTGCGAACAAAAGCAATTGTAGAAATATTTTTTGAGGCATCGATGAACAAATGAAAAAATCTTCACTTTATGATTAAAAAAAAATCACTTCTATTGATAGTTTGATACATACACACCTATAACTAACCATAAATACTTGATGCATTACAGACTTTTAGCTGAGTAAACGAACGTTGAATACTAATGTAAAAAGTTAAAATGAACATTTGGTATATAATATTATTATTGGACGTGGATTTATTTTTTAGAAAAATTTATTTAAATAGTTTTTACTCTTACCACTGTTTGTTACTGTTATTTGCTTTTATCGCTTTTTACCATTTCTCCTACCATTATCTTTTTTTTATTTATTTCTACGTATTCAATTTGTTGGTTTTGTGTATATTTAGTTAGTTGATTACTCTTCATGATTAACGTGGGTGTAAGTTGCAGGCTTTCGAATAGTTGCAAGTTCCTATCTCTTTGAAAAGCCTTCTTGAGCCGAGAGACTTTTTGACCACATTCTCCTGTATAGGTATGAATTATCGTCTATCTTCCCTCCGCAGACCTTAACAATATATAGTTGTCTATGAGCGGGATACAATGATGATGATGAAGTTTTTACTTTTAACTCATTAACTCAAAATAGTCCTTAGTAATTGTTTTTCTCAAAATAATCCTTACAATTAGTTTACCCTTCTTATAATAAACCAATTTTTTATGCATCAACTCAAAATGCTCTCGATTGATATATTAGAAAAAAAAATTCGGAATATTTTGAAAATTTTACTTCAATAATGATTATTTTGAGTACTATTGTGAATTATTTAAAGTGTATGAGTTAAAGTTGCTATTTTTAACAATTTTTTCTTGTTTATGTTGGGACATACAATAACTTTTTTTAATAAAATAGATAAATAAGTCAACTTATTAACATCGTCCTAAATATATTAATGCAATCCTAATCATTCATAAATTCTCCCAACCCATTTAATTAGATGATAATTTTAATCATATCTAAAGAAAAAAAAAGCTAACTTTTGATTTTTTTTTGTTGTGATTTTGTATTGATATTATTATGAGTATCATAAATGATTTTAAACCGGATATTTAGTTTTTATTTTTTTTAATATATGTAAGTTGTGGCAAAACGATTACGTTGGGGGAAAATTATAAGAAACTACCTATTATATACCCACTTTTGCAAAAAAAACTACCTATTCTAATTTTTTTTGCAAAAAACTATCTTATATGACCCAAACGTTGACAAAACACTACCGGCTGACAGATTCCGTTGGTTGAACGTTAACTTTTTGGTTGATTCATCATGTGCTTTGCACATTATGTTACTAATTGCTATAAGTGTCTATTCAACTGCTCATTACAGCCTATTCCCTCCATTCTTAAATCACATCACTGTTTATGGAGTGAACTCCTCCTGCAACGATTCATTGAAGGTGAAGACTCTACATTTACTCCTCTAATCTACCGGTAAGTGAATTTCTTCTCCATTAATTGTAGTAAACCAACAACCTCTAATTTCTTCTCCCCTTTGTTGCATCTAATTTCTTTCTATAATTTGCTTCTCAAATTATGGTTGTTCTTCTCCAAATTATCTGATTTTATCACTCTAATCACACAACTCAGTACTCTTCTGCACAATTTCTTGTTTAAATTGTTAATAATGGCTAAAAAAAGGAGAGTGGTAAAGAATAGTATAGTTCATTTCAAATGGGTAACTAAACAAGGGTATGTTTTCTGATATTTACTGATTATTTTTTAGGGTAAAGAACAGTTTATTAGCCACTACGCCCATGTCCAGTCAAACCATCAAAAAGGAGAAATAACAAATCTTGTGCAGCAGGGACCAAGAAGCGTGGAGCCAAAGCAGTTTCACCAAGGATCATCATGAGCCAAAACTCAGCAAGTGGATCACACAATGTAGTGGATCAAAGTAGTTAAATTTAAGTTCTAAAATTTTATGTTTATGTAGTAAAACTAAACTTTGTTATTCTGAAAAACTGTGTTTATGTCGTGGGATTAGTATGCAAGTTGTTGCTTTTTATAATTTTTAAATGTTGTCTCGGCATATTTAAATTTTTTAATTTATTGACCCGTCATTTATAGATTAAGAATAAGATACAAATTAAGAGTGATAAGTGAATAGTGAAAAAAAATCAATGGGCCTAATTGATAGAATAGGAGGGAGTATGATACTCTATATATATAGAATAATATAAACAGATAATTTAAACCTTTATTTTATGATTGTATTATATGATGGGTTGAATATAAATTATATTTTGTTATTATATATAACATTAATTGTCCGTAGGTTATACATTATTATTTTTTTAATAAAAGTGAGAACATTAAGGTCGTCACTATAGAAAATTCGTATTAATATGAAATTTGATATTTTTTAACGGAATTTGCTACGTATTTTGTAAAGTTGAAAATATAGCTCACTCATTACTAAAACAGGCATAACTCACTCACATGAAATTCAAATTGGGCGATTTAAAAAAACCCATGACCGCAACTCGAAGCTCTACAAGTCTTATGAAAACACTAAAACCCATAAACAAACAGAAATGTACAGAAAAATCAATTTCTAAACTAAAATTTCAAAAGGAATTTAACTTGATGCTAACCAACTATCAATTGAACTCCAATCCACGTTAAAAAACATAACTACCCAATAAATAACCCTAAATATTTTATTAAAAGAATACCCAACTGAAATTCGAACTTAAACAATTAGTTATCAATTAATATCGTAATTTGCAACTTGGTTTTAAAACACCCTTGTTAGTATTTTGGGCATAACTTTACATCACGACTCAAACATATAAAAATCATATGAAGAATAAAATTCAAAAATGACCAGAAGTATGTCAAAATTTTCCATAACAAAGGGGACAAAAACTTTGTTCAAATATAATAAACTTTGGTCTTAACCTCTTTGAACATGAATCAAAATCCCAAACTAAAACCACCAATTAAATATTAAACCACTTGAAGTAGAATTCAAAGAGAATTGAAAACTTGATAAGAAACTTAAAATACTCGATTATCACTAATTAACTAATTAACTAGAACAAATTGAACTCAAACCCTAGCTTCTAACAAAAGAGGGGTTTCGAATTTGAGGGTGTATCTTTTGTAAATTTTAGATTTATTTGAGTTTAAATATAGTAGAATTACTAAAAACTTACTGAATTTCAATATTTTAGAACTTAATTAACACTAACTAACTAATTAGAGAATTAGAGATTTGAGATGAAACTATGATCTTGAATGAATGATAAGAAAGTTTCGAAGTAAGGTAACAAGGTCTCAGTATTTATGTTTGAAGGCTAAGAGTAAGACACATGACCTTATATGTATCTAACAAAAATAAGTTGTGATTACTTATATATAATATTTATGAACATCAATTCAATCATTCATAAGTCAGTAAGGCAGTAACACCAAATGAAACAAAGTCTCAACTGTTAATCTAGATAAAAAAAATAAAAAACTCTAAGATAGCAAAAATTTTCGTTAAAAAGCTAAGAGTCCCAACTCCCATGCGTCTTATACATAAAATAGTCATGTTATGGTGAAGAGTCTCATTTTAATCATTAGAGACCAAAAAATAGAAATTAGGGTCCAAGGATATAGTTGATTGGGTGGACTAAGGCTCAATTATAGTATTTTTGTGGAGAATTTTTAGAATTAGTATAATCGTACGTATGTAGTTGCTATTAAATAACGATTCAATACGATTCTAACTACTCTAATTGCGATTCTAGAACTTGAAGGTAATATTTTGTTTATTAAAGTTGTATTTTGAAAGGCTACTTTATTAGTTTTTTATGCTTTTAAATCATTAATTTAATATTGATAAGAGTAAATCTTGATAATAATCCAAACATTGTCAGAGGTCCGAAAGTCTGAATCAAAGCAAAGTTGAAGAATGCATAACACAATTGAAAAAACAAGAATTAAATAAAATTTGAAAAAGTTGCAATGAGGTATCCACATATACAAGTACATTGGTTAGTTTTAGAGCTGTTTATGGGAGGGCTTGGGCGGGTAGCGGACCGGATAGTACCTAAGCATTCTACCCACGGGCTCAAATATTCAAGTCCGCTTGCATTTGCGGATATATTTTTTTGTCGCTACCTGCCCATTTTAATTTTAAAGCGGGTGAGACCTCCCAGTAGGCGGGTATTTCTTATGTAAAAATTAAAAATATAAATAATATTGTAAAGTTAAGTTTTAATAACAATTTTTTTTGAAAATAAGTTTTAATAACAGTTAAAATACAATACATTGTCTAAAATACTCTAAATATATACTTCTATATAAAGTCTCAAAATACTCAAATTACATGAATATTGAATATAGAAGGTGGAGTAGGCTACTTGTTTGAACTTTGATAATCGACTGCTTGGGTGCTTAGCTTTGAGGTTTTGAAATATTGAATGTAAACGGTAGAATTAGGAACTTTAAAGTCTATATATTAAACTAAGCGATCGGGCGGGTATAGCCGCAAGTATTTTTTTGGGGTCGCTACCCGCCCATTTATTTTGATGGGCGGGTATTACCCGTCTAAACTTTAATTTTTTGAAAATCTTGTCCATACCTGCCTGTTTTTCGAGTTAGATGGGTTGGATCTGACAGATAGCCCACTCGTGAACAGCTCTAATTGGTTCCTTTCTTATAAGGAATACGAAATTGTACATCGGAATAAGATGGAACAAACCCATATTTCAATAGAGAAGAAGCCTCAATTGATAGTACATTTAAGCATATATTAGCTTGTTCAATAGAATTAATCCATTTCGCCTTAGCGTTTGAGATATTGACATTTGTTATTTTGCATCACTTTTAAATTTTACTAATACCTTCAAAAAAACTTTTACTACCTCTAATTTATTATTAATCAATCTTTAATAATTCTAATTGTAAATAATTAAAAATTATGAACAATCGATATGAATAATGATAATTATAAGATATGTACCAATCACTTTCACATGCATGCATTTTTAATAATCTTTCAATTTATTTTAATTTTAATTAGTTAAAAAAAAGCTATTCTGATCGCATAAAAAAAAAAAAAAAAGAAAATAGTGTCCTAGCATTTTTTTTTCGAGGATTAGTGTCCTACTCCCTCTAAATCATTTTAGTTGTCTCATTTCCTTATTTGCCAAAATCATATCAATTGTCTCATTTTCTTTTTGTCTATCTTTTTTTTACCTAAATACCCTCACTTTTACTACTCCCAATACCCAACTACCATCTTTACAATTAATATTATCAATTAAAATACTCAACTACCACCTTTTTAATGGACCCCACACCACCCTTAATAACTGTGAAAACCCATATGAGACATCTAAAATGATTCGAAGAGCTAACATGCTAACTAGAAGACTAGAAGAGGTTGACGGTATGCTTATTGCTCTAATATCGTTGACAGATTAAATGGTGCTTTTTGGTATGGTGAATATGCGATAATTGGAAGGTTTTCTAGTGTAATTTTAAAATAATAATATTAGCAGTATTTAATTAGTATTAGAAGTTTACTCAAGGAATCAAGAATATACCTAAATTAGTGGTAGAGAGTACACTACAAGTCTACAATATAATAAATGATCATGGACTTGGTTATCTATACAAATTAAATTATAGTCTCAATTGTATGATCTTTTAGTCATAGGTGAAGCTAAAAAATAAAAATTAAGTTTCAAAAAAAAAAAAAAAATTAAGGAGATCAAGAAAATTTGCCCAGAGCAGTTTTAACTGTTGACTATTATATACTCTATTTTATTTTATTTAGTATATTATTTTTCATTTTATATTGTGCTTCTCATTTTGCGTTATTTCTATTTTTAGAATAGACCTACCATTTTCGTTTAATATCATCAACACATTCTAACTTTCTTTTTGAATTATGCACACAATGTAATCTCTTTTTTCATTTTATCAAATACTCCCTCTATGCTTAAAAGATTGTCCAATATGTATTTTTCACACAAATTAAGAAAATTATAATTTTTGTAGTAAGTGGGTTGTATTTTAATTAAATAGTAATGTGAAGTAATGATTGTATTAGTATTATGAGAGAGAAAAAACATTTAAATTAAAGAAAAAATATAAAAAAAAAGAAATTGTAATTGTTATTAATGTAGAGAGAGTATATTTGGGGAAAATGAAAGGGATTATGAGGATATATTTGGGAAAAGAGATTTCCAAAAATGAAAAGTATTCTAAAATGGATAAACATTTGAAATTACCCGTTATTTTAACTTAAATTAATTGCAAATAGTATGGTAGCTTATTAATTATTATTGTAACTTAAAAATGAACATCCACGCTGCTCATATTTTTACTTTTGCTGAGAGCACTTAAAAGTTTGGAGACGAACTGATGTTATAGCATTATTAATTGCCTGGAAAATTAAGAAAATTATTCTCATAATTTATTAAACCAAAGCTAAAATGATGTAAGATTAAGAGAGAAAATAACATCCCCTCATAATTATTTTTCAGTTTTTGTAACTATTAAGTATTATTACCATAATTATTATAGGAAAAATTGATATTAATAATCTAACTTTTCACCCATTCGATGTGAATATATATAATTTTACATTTGGATTATTTTTTAATAATTCAACATTTGCACTTAATTTGCTATCAGCATATCCTATTAGTATGTTGAGAGCAAATTAAGGGCAAAAAATAATTTATTAAAAAATAATCTAAAGTTGGAATTATTCATAGCGAATGAAAGAAAAAATGGATTATAGAAAATTCTCTAAGAAGGTCAAAAACTATTGCGACGGAACTTAATAAACCCGGCCACTTTAAATCTATCTATAATAATAACTATAACTATTACTAAAACAAAATACTGCTGACATCATCACTATTGAAAATCGCTTACGTGTCACAACCTCATTACAAATTTTTCCTCTAACACTTAATATGATGTTATCGCTTTTATAACTATTTTTTTTCTTTGACTTTATTACTCATATAATGTAATGTATTAGAAAACCATATATATTATTTGTTTTTTTTCAATTATTTTTAAAATCTTTATTATTTTATTTATAAATGAGTATTATTTAGTATATTGGATATATATTTGAAGATGGTTAATACGTAGTATACTTTTATTCGGTTTTTTTATTATTCATACAATTGTTACTTAAATGCAATGTTTAATTCTAAAATGATTTAGATTATGACTATTTTTATATAAGTCAATTATATTTTTCATGACAAAAACTATTTTTTTCGTTTGAACTTTATAAAATAATTTTAAATATTTTTGTGTTAAATATGATTTTGAAATGTGTTATTAATAGTTATAATACTTCACATAAATTAATGTAATTTATATAAATTAATGTAATTTATATCGAAAAATTAATACTTCACTTTATAAAATAATTTAATAATTTAAATTTATACGGGCACTATGATCTAGTTAAATACTACTATTCTAATACACCATCTGTCTCATTGATTGTACTCATAATTTTTCCTAAAAATTTTCACATAAAAAAATAAAATGTTACAAATTTACTTAAACAGAGGGAGTATTTCTTTCAACCCGATGATTCGGATGAACACCTCTAGAACTACCTTCATACCGTGAACAAAAGAAAAAACAATTCTCTAATAGAAGTACAACGACCAAGTTGATTAATATGTAATGTAACCACTTTGATGTTCATCTTTATTTTATGTCACCGGATGCTCTTGGAATTGACCCACCAGCTGCTACAATCTGTTGCTCCATCTACAATGTACCATATCAACTTCTAAATATATTTACAAATATAACGTAGATTTTGATCAACTGATTTGACCAACTTATTTTAAAGACACTATTAAAAGCAGATAGTTCAAAAATAGATAATTCATAACAACAAATTGTGTCAACCAACTAATTTACCAAATACGATAATATGACCATTCAGACAATTTTTACGTTAAAATAAGCTAAAATTAGGAATTCAAAGACTTAGTAATAAATTTAAGGATATAGAGTCACAATTTCATCAACTAATTTCTCACCTGAAGCAAGGTTTCCAATTTAGTCTTCACTAGGACGTACTCATTCCTTACTTGCTGCAAGCAGTTTAAGCACCTACACATATATATAACACCATTAGGCATAGTATTTTCGGTTAGTCTTCTGAGAGACCGTCTTTCTGAGAAACGTCTCTCAGATCAAATTTATTAAAACTTATTGCCTATATTTACTCTACATTTTCCCTAATGAGCCAACCTAATTAGAGATGATTTCTCAAAGAGACCGTCTCTCACAAGAATTTGTGTAGTATTTTTCAATTTAATCGGCTATCAATCCCAAAAGATAAGCAATAAGTATCAATAATATCATCTAATTCATTTTGCTACTTTATTTTTATTAAAGATAATGATATTTAAAGCTTGTACATAAAATTTAACAAATTTTGTTTGAGGATGAGTTCATGATCCCCCATGATAATTGGACAAATAGATGGGTCTCATCTTTCAGGTACAATGTTTTTTAATATGCAGGTTAATTATAATTTATAAGCAAATCATGTATCTAGCTATGTATGTGATTCATGGATGGGTGTTAGATATATCCTTAAAGTTACTTTCATAATATGCCTTGGGGAACTGCTGCAACTTATTCCCTCTCCCTATGTTGATTGTTCAACATTCACAAATTTTCAAATGTGCAACTTACCTTGCTGTCTGATCTGAGCAGAGCTATATGGGGCTGGGACGATACACATCTATTTATTGGAAATATGAAGAGGAAAGTAGATGTACTATCAGTCACCCAGAAAAGGAAAGTATACTCAATAGAAAGCCCTAATATGACGGCTATTCCATGTCGATACGATGCTCACCCTTGTAACGTTGGGATGCTGGCTGGTGCTACTAGTGGTGGGCAGGTTTACATATGGACTGCATCAATATGAACATTTTAACCTTGCTGCTCCCGCAATTCAATATGTACATGGCTTCGCAACTGCATTTTAGTATTATGTTTTAACGGCCAAATTGAAGGTAATTTTGGTAATATACTGTACTATAGTATACACATTGTTATATTCTTGCTCCACCATTGCAATATAGATGTTAATTTCTCACACCATTACAAAGTTTGCCCTCAGAACTAGCAACATTTTGTTCGGGATAGACTTAAAACACGAAAATGTTATTTGTTCAAGTCCATTTTATTTATGGTTTGCTAAGTTTGCGTTGTTAGTACCACGACAATGAAGACACTGAAGTAACTAGTTTCACGAGTATGAACCTTTTTCTACTTTTTCTCAAAGGGCTTATTCCTAAGTTTTTGTATCTCTTCACAAAATAGTCATATGTATCAACTGTAAAACTTTTTAGAATTCCTGAATTATCCCTTATTGAAGACTATTTGGCACCTTATCTTTTGAAATAGCAAGTTTTTATTTGGTCTGGGTTGAAGACGCGTCTAAAATGGTTTGACAACTTTATCCCGATAATGTGGAGGGGGCCGGGGTATATAGCTGAAGTTGACTCCTCTACTTATAACCTATGCATCATACATTGGCAAATACTAGTTTAAAGTATCTATTGGCTACATTCCCCTTTGTTTTTTCGTTTGTCATTTGCAAGTATACATTGAAGTGTATTTTTTACGGTTTGCATTTTGGTTATTTCTGTTTTTAATATCCCATTAAAATTGCAACATGAAAAAAATAGGATGGGGTGTTTTACATTTATTATATATGCTATGTAATCTGTTCATGGGCGGGCTACCCGCTAGGCCCGCCCAATCCGGTTCGAAAAACGGGCGGGTATGGACAACGTTTTTCAAAAAAATTTAAAGTTTGGGCGGGTAATACCCGCCCGCCAAGATAAACGGGCGGGTAGCGACACCAAAAAAATACCCGCGGGTATACCCGCCCGCCCGCTTAGTTTAATATATTATTTATAAAATAATTAATTCTATTAAATATTAAACTATACTACTACATGACCCATACCATACTTTAGTTTATTACTTTTCTACTGGCCTTAAGGTTTACTTCTTTTAGATTTTAATATTTTTAACCCTCAAAACACTCACGCAATCGACTATCAAAGTTCGAACAAGTAGCCGACTCCACCGTCTATTTTCAATATTCATGTAATTTGAGCATTTTGAGACTATACGTATTTAGATTATTTTAGATAATGTATTATATTTTGTTTGTTCTTATATAAACTTAACTTTATAATATGATTTATGTTTTAAATTTTTATATAAAAATACCCGCCTACCCGCGGGTCCCGCCCGCTTTAAAAATGGGCGGTAGCGACAAAAAAATATGCCCGCGAATGCGGGCGGGCTTTTAAATATTTGAGCCCGCAGGTAGAATTTTTAGGTGCTACCCGATCCGCTACCCGCCCAAGCCCGCCCATGAACAGCTCTACTATGTATTGGAATCAGTATATAAGTATAGATTTCTACATCTCCATTAAACCCATTTCCATTTTCGTTTAACAAACTTTAAAACTTCTCAAAACCCAATCCATTATTTGAATCTCATCCTCATTTCAAAATGGGCAAAAACAAACGAAAACAACAAAAACAAAAACAAAAACACACAACCAAACAAGGCGGGAACAACGGCGGGATGCAGTCGATCTCCGCCCCCTCTTACAGGTATACAATTTGTCACAATAGAACAAGCAACGGATGTGCTTACAGAAACCGTCCAATGTTTGGAAGATGGGTTAAAGGCCCAGATAAAGGATAATGAAGCAGTATCTGAAATTTCGATGGAGAATTTGTTTGTTTTCATGAAATCATTGTTAAAAAAGATTGAAGAAACGGAGAAAGAAAAGGGGAAAGTTGATAAAGAGAGAGATGAGATTAAGACTGAAATAGATCGTCTAAATGGGTTGATTAATGAACTGCTTGTTAATCCTGAGGAGATTAGAAAGTTTAACCCGAAAATCGAAGATTCGAAATCGAAAGAAAACGATTTAGATAAGAAATTGAATGAGTTGAATTTGAAAGTGAATGAAAAATTGCATGAGTTTAATTTGGAATTGAGTCGGTTAATCGATGAAAGTCTTGGGCTGAAAAAATATATAAATACGTCTGCAAAATATGTTCCATGATCTGGAAATGAATCGGAAATATGTTCCATGATCTGGAAATGAATCGGAAATTAGCCATGGAAATTGTAAGTTTAGTTGACGAGAAGCAGAATGGACTGAAATAAAAAATCTGCAACAAAAATCTGCACAAAACAGATAATTCTATGTTTTGTGGTATTAATTTTGGTAACTGTATTTTTTTTTGTTATGCCTTAAACATTTGTAAATGGGATGAATACTAAATAATTTTTGTGCGTATTACTTACAAAATGGAATAATAATAATAATAATAATAATAATAATAATAATAATAATTCTAGTTCATGGAACAATGACGGTCCCTCATGGATTGTAGATCTTGTAATATCTGATTTTATCAAGTAATAATATTTCTCGTTTTGATATTCAAAAAAGATAATAATAATAATAATAATAATAATAATAATACTCTATAGTTCAATTGATTAATTATACCTTCAATATTTTCAAGTTGTTGGACTGCACAATTTTGTTTTCTTAATAACTTGTAAAACTTGGGATGAAAAGTAGAAGTATTCGTAAGCTATAGTTAAAGTTAACGTATAGCATTTGTAGTGGAAACTATTTTGTAAGGATGGTTTAATAATTAAAATTGAGCATGATTTGATTTGTTCTGAAAAGATTTATATGTAAAAATTAAATTAAATATAGCAGTCTAGAGCCAAAACTGAGCCAAGTTGATAATGTTAGAGGTAAATAAAGTTTGGTCTAAACCTAAAATCAAACTGAAATTTTAGTATTTAGTATGGTTTGGTTTTTTTAAAATAAATTATGGTTTACGGTCTGGTCTTAGTTTTTTATTTTTTAGACCAGACCAAATTGCAAAGTGTACTATGGTCTAAAATCATAATGTTTATAAAAAAAAACTGAAGTTGCCAACTAGATATTTCAAGATCAAGATATAGTTATTTTTATATAGTAAGATATACTTGAATGATCTTAATGTCATAAATTACAAATTATTATATTACTAGATAGTGCCTGTGCGATGCACGGCTTTATCAAATTTTTTAGACATGTTTGTATATGTTAAGAAATTAAAATTTTAAGAAATAAGCTATACATTATAGTTATATTTCGTTTCACTCTAAATGGTTGTATACATTACGTACATTATATTCTATTTTGCATTGTGCATAATATAATAATATATACTTAACTTTTATTTTTTTATTTTGAATAAAATAGCAAATGGCTCATACCTTGAGTGCAATACGAAACTATGCTTTTTTTTAATTAAAAATAACATACCAATTTTTGCTAACAAAAATAACTACTCCTATTACATTTATTTATAGAAGTATAAAATATTACTACTATTAATAACACATTTTAAAATCAAATATAAATACATAAAAATATGTAAAATTATTTCATTAGTTTAAACGACAAAGATAAATTTTCTCCTAAAAAATATAAATGACTTATCTAAAAATAGTCACAACCTAAATCATATTAAAATAAAGCATTGCATTTAAGTAACCAATAGTATGAATAACAAAAGCAAATCCTAATAAAAGTATATTATGATTTAACCATCTCAAAATATACAATGCACTAAATAATATTCATTTTATAAATAAAAATAAAAGCATTTTATAAATAATTGAAATAAATGAAATATAATTGAAATAAATATAATATAATATAATATAAAAAATACATTAAATGCGATTTGACCTAAAAAGTAAAATAACAATTAATAAGAATAATAACATAGGAGTACTCAAATTAAGAAAATAGTAAGTTAAAGTTAATCATAATATAATGACATCATCACTAATTTTAGAAGGAAAATTTTTAATGTGGAAGCGACACGTAAGCAAATTTAAAAGGCGATGATGTCAGTCCTGTTTTGTTTTAGTAATAGTTATAGATAGAAGTGATTTGTAGGTGCGAAATATTTGCATAAACACATGTATTAATTTGGATAAATATATAAAATTTAAAGACCATAGACCAGACCAGGTCTATGTTAAACGGTTTTTTCCGATCCGATCTAGTAATTTAAACGGTCTGGTCCGTTCTGAAAATTTCTAGACCGAAACTTTTTATTATAACTTTTTTATAATATTTAATAATGTGCATATTTTGAGAGTTTGAGGTTCAATATTGGCTATAAATAAATGTGAAAAAAGTAAACAAAAAGAATTGAAAAAAAAACAACATAGAGATTAGAGGGACATAGCTAGAGCAACCCACCGGGTTACTTACCCGTCTTAGGTGGCAGATGATATGGTGCTTTGTGGCGGATGACATGGCTTTAAAATATTAGGAAAATAAAATTTGATTTAGTATCTTGGAAATAAGCAAGTATAATAATTAGGCATTAATTAAAGTGTGTTAATCTCATACAACTACATGTCTTGGAAACAATCACTTCCTTCAATAAAAATAACTATATAATAATTATATAATTATCATATGAATTGATAATTAAATAATCCAAAAAAATTTAAATTGAATTTCAGTCCTCTATTTTTTTCAATGGTAGTATTCTACTTCTTTCATGTGTTAGTGCTTGTTGTTGCTCCAACTTACTCTTGATTACCATTACTTGTCCTTTCTTGTCCTTTGGTTCCTAAAATACAAAAGACTAAAATCTTATTTTAAGCACAATGAAATGTACAATTTGCGATCGATATCTACTATGTCACAAATACTTGTACAAATATAATCCTCGTAACTTTTCTAATGATCGAATTGTGGAATTAATATTTTTTTTCAATTCAAATTACATAATTTAACTAATTGACAACATTATCATTATATATGAAGTATTCCTCTCAAGGGAGTACGGATATGAATTGTTCGTCACATTCCCTCACCCAAACCCTGCTTTCGAGTGGGATATTGGGTTGTTGATGATGATGATCATTATATATCAAGTATATAATTATAAATACTTAACATTTGTTGTAATTGGTAAAGATTTTCATTATAAATATATATACTTTGTTAAAGTAAAAAAATTTGTTATATTAAAATATAAAATAAGTATAATTTGTTAAAGTAAAAAAAATATAATAGCAAAGTTGTGGTCGGTGTAAGTACTATCGGTGTAGGACGTGGTGAAAACTAATAAGTATAATTTGCTAAAGTAAAAACCAAAAAACCAAGAAGTATAATTTGGTAAAGTAAAAAACTAAAAATTAAAAAATATAATTTGCTAAAGTAAAAAACTAAAAGCTAAAAAAACTACTAATAAGTATGCTTTTCGTTGTAATTTTTACATATTATTAACGTCAATTTTAATATTTTCTTAATTTAAATATATGATAAACTAATTATCTGACAATATCATATATTAATAAACAAGTTGTACATGGCCTAGTGAATAATGTTACTAAAATTATAAAGTTTCTTTCAAATTTTAGAATTATAATAAAAAAATTTAAATCAAACAATAAAAACTAAAACCGTACATCCCATCCCATTGACCCATTTTCGTTCCATTTCCATTTCCGTTCCCCACTTCCCCTTCCTTGTAAGAATTAAAATTCACTTTCACCCACCATTGATATAAGCATAAGTTACAACCGAACTTGGCCCACGACGATGTGATTTATAAAAATCTATTAAGTATAATTTGCTAAAGGCTAAAATCTTATTTTAAACACAATAAAATGTGATTTGTCGATTTCTATAATTATGTCACAAATACTTTACGAAATATAAATATAAATATTTCAAATACTTTACGAAATATAAATATAAAAATAGAAATGTAAAAAGTAATATGAAATTGTCAAAAATGGAAAATGTAGCAAGTATTATGAAACGGAAGAAATATGAAATTAGAGATATTAAAGATTAAAATTGTGCATTGGATAGCGTGAAAAACAGAAATGTAGCAACTATTAAAACCAGAGGAAGTATATTATAAAAATGTTAGTAGGTATTGTTTGAAAAAAAAGTTTCTTGTAATTTTTCGACTAAAAAAATATTCTAGGTAGCTTTTAAAAAAATTAATATTTTTTTAATTAGTTTTCAACAATTTTCTTCGTGGAATAAAAAAAAAAGTACGTATTTTTAGTTGGACCAATTGATCTCTGTGCAACTGTATTTATGCAATGTTTATTACTCCAAAAGTTTATCTTCCCAATGTCCATAATTTTCTGCAATATAAACTCCACATCATCATTAAGTATCATTCCACGTCATTGCCACATCTACACCAGATCAGCTGGGTAGTCTACCCACCGGGTTAATAAAGTTTTTTCCAGATTAGAGAGTATTTAGTATCTTTATTAATAAATGTACGTTCGTTACCCAGATTTTTCCAAAACATAGTATGAGCGTAGGGAAAGAAAAAACATCGAGGATCGCAAAACCCCTTATTAAGGCTAGTTTAATTAATAAAGTGTACTACATTCTTTAATACTAAAATCCTTTTTAAAGACAGAACTATACTCCAACTACAATAAGACTCGATTTTCAATCTCTTTAATTCTTTAGTTCATGTTGATTTTGAGTGGTTTTGATTGTTTTAAGCATAATTCTTATGATTTTAATAATGACAGAGTTTACTAAGGGGATTTTAGCTTGGTTGTAGATGTACAATAAAAATGGACAAAATAGTAGAAAAGTATTTATAATACAAAAATTTTAAAGAAAGTATATATTTTCCTAAACAATTGACTAATTCAATTATATATTTAGAAATTCCTCACAATATTTAGGAATAAATGAATACAAAATAGTCACCATACTAAATAATACTATAAATCACACAATAATAACGGAATTATCAACAATACTATGACTTTTGACACTTTATTAATGGGCAATTGCACCCTAATTTTTCTTATTATCAATGGTATACTCGTATTATTGAGCGTCTTAAACCATAAACCATAACCTAATTTAACATTTTGTTCATAATCATTCAAAACCGTTAGCTTTTTTATTTTTCTTTTATTTTTTTAATTTAGAAAATAATTAAACTAAAGTTATTCTTAGTTCTAACTACAATCTTAAAATATTAAGAAAACAAAATTGTGCAGTCCAACAACTTATAAATATTGAATGTGTAATCAATCAATTGAACTATAGAGTATTATTATTATTATTCTATTTTGAAAGTAATATGCAAAAAATTTTTTAGTATATTCATCCCATTTACGAATGTTTAAGGCATAACAAAAATATACAGCAACTAAGATTAATACCGCAAAACATAGAATCATCCGTAAACATTTCTTTACCCCATTGTCGTCTGATTCTCCATCATCAGCCATTAATTCCTCCATATTGTAGCAAATTTCTGATTTCAGTCCATTATGCTTCTCCTCATCTGAACTTACAATTTCCATAGCTGCTTTCTGATTCATTTCCGGATCATTGAACATATTTTGCAGACGTAATTGTGTATTTTTAAGCCCAGAAATTTCATCGATTAAACGACTCAATTCCAAATCAAACACCTGCAATTTTTCATCTACTTTCAAATTCAACTCATTCAATTTCTTATCTAAATTGTTTTCTTTCAATTCGGATTTCCCGATTTCTGGATTAAACTTACTAATCTCCTCAAGATTAACAAGTCGTTCATCGATCAACCTATTTAGACAATCTTTTTCAGTGTTAATCTCATCTCCCTTTTTCTCCATTTCTTTAATCTTTTTTAACAATGATTTCATGAAAATACACATATTCTGCATGGAAATTTCATTTACTGCTTCATTATCCTTTATATTACTAGTGGAAAAAAACATATTGGCTGCTGCTCATTGGCTACGGTTTGTAGGTATACGCAGCTAATATAAGCAATAAAAATTAGGAAAAAAAATTTGAACAAAAGCTGCGGTTTTCATCTTAGACCACAGCCAATAAGAGTTTCAAAAAATCATATCAAAATAAGATAGGTCAAAGGCTGCAATTTTCTTGTTGACCGCAGCCAATAATTCATCTTTAATATTAGGGTTTTGTTTCTCTTTTCCTTAATTCTTTTCTCTGCCAAAAACCTTCACACCAACGTATGTTCCCAACAATTCCTTCTTCCTCTCCTCTCCTTCCTCCTTTCTTCTTCATCACTCTCCCAAAGAACCGAGGCAGCTGCAGGTAAATCTCTTCTCTCTTTTTAGAGTTTGTCTAGAATAACCAGTAGTTCAGTACCAAGAATGGGGAAAAGCTCTAGAATCGTTTGTAATTTGTACCTTCTTTGGGAAATGCACGTGAAGGCTCCACTGGCATAACAACCTAAAAAGTATCCAGACATTTCACAGATCTGAATTTCAATTACAATTTCTCAATTTAAAGGTCAGTCTTCTCAATTCAAGACTCTCCTATTGTTAGGTTGATTTGGGGTGCTTTAAGATCTGGGGGCTGCTATTATCTCGTCTAATGAAAGCAAAACTTTACTGGGTTTGATTGTAAATTATTTCTAGAACCTTGGGAATTGTGCATGTTCTTGGTAGAATCATCTGGGTTTTTGTTGTACAGATGAGAAAAACTTGTGTATCGATCATATGCATGCTTTTAATGGTGAAATTTCGAAAATTTTATAAGGTTTTGCATTTATTTAAGGGGTTTGTTTTTCGTAAATCATATTTTTGTTGGCTGAATTGGGTTTATTGGTAAATTTTTAAAATTATGCGATCTGAATTTTTTAGGATTGTTGGCTGACTTGGTGAGGAGTTTATTGAGATCATTTGGTCAAGAGATTGAGTGGCTGTTAATGAGTTTGTAATGTAATTAGTGTTGTTATATTTGTTAAGTTCATCAGGAAATTCTTGAAAGATGGTCATGGTATCAAATATCAATGGAAGAATCAGAAAGGGATGAAATTGGATCAGTAAAGAAATTTCCATCATGGGATTGGGAAATCGATTCAATGATCAACACTAAATTGACATGAAACAACCCAACTCACTTGTGGCTTCATCAAACATAAACAACTAATTTTTATTTGCTAATTGATAAAAGATACATTAAAACTGAAAACGTTAAGGCTGGTTTTTGTGGGTTCTTCAATTAATTTGCTAATACATTTTTATATTGATAACCTTGACTCACTTGTGAAAGAAGCCTACTAACATTGTTATTTGGTAGTTTTATTGTAATATAATCACAGTAAATCAGTGATAGGTTGTCAATTGTAATAAATTATCCTTTATAAATCTGTGTAGCTGAGGATATAATTTAGTAGTAAAGTCTTTGAATTTTGGAGTTTGAAGTTGTTGATCTGGTTGTCTTTGTGCACCTGTAATCTGGGGCTGCTGTGCAATCTTGTTTCCTTGTTGCTTCACCTATGTGGCTGCTGGTTTTTTGGCTTGAGTTCAAGACTGCTTACTGCTTACTGCTTAGTATGTGCAGCTTCTAAATCTCATGACTTCTAAATACCAAGTCAGGATTCAGGAATTGGAAACACACTTGTCAAGTAAAAGGAGAGCTGCTTAGTATGTGGGAAAATTCGTCTTTGCATCACTTTGGTTTTCCTTCTTAGCATTTTCACCAAGTTATGATTGTTATTGCTGTTAAATTGGGATATTTCATAGACTTGATATTGAAATTAAGTTTAAATTGGGATATTTCATTTGTACAGCTCTTACTCCTATTGCTGCAAATAACTCGCCTCTTGAAGATCCTGATCAAGCAACAGAAAATACAGCAGCACAAATCACTAGTACATAATTTTCTTATTGCATCAACAAATCAACACTTACAGAATGTGTATCATGATTAGTTAATAGGATTAGTTTTTAAATCAATTAGTATTGTTAACTTTTTATTATACTTTTTTTTTTGAATATCAATTTTTTTATTATACTTTATTGTTTTTTTATTGTTAATTTTTGAATACTTTTTTATTGTTAATTTTAGTATACAAGCAGTTATTATACTTTATTGTTTTTTTTGAATACTTTTTATTATACTTTGTTATTATTAAAAAAAAAAAATTATTAAAGGTTGCGGTTTTTGGAAAAACCGCAGCCAATAGTGGCCAAAAATCAGTATTCCTAAAATTACCTTATTGGCTGCGGACAGGCCTTAGAACCGCAGCCAATGACCCATTTTTTTGCTACGTTTTTTAACTGCAACCATTGTGTTATATTATTAACTGCTATCACAAGGGCTTGGGTTCAAAACCGCAGCCTATAGTGGGTTAAAAACCGCAACCAATAAGTTTTTTTTCATTAGTGTATGGGTATGTAACGCTTGGACTTCCGATGTGGACCCTTCCAACCGATCTATCAAAAAGTTATTGGTGTTCGTAAGCACATCTATTACTTGTTCTACTGGGACATATTGTATAATTGTACGCGGCCCGAAGTTTTGATAACATGTTATTTCTTAAAGTAGAGACACCTTTGGGCAACTAATACTAATTAAAATATACTCACTTCATATGGTTTGAATTTTGTACATTTAGTATAATCCAACTTAAATTCCACTAAAACATAGGCAATGTATATCAATTAAGCAGTTTAAATAATGCAAAACGTATGTAACGTGAGAGTACATTTTGTTTGTTTTGAAAGTATCATAAGATCGATTAAAGTTTTTTATTTTTGTGTTAAAAATTGTATATTTAATCACGATAATATATACTTGCATTTTAATCTAAACTTACATTTTTATATATTCAATACTAATAAATTCGTGTATTGTATGAATTTCTACACTAGTATAATATGACATTCTAACTTTTTATTATTTAAAGAACATAAACAAATCAAGAAATAACATTCTAAAAAAATTAAAAATCAAGATTAAGATCATTAAACTTAATATATTAAACCATAAAGCTTAAAATTAAGAACTAAGTACCTTAAAAAATCAAAACAAAAAATGAAAATTAAAAAATGAAAAATGAAAAATGAATTAAATATTATATATGGGGCGTTGAAAAATAATGAAAAAAGAAAGTAGTTCTTAATTTTGTGAGGTGTTGCAAAATAATGAAAAATGAAAGTATTTCTTAATTTTGTGGGGTGTATTTTTTGTTATGTTTGAAAGGCTGAAACATTCTTAGAGGGGATGAATACTAAATAATTTTTGTGCATATTACTTGCTAAATGGAATAATAATAATAATAATAATAATAATAATAATAATAAAAATAATAATAATAATATTTATAATATTAATAATAATATTTATAATAATATTTATAATAACAATAATAATAATAATAATAATAATAATAATAATAATAGTATTAATTTAGTACTACGAAATTTTGTCTAAATAAGAAAATTGCTACAAACTTTTTAATTAATAATGGTTATTGACTCCACAGAACTTTAAAAGGAGAACAATAACATAATATTAGAGTGAGAAAGTTGCACTAATTACCTTGGAAAGTATATATGTCAGACAAAGAATCAACGAAAATACTAGATTAACTCAGATGCAAGCCGTAGTGAAGATTACGAAGGACATATTCATCCGCTAATTGCTTTCATGAAAAGGAGATAACTGAATTCTTGGTGGATAATCAGAAAAGAAAACAGAAATATAAAATCAAGATTAGGTTCATCAAACATAAAGATTAAAAATTAAGTTAGCATCCCAACGATATCAAGATATTTACAACTTTGTGGGGTGTTGCAAAATGAAAAATGAATTAAAGAATATATATGGGGTGTTTGCAAAGTAATAAAAATGAGAGTAGTTTTTACTTTTATGGGGTGTTGCAAAGAAATGAAAAATGAAAATCTTAAACATTATATATCTTTTCTATTTGTTTCTAGATGTATGTTACTAAACTATTAGCAAGAAAATCACCGTAGATTGTTTTCACTATAAAAAAAACGCAAATTTCCGACTAGTGTTATTATTTCTTAAAGTAGAGACACCTTTTGGCAGCTAATATTAATTAAAATATCAATTAAGCAGTTTAAACTTTAAATAATGCAAAATGTATGGAACCATAAAAGTACATTTTATTTGTTTTGAAAGTACTATAAAATCGATTAAAGTTTTTTATTTTTGTATTAAAAATTATGTATTTAATCAGGATAATATATACTTGCATTTTAATCTAAACTTACATTTTTATATATTCCAAACTGATAAATTCGTGTATTGCATGAATTTCTATACTAGTATAGTATGACATTCTAACTTTTTATTATTTAAAGAACATAAAAAAAAATCAAGAAATAACATTCTAAAAAAAAAATCAAGATTAAGATCATTAAAATTAAATATTAAACCATAAAGCTTAAAATTAAGAACTAAAAACCTTAAAAAAAATCAAAACGCAAAATGAAAAATAAAAAATGAAAAATGAAAAATGAATTAAATATTATATATGGGGTATTGCAAAATAATGAAAAAAAATAGTTTTTAATAGGTAAAAAATCATTGCCAAAAATAGATTGTGGACGATTAGAGTGACTTTACTAAATAAGGAAAGTGGACATTTAAAATGAATCGGAGGGAGTATTAGATATTTAGAGATGTAATTTGAGCATATTGAAACTTGTATATATAAGCTTCTATACATCTAAGCTAATACTCACTCCTAGTCTTTCTGGAAGTCTTATTTGACTTTTAACGAATTTTAAGGTGGGTCAAAATGAAATCCTAAGGATTGGAGAGAGTGATATTATTAAGGGTTTTAGTGAAATGATTATGAGGTTAATAATTCCCTCCAATTTTAAGCAATTGTAATCGAATCAAAAATGTTGGATTTTTACATGGTTCTCAAAAAAAAAAAAAACCAAAATTACATAAATGGACTATTTAAAGTCGAAAATACATAAATTAGTCCTACAAATACAATAATTTCTTGAAATTAAATAAATTAGTCCTACTAATAAAGAAAATTACATAGACCGAATACTTAATCTCGGATAGACGGATAGTCTTCTCAAATCTTCAGCAGCTTCTGTGTATTTGCAGCCTTTGCTGAACAGGTGACTGCGGATTTTTTTCCTATCATTGACTTTTATTACATATTAGCCATTCAAATATTTGAAGGAAAATAAAAGTCAAACCATTGAGAGTAAAATTCAAATATTTGGAGCTTTATATATAACATATTAACCCATTATATTTTTTTAAGAGCATGCTTGTATTGAGGGTAAATATTTAAAGGGGAAATAAAAGTTAAACTATTCAAATGAAGGTACAGAAGTGAATTTGAAAAGGAAGATGAAGAATAAAAATATAATGGTATGAGAAAAATGAAAGAACTTTATTTTGGAGGAGGAAAATATTTCACCCTTCATCCCACTAAGGTAAATATCTACCCAAAATGAAAGAACGAATTCTTCTATTTCTTCTTATCCATCACTTTATAACTATTTCTTATCTTTCCAATAACTTATTCTTTTAATTTTCTACTCTAATAACTTTGTTTTCTTAGTTTGATTTTTATTTCTCCCAAATATTTAATCTAAATACCAACATAATCTTAATATGTGTTAGATTCTAAATGATATTTTTTTAAGCTTTAATATAAATATATGTTCTAGAAAACTTAAATTAGTAGACAAAATGATTAATTTTCAAGTTAATAATTCACATTGTGATATTAGTGAAACGATCGACTATTACCGCAATCGCGACAACCCACATATTTTTTTATGGCTGTGCAGGTGCGGGCCATGTGTTTGGTGGGCTGTATAGTGTAAACAGTAACGGGCTGTGTTGTTCCGTGCCAGCCATCTTCAAACAATGGCCCATGACCACGCGGGCCAAAACACCTTGCGTGGCTCACTGTGGCCGGGCCATGAGGGATTATGAGAATGTCCAAGAATGCACAAATTCTTATGAGAGTCTGTCTTTATGAAAGACCATCTCTATTTGAACTGGCTCATAAGGAAAATGTAGAGTAAAAGTAGACATTAAACATTAATGGGTTGGGCTTCAAAGGCGTCTTTCAGAAAGACGGTCTCTCAGGAGACTAGCTGCCAAGAATGTTGGTTTACTTGAATGACGTCTTAAGTAATACTCCCTCCAATTCACTTGTGTTGTCCCATTTCCTTATTGGGACAATTCACATTAATTGTCTCATTTCCATTTTTGTCTATCTTTTTTAACCTAAATACCACCACTTTTCCAATTTCCAATACCCCACTATCACCTTTACAATTAATTTAATCAAATTAAAACTCCACTAGTCCAATTCCCAATACCCAACTACCACCTTTACAATTAATTTAATCAATTAAAATACGAGGAAGTCTAGGTAAATCACGGTTATTTGTGAGAAAAGTAAATCACACTACGTGGCCTAATCTTATAGGGGGGATTTTGGATAATTTATTTTATCTTTTTCTTATTTTAGTAATTTTATTATTATTTCTTTTGTTTTTATATGGTGATTTACAAATCACGGTGATTGTTTAGGAATTTCTATTAAAATACCCAACTACCACCCACTCTTAATATTTGTGCCAAACCCAAATGAAACAACACAAGTGAATTGAAGGGAGTAATTTTTATCAAAATCATTTGATGTTACAGTCAAAATTGGTGTGGATTTGGAATTGATTGTTACTCCATTCGTTCTTCTTATTTGCAGCAACTTGTTTTGTTATAGGAATATAAATTGTCTTTAAAAATGAATTGGGACATATTTAACAAAATAGGAGTCATTTAGGAATGGTCAAGGGGCGGGTTTAGAGCAGACTCAATTAGATTCGGATTTAGACCCACTAATTTTTAATGATCCAGTCTCGAATTTAGATCCTAAGGGTCTAAAATATTCAGACCAAGACCCGCTGAATTTGATGGGTCTTGGGTTCTTAATGGGTCCATAATGACTCTAAGTTAACATCCATCACATTATCTATATACGCTTAAATTCTATTGTAAACACAAATTCGACTATTCGAGTCCATAAAATTCAAAGACTTACAACTAGGGGTGTGCAATGGGCCGGATAAGGGTTGGTTCGAGTTCAAATAGAGGCGAGCCGGGCCTTACAAAATAAAAAATGGGCTTTAAACAGGTTGGGCCCATCAAGCCCGATCCGACCCCACCCATTTATCTTAAACTTCAAAATTTTAAACGGATTGTGCACAGTAATATTTTATCATTATTAGTCCATACTTGCAAACTAAAAAGGGAATCTTGATATTCTATTTATTTCTTCATAAAATACTATCTGTTTATTATCATATTACAGTAATAATATGTTTATATTACTAGAAAGGCTTTTCTTCTCAGATACTTTATATTTAGCCTAACACAAAGCTCCCCTACAAATACATTTGATTCAGTTTCATGGCTACAAAATGACTCATGCATAGTAGTATCATATTAATAAAAATAGGAAGGCCCATTTAGGGCCCATCAAAAAACCGTTTTTAGCCCGCTCCGTGTATAGTAAAAGTTGATTCTGTAAAAGTCCAGCCCATTTAAGGCCCAACCCGTTAAAAGCCCGTCTTAGCGCCGACGTAGTCCTCACCAGTCACCACCACCACCACCTTCATAATTTAACCATCTTGTGTAAAACAGTAGAAGATTAGACTACCACATTTGTTATTATAAGGGAAATTAGGAGAATTAATGGAAGCTGATGATGCATGATTGATCAGAATGAGAAATCTTAGCCACTTTGGATTACAAAAGCTTTGTTGTTACGCTAGGGAGACGTCGGGAGAAGGAATGCGGTAGTTGAAGGTTGGGATGGCAAGGAAGAGGTGATGTTGTGATGGGGTTGGTGGACTGGTGGCTGTTGGGGAGGTGATGCGTTGGCGTCGGTGTTTGTTGTGTGGGTTTTAATTTTTTTTACTTAATTGTTTTTTATTTTTTCTGGTTTATGTTAACTATTTAACTTTTTTTAAAAAATTTGTTTTACCTGGATAGCAGGTTACCAATCACTATGGTTCACTCTTGGCAAATATAAGATTATTCATGGTTAATTGATAGTTGGGATTATTGCAGGGAAATCGAGTAAAAATTGGATTATTTAAGGTAATGTTTCCTATTATTATTGACAAATAAAGGTTTTTCATTTACCATAAAAGCAATACAATCTAAACTTGGAAACCTTCCCTACTTAATTATATCAGTATGAAAATAAGGCCCACTTTCTATGAATTATTATTATTATTATTATTAGAATTAATTGTGAATTACAACCGTAATATTTATAGGTTTTGCGAATTACAGCCATGATGTTCTTTTTTGCGAAATTTAGCCACCATGTTTTAAAATTGACCAGTGTTTAAACCAGGTGACCGGTTCCATACAAAAATTACCGTTGACCACAAATTTTACCTTTAACTTTCATTTTTTGTGATTTTACTTTTTTTTTGAGTTTATTTTTTCTTTATTTATTCCCTTTTTCATTTATTCCTTGTTCCCCAATTATCTTTCTCTCCTCCTCCTTCTTCTTCATCCCTTAACCATCTCTTCTCCTCCTCCATTGTTACACTAAAACAAAGCTTTGAGTTAAAATTTTTCATTTTTCTCATTTAATTTGGAAGCTCAATAAGAGAAGAAAGAAGGAGTGACTTTATCAGTGATGGGTGTGATTGAATTACCAATTGCAAGAACCTGCCACCCTTTAATCTTCACAAATGCCTTAAGAGAATCGGTCGGATATTCCGAAATAGATACAATAATCTTCACAAACCCATTCCATAGAAGATGAAATTGAATCCTCCTCTTTGGAAGCCATTGAAGCCCTCCTTAGATCAGTAGCTACTAATAACACTCACCCAGTTCACAGCAGCAAATTTTCTTTATCTCAATCTTCCAGTACAAATTCCCTTTCTGGGGAACATAATTTTGTCCTAATCGAACAAGATTTGTACAAGATTTTGGTAAACGTAACGAAAGATGAAATTCTAGGTTTAAGTACAAATTTAGAGGATTTTAACTCTCCGGAAGAAAGAAATTATGTTCTTCATATAGCAGCAAGTGCAGGGCAATCTGACCTAATTTCCGATATTCTTCCCCAATGTAAAGAATTGATCAAATGGAAGAATTACATAAAAGGTGATCTTCCCCTTCATTCTGGGCAACTTAATGTCCTTGAAGCTTTGATTACTTGGGATGGTTTTAGTAAAGAAATTTTGGGGTGGGTAAATAAAGAAGGGGATACTGTTTTGCATATTGCATTACAGAAGAATCAATGAGTTTAGGGTTTTTAATGGGGCTTTGATGACTCATGACTGAAAAGAGTCTCGACTCCCCTTAATATGTGCCATTTGTTAGTTATTTTTTCCGTATTTTTATAAGGGACTTATTAGCGGAATTTACAAATATTTAATACTAAGTTAACATCCATCATATTATTTATATACGCTTAAATTCTATTATAAACACGCTTAAATTCTATTATAAACACAAATTCGACTATTCGAGTCCATAAAATTCAAAGACATACAACTATATCTATCTATATGTCAACAACAAAACTATGTCTATATGTCAAGAATGATCGGGTTTTATTTTCTAATGGTGACATATTTGTATTTTACTTTAACTGATATCTGAGTCAGGATTGAAGTCATCTGCAAGTTCTCTCTCTGATTAATCTTTTGTTTCGAGTTCTTTTGTATTTAATTTGTTGTGTTTTTTTTAGAGTATCAATTTTTTGTTACTTTTACTATTTCTACTTGTTATTGCGATTATTGTGCTTGTTTTGTAGATTCATTTTCGCATTTTGATGTTTGATTTGGTATCATCAGTGTTATCAATCATAGATTTTCGTTGCATTTCTATATTTCTGATTGTATTTAATTTGTTGTATTTAAGTTGTTGGATTTTTCAGAATATCAATACTCAATACTCAATCTTTTACTCCATATACTTCCTCAGTTCTATAATTCTTGTTACATTTCACTTTTTTACGCAATCCAATACACAATTTTGATCATAAATATCTTAAACTACACTTAGCTAAAAATTATAAAAATTTAATATTATGAAAGTATGTAATTAGACGAGACGATTCAAACAAGATTCTACTTGATTATATTTCTTCTTAGATATTAGTCGTTATATACAAAATAAACTCGAACAATAAATAGTACTCATAAGTCAAATGTAACGAGTATTTCACAACGGAATATAAGGAGAAATATGTCTTGTTAAATTGGAATTATACGCTTCATCTTGCTACTCAAATATGTCTTCTAATGGCTAACAGACCTAAAAGGCTAAAAACCTTGGCCCAAACTCACAATTAAGAGAGTATTCTTCATCTATACTTGGTACGATCTATGTTTTATTGATATCTTTTGACTAATATATTACTTTTATTACATGTTTCACTTATGTATTGGGAAGAGAAATGGTTAACGGGGCTGTGTTGTTTCATTATGGAATAAGAGAGCTATATCATCATTCGAATTTTATTGGTAAAAAAGTGTAAAACTTAAAACTGATGACAGTCAAATACTTGTGCATAAATTATTGACTCTCTTTGATCCTTTTCTCTCTAGAACTGGGGTTTTTGAACGACTTTTTTTGCAATACACTCTAGTTGCTCGCTGGAAAGACCCAATCGATGTTGCTACACTGAACAATCAACATGACATGCTCAAATTGATTGAGAAAGACGTACTTTTGTAATTTTGATGGCTGATTGATACTTCTGTAATTTTAATGGTTGATTGATTCACTGGCGTGCAGTTTGATATTTTGGTATATTAGTTCATATGTTTATATATGCTATAATAAAAGATGTTCACCTCAAATATTAGTTCACAAGCACCGGATCCCCATCCGCAAGTAAAATGCATGTGCGTTGTTTTTTAGAATTTACTCAGCTTGAATGTTCTTCCAATCCGGATGAATCTAACTGTTGCAGTTCTATCCTATCGTTATATTCCTACAGTATGTAATATTCTATTGATGGATTTTTTGTCGGGGCTGGTGTTAATGAATCAAGAAATTTATTTGCTAGAAATAATGTAGATAATTAGAATATGTTCTTGAATGCATTTTATTTTGCACGACCTTTTATTGCTATGGTTTTCCTTCGAGCTGTTGTGAAAAGTGAATGCAGCAACAATTGGAAATATCAGCCCCACCTATTAGTAATAAAAACATTTTCCTTCCGCAATGCTTTTCCGCGTATATCTTAGGGACCGCGTGCGAAGCACGCGGCCCCACAACTAGTTTTATAAAAATGTTGAATTCAAGAAAAAAAACATAAAATTTAAATGAAAAACACAGAGATGAAGTAATTAATCATTACTATTATAAAATCTAAATACAATATCCACTAAAATAAAAAACTTAAAACTAACTAAACATAAAAATAAGAAACTAACTAATTAATAATAATATTAGTAATAATAATAAATAAGTCTTCATAGCAGCAACGTTAACTTTACATAGACTCGTCAGTCTACCACACGCTTCAGTGAAAAGGAGAAACAAGACTCTCAACATAAGAGATAATATCTCTACTACTAGGAGGAATTTTTAATTTTAAATCAGTTACGAAATTTTGGTCATCATCTATAAATTTAATAAACTTAATGTTGAGTGTTTCGCATTCTGGACCATGCAAGTGTTTGAGAGTTAATTTATGAACATAAAAAATAAATCTATCTTTGTTTGTCATACCTAAAATTTTGTGGCACGGAATCAAACTGCTAGGAGGTCTATTCACATTAATCCATTTACCAATTCCTTCATCCTTTACAAACTTACCAATTTCTGCATCATCTGAGTAATAATGTAACATATCAGGGTGACCAATTTTCCAATAAGCACCCAAGTTTCCATCCAAGGTACCAAACAACAATGGAGGCATAATAAAGCCAGTACTCAATGTCACTGCAGACTCAGGAAATGGCAAATTGATTAGCTTCTCGGCCACCAAATCGAACCCGATAATGTACCATACGCGTGGTTCATACAGAATATATTTCTTCTGAAACGTCCAATAAATGACGTTATCGGCGTACGTTCCTATCCTTTTATTTAAATCATGAAAATCCCAACTATCATCATATTCATGTAAACTTTTCCAATTATTCTTCATCTTTGAGAATATTTGAATTTCTACCACATTGTTGTTGGATTTGTTTCGATATAATCGAACAATTTTGTAGTCGTTTGTGGATGAAACATACCCGAATCCCCAAATTGCATCAAGGCATTCAGATTTGGTACGTTTACGATTAGGGTTAGGGTTAGGGTAAGGTATTTCTCTCCGCGCAAGTGTGGTGGGATTCCATAAATATAAAGAATTGGATCGTTTTTGGTTAAGTAAACATACTAAACCATTACATGATCCAATTGCATGTATATTATAATTTGGTGAATGAAATTCACTCTTAAGAATTCGAGCAACGCAATTTTTGTTGGTTGAGATTATGTCTCCTTCGTCATCAAAAGAAACATTATGGGTTTTTTCAACACCATCATCACCATTTTCATGATGTTCTTCAAAATTTTCATAATCAAATGAGATAAAGCATGTTTTATGGTTGATGAGAATATGATTATTCGATGATTGATTGAAGCGTAATCTTCCAAAATAAAGGCTTGAAATAAAGGAATTCCATTCCTTGTTAACACTTTTGAATCTTAAAAGGGATTTGATTGGTAATTTTGGTAAGATGTTGTTCATAATCACTTCTTCAGGGAGATATGAAGTAGGGTTTTCGTTTGTGTTGCTCATCGTAATTGTAATTTTCTGTGAACTTTTCTATTAATCATAAACAATGTATATTTCTCACAAGAATTATATATATATATATATATATATATATATATATATATATATATATATATATATATATATATATATAAACAGGTGCTCTCTTGAGAGACCGTCTTTTGTAAAAACGACTCTCAAAAGTCCGACCTAAATCTATATTTGGAGTTGTAATAATATATATTTAGAATTGGACTGGACTTTTGAGAGCGTATTTACAAAAGACGGTCTCAAGTAAAAATTTGTGATATATAAATACTGTTTTTCTAACCAACGCCTCTTGCGCATAAGTTTAAACAATAAATTTGGTAATTAAAATTTAATAGATCTAAATAGATCTAGATATATTCTAAATTAAGTAAATAATAATATTTTAAAGAATATTTTAAATAAAATTTCAAATAGTATCCAATTTTATCGTAAACTATACACTTAAATAACCATAATTTCCTTGCCCCCCAACGATTGATGCGAGTTGTGTATGTTATTTGACCGATCATTATGCAATAATTATAAACTAAACTTGGTAACACGTAATAATGAAAACACAAAAATAGTACTAAAACTTTATGGGTGAATATCATGATCCCATTTTCCATTTTAAACGGTACTTTGTATTTATTTCACTTCTTTTTTTTTTTTTATTTATTTATGTTACACTGATTTTTCACAAATTCTTGTGAGAGACGGTCTTTATGAATGACCATCTCTATTTGAACTAGCTCATAAAGAAAATGTAGAGTAAAAGTAAATATTAAGCTTTAATGGGTTGGGCCTGAAAGACGTCTTTCAGAAAGACGGTCTCTCAGGAGAGTAGCTGTAACTTTTTTTTTAGAAAAAATTACCTAAAATAATCCAAACCTTTCATGTTTTTCCTACAATAATCCCACCTATTGATTAATCATGAATAATCCCCACTTTGAGGGGTATTTGCCTATAGTAAACTTGAGTAACCTGATTACCTGTTGTAGCAGGTTATTCACCAAAAAAGTAAAATGAAAATTAATTTAAAATTAAAGAAGAATTTTAAAAATTTACATAAAAAATTATAAATAATAAAAAAAATCATAATTTTTTTGAAAAAATTGTTTTTAAAAGCCAATATTTTGGACTTCTATAAATAAATAAAGTGTCAACGTTTCACTTATTCAATAAAAAGACAACCTTTGTTTCATTTTTGCAATTAAAGAGATAGCAGGTAAAGCCACCCTACAGTGACCAATTAACTCGTAGTTCCTTAAAAATAACAGAAATCAATTTCTTAACCTAATCGCTCAAATTTTGGTGGATATGTTAATGGATGGAAAAAGTTGGGTTCGTTAACTTCGAATCGACTGGTCACACGTCGAAATCGGAGTTATAACGAAGGAGATAGATTACTTTCAAAATGACGTGCCAAAAGAGAAGGGGATCTATTGTTTTGGAAATTAGATAACGAACATCGCGTTCGGGTGTGAAAACACACTTGTAGTCCTTGAGCTTAATTTGGGGCATTGTGCTTGGTCCGGTATTTTAGAGCTCACCGATTCCTTTGTTTGGTTGACGAAAGTCATCCATTTTGGTCACTTGCAAGTAGACGTGTCGTTTTGGTAGGCGACGACCTTACATTTTGAGTTCATAGTGTAGGATACCCTATTCTATTCGGTTCCCGCAAAATGCATCATGTTTTAATTGAATGTTTTTAATTAAAAGTTGACATTGCTTTTAAGAATGTAATGTGAATTATCTTTTGATTATTTTAGATATCCTCAGATATTGTTTGTCATTCGAAATGGCATTTGGTATAAACTATGAGATAGTTTATTTGTTTTTAACTAAAGTTAAGTAAAAGCATGATTTATGTGAGTATGAATTGAACTTAATGGCTATGACTTACAAAGTCATTTGTTATATATGAATGATAAAGTAAAACTAAGAGTCACTTGGTTTTATTGTAATATGATCTTAAAGAAGAATTGAATGTCCATAGTCTATCATTGAATATCATATGTGATAACTTGTGTTAATTGAAATCATGATGTAATCGTTTTGAGCAATGACTTGTTTATATGAATTTAAGCTATTTGTTTATTTAAATACCCTACTCGGCAATTGCATGCTGTCAACCTATTTAAAAACGTCTATCCGTTTCATGTATAGACGATGATATTGCAGGGTTAATGCTATACCAATGGAGTCTATGGATTAATTAGCGTGGCAAGGATGGTTTTTGGAGATTAATTATATTTGATACTAATAAATTGTAATAGATTCTAAGTATTTAAGTTTGTAAATAACTATTATGGTTTGTAATATAACAATTAAAATTTCACATTGTCGTTGCAAATATTAGGGCTGTTTCAAGTGAGTAGTTGTTTAGGGTTAGGGATTGACTCATTTTGTGCTAATGGATTGATTATGGTTAGAAATGGGTCGATGTTGGTTTGATTGTGAACTCGGAAAGTGGGTCACTTTGCTTATTGTGTTGAGGTCATCGGATCACCTTTCAAGCACCAACGAGGGTTGGGTTTGTTGGAGTTCCGACCTCCTCTCAATGGGTGGAGTTGAGGGCAAGGGATCAACGAGAGTTGACTTTTGCACTCAACCCATGGAACGTGAGTTTTACCCTTCACCTACGAGAGTAGGAAAGAATTGACGGGTTTTTGGATTTTTGTTGCCCGTTGGTCTTGTTTTCACTCACGAGAGTGATGGGAACGAGATTCTCGGAGGCGATCCCAAGCCCGGTTCAGGTTCGGATCGCTCTTCGTATTTGTATCCACTCATTTGCCATCAAACCAAGGTAAACCCTAAATTAACTATATAAAGTCCGTTGCACACGAGTTAGCCCCTATCCCAATGTTTCTTTGTTTGTTGTTTTCATAGTTATAGTTGTAGTCTAGCTCATCACCTATTTTCCAATACATGATCCCCCAACACCTAAGAAGACAAAGGTTGTTTTTTTATTGAATAAATAAAAATGTTGACCCTTTATTTGCAGATGGTCAAAAGGTTGTCTTTTCAGAAACAGTTTTTCCTAATTTTTTGAACATTTTATTTTAATTTATCTTTTTTTTAAAGATAAAACTTGCTGTAGTATGTCATCCGGTCATCAGGTTTTCTCTAGGAAAGTACCCCTTAAAGTTGAGATTATTCATGCTTAATCAATAGATGAGATCATTGTAGGAAAAGTACAAATATATTGGATAATTTTAGGTAATTTTTCCTTTTTTTTATAATATTTTTATAATGTTTATGGTTTACTCACATTCTGCACTAACTTTATTTTAACATTTTTTTGATGTTTTTCTCTTAATGTTTTTCACAAAATTTATTTGTTCCAGCCAGTAACAAGGGGTAGGTATGTTTTCAACCAATCATGAGAATAGTTGGGATTATTAAAAAATACTCCCTCCTACTCAACTCAAATGTCCCATTTCCTTTTTGGGTCAAGTCACCCCAAATGTCCCATTTCCTTTTTTGGCATCGATTTTTTTACCCTTATACCATTATTTACTTTATCTATTTAATTTTTAACCTATCATTGACTTCTTTTATAACATATTAGCCATTCAAATATTTGAAAAAAAATAAAAGTCAAACCATTGAGAGTAAAATTCAAATATTTGGAGCTTTATTTATAACATATTAACCCATTATAATAGTTTTTAAAGGTATGCTTGTATTGATTGTAAATATTTAAAGGGAAAATAAAAGTCAAACTATTCAAATGAAAGTACGTAGAAGTGGATTTGAAAGGGAAGAATAAAAATATAATGGTATGAGAAAGGTGAAAGACACAGAAAATAATGAACTTTATTTTGGAGGAGGGAAATATTTCCCCTTCATCCCACTAAGGAAAATATCTACCCAAAATGCAAGAACGAATTCTTCTTATCCATCACTTTATAACTATTTCTTATCTTTCCAATAACTTATTCTTTTAATTTTCTACTCTAATAACTTTGTTTTCTTAGTTTGATTTTTATTTCTCCCAAATATTTAGTCTAAATACCAACATAATCTTAATTCTTAATATGTGTTAGATTCTAAATGATATTTTTTTAAGCTTTAATATAAATCTATGTTCTAGAAAACTTAAATTAGTAGACAAAATGATTAATTTTCAAGTTAATAATTCACATTGTGATATTAGTGAAACGATCGACTATTACCGCACTCGCGACAACCCACATATTTTTTTATGGCTGTGCAGGTGCGGGCCATGTGTTTGGTGGGCTGTATAGTGTAAATAGTAACGGGCTGTGTTATTCCATGCCAGCCATCTTCAAACAATGGCCCATGACCACGCGGGCCAAAACACCTTTGTGTGGCTCACTGTGGGCTTTAAACGGGTTGGGCCCATCAAGCCCGATCCGACCCGGCCCATTTATCTTAAACTTCAAAATTTTTAACGGATTGTGCATAGTGATATTTTATCATTATTAGTCCATACTTAGCAAACTAAAAAGGGAATCTTGATATTCTATTTATTTCTTCATAAAATACTATCTGTTTATTATCATATTACAGTAATAATATGTTTATATTACTAGAAAGGCTTTTCTTCTCAGATACTTTATATTTAGCCTAACACAAAGCTCCCCTACAAATACATTTGATTCACTTTCATGGCTACAAAATGACTCATGCATAGTAGTATCATATTAATTAAAAAAGTACTCAATTTTATAAAAATGTTGGATTCAAGAAAAAAAAAAACATAAAATTTAAATGAAAAACACATTTAGAGCAAGAGATGAAATAATAATCATTACTATTATAAAATCTAAATACATTATCCACTAAAATAAAAAACTTAAAAATATTCACAAAAAAAAAAAAACTTAAAACTAACAAAACATAAAAATAAGAAACTAACTAATTAATAATAATAATAGTAATAGCCTCGTCAGTCGCCGCCTACCATATGCTTTAGTGAAAAGGAGAAACAAGACTCTCAACATAAAAGATAATATTTCTACTACTAGGAGGAAGTTTTAATTTTAAATCAGTTATGAAATTTTGGTCATCATCTATAAATTTAATAAACTTATAAATGTTGAGTGTTTCGCATTCTGGACTATGCAACTGTTTCCAAGTTAATTCATGAACATACAAAATAAATCTATCTTTGTTAATCATACCTAAAATTTTGTGGTGCTGAATCAAACTGATACGAGGTCTATTCATATTAATCCATTTACCAATTCCTTCTTCCTTTACAAACGTACCAATTTCTCCAACATTAGAGTAAACAAGTTCTGCAGCATTAGGGTAACCAATTTTCCAATAAGCACCCAAGTTTCCATCTATGGTACCAAACAACAATGGAGGCAAAATAAAGCCGGCACTCACAGACTCAGGAAATGGCAAATTGATTAGCTTCTCGGCCACCAAATCGAACCCGATAATGTACCATACGCGTGGTTCATACATAATATATTTCTTCTGAAACGTCCAATAAATGACGTTATCGGCGTACGTTCCTATCCTTTTATTTAAATTATGAAAATCCCAACTATCATCATATTCATGTAAACTTTTCCAATTATTCTTCATCTTTGAGAATATTTGAATTTCTACCACATTGTTGTTGGATTTGTTTCGATATAATCGAACAATTTTGTAGTCGTTTGTGGATGAAACATACCCGAATCCCCAAATTGCATCAAGGCGTTCAGATTTGGTACGTTTACCATTAGGGTTAGGGTAAGGTATTTCTCTCCGCGCAAGTGTGGTGGGATTCCATAAATATAAAGAATTGGATCGTTTTTGGTTAAGTAAACACACTAAACCATTACATGATCCAATTGCATGTATATTATAATTTGGTGAATGAAATTCACTCTTAAGAATTCGAGCAATGCAATTTTTGTTGGTTGAGATTATGTCTCCTTCGTCATTAAAAGAAATATTATGGGTTTTTTCAACACCATCATCACCATTTTCATGATGTTCTTCAAAATTTTCATAATCAAATGAGATAAAGCATGTTTTATGGTTGATGAGAATATGATGGTTGATGAGAATATGATTATTCGATGATTGATTGAAGCGTAATCTTCCAAAATAAAGGCTTGAAATAAAGGAATTCCATTCCTTGTTAACACTTTTGAATCTTAAAAGGGATTTGATTGGTAATTTTGGTAAGATGTTGTTCATAATCACTTCTTCAGGGAGATATGAAGTAGGGTTTTCGTTTGTGTTGCTCATCGTAATTGTAATTTTTTGTGAACTTTTCTATTAATCATAAACAATGTATATTTCTCACAAGAATTATATATATATATATATATAATATATATATATATATATATATATATATTTATACTATATATATATAATATAATATATTATATATATATATATATAAACAGATGCTCTCTTGAGAGACCGTCTTTTGTAAAGACGACTCTCAAAAGTCCGACCTAAATCTATATTTAGAGTTGTAATAATATATATTTAGAATTGGACTGGACTTTTGAGAGCCGTCTTTACAAAAGACGGTCTCAAGTAAAAATTTTGTGACATATAAATGCTGTTTTTCTAACCAACGCCTCTAGCACATAAGTTTAAACAATAAATTTGGTAATTAAAAATTTAATAGATCTAAATAGATCTAGATATATTCTAAATTAAGTAAATAATAATATTTTAAAGAATATTTTAAATAAAATTTCAAATAGTATCCAATTTTATCGTAAACTATACACTTAAATAACCATAATTTCCTTGCCCCCCAAGGATTGATGTGAGTTGTGTATGTTATTTGACCGATCATTATGCAATAATTATGAACTATACTTGGTACCACGTAATAATGTAAACACAAAAATAGTAAAACTTTATGAGTGAATATCATGATCCCATTTTCCAATTTAAACGGTACTTTGTATTTATTTCACTTCTTTTTATTTATTTATTTAGGTTACACTACTTTTTTCACAAATTCGTGTGAGAGACGGTTTTTACGAAAGACCATCTTTATTTGAACTAGCCCATAAAGAATATGTAGAGTAAAAGTAAATATTAAGCTTTAATGGGTTGGGTCTAAAAGACGTCTCTCAGAAATACGGTTTCTCAGGAGACTAGCTGTATTTTTTTTAGAAAAAATTACCTAGAATAATCCAAACTTTTCATGATTTTCCTACAATAATCCCACCTATTAATTAACCATGAATAATCACCACTTTAAGGTGTATTTGCCTATAGTAAACTTGGGTAACCCGATGACCTGCTTTAGTATAGGTAACTAGATACTCCCCGTGCGATGCACGATTTTTTCATTTTAATGTAAAAACGAATAAAATTTTTATTTCTTTTGTATTAATCTCGGTTTGTATCTATAATATAATAATTATTGAAATTATAATAATTTTAGTAAACTTTTATTTTTTTAAAAGTATATTCAAATTTAATATAATTAATTTGTACATAAATAAATAATTTTTATAATAAATAGTAAATCAATGGTGCTTTGAAAATTGAAAATCAAAGATAATAATGACTTTGTGCATCTTTGATTGATATATTTATTACTCTATATTGTTATTTAAATTTATTTTATATTCCCAATTAAAAGCTTTTAATGATTGTCTCAAATTAATCATCTTTAGCATCTAATATTTCTATAGTCATTCTTATGCAATGACATCATCTTTACAAAATGGAGGGAAAATTTTTCTTGAGAAGATGACACCTCATCATTTTTTTAGTTGCTTATGTAAGCTGTATTTTGTTTTAGTACTATGTATAGAATAGATTCACCAAAAAAGTAAAATAAAAATTAATTTAAAATTAGAGAACAATTTAAAAAATTTACATAAAAAATTCTAAATAATAAAAAAAAATTATAATTTTTTTGGAAAAATTGTTTTTAAAAGCCAAGCTTTTGGCCTTCTGTAAATAAAGGGTGAACGTTTCACTTATTCAATAAAAAGACAACTTTGTTTCACTTTTTTGCATTTTTCATTTTTGCACATTACTATAAGAGATAGAGGGATAAGGTAAAACCACACCTATACGATCAAACCGATTAACTAAGGTGAATCCTTATAAAAAAACAGAAATCAATTTCTTAACCTAATAAATTCTTCATCTTCACTATAATCTTCATTCAATCTTTTTCCCTACTTCTCTCTCTCTCTCTCTTCAATTTAGAGTTAAAAATTTACTTAGGTTGTGATGTTTTAGTGAAAATCAACTTTGCCCTAAAATAGCAGCTCTCATCGCCATTGGAGAAGGAGCAAAGGGACCGATTTTTGGGTTGAAGACGCAACAAATGTTTTTTTCGTGGGTTGAAGATGCGAAATTAAGGTGGAAGATGCACCACTGTTTTCATGGGTTGTGATAAACCCTATTTTGACTCCTTTTATGTGTGATATTTGCTATGCTTTTAAGCAATTTTTGTTAGATTTAATTTTGTTTTTCTTGGATTTACACCCCTTTCGAGAGAAGCATGCGTTTTTGGGGTTTTTGTAGGATTTTCACCTTTTTCCCGAGCAAAGCAAGAAGCATCATTTATGGAAAGTCAACTTAAGTGCCGATGGGGTCAATTCGCTCAAATTTTGGTGGATATGTTAATGGATGGCAAAAGTTGGGTTCGTTAGCTTCGAATCGACTGGTCGCACGTCGAAATCGGAGTTATAACGAAGGAGATAGAGTACTTTCAAAATGACGTGCCAAAAGAGAAGGAGATCGATCGATTGATCTACTTGGATCGAACAATCGATCTCATAAGCAAAAAGTTCCAGAATGTAGCTGAGCAAGTCAAGGAGGATCGACCGATTGATCTATATAGATCGATCAATCGACCTCATTTTGGGTGATGTTCTAGAATGTGCAAAAAATTAACATAGGAGATCGACCGATCGATCGGAAATCGTGAAGCACATCTACACTCCACGCAAACAGCAGCAGCACACCTAGCTCCAAAATAGCCAGCAGCAAAATGAAGCCAAAGGGTCTCGAACCTGAGACCTCCAAGGACACGTGCAACAACTCTCACCATCTATTAATAGTTGGGATTATTAAAAAATTAACACTTTTTTTCTTTTTCTTTTTACTTAACTGTTTAAAATTAACACTTTTACTTCATCTATTAATCAAAAAAGAAAGAAAAAAGTGGAAAAGTTACCTGTTGCAGCCGGTTAAAAAGGAGGTAGGTATGTTTTCAACAAATTATGAAAATAGTTGGGATTATTAAAAATAATTGATAGTTAAAATTATTTTTGGCCAACGGGTGATAGTTGATATTATTTTGACCAAATTCTCCTATTTATAATGCTTAATTCCACTCATTTTATATTGACTTTATTATTCAATATTAAGATTTCGTATGAAACCGGAAATAAAATTGATTTGAGTAATATACAAGTACAACAAGGCAGAAATATCAATTATTATTATTAGCAAATAAAGGTTTTTCATTTACCATAAAAGCAATACTAGGGCCGTAAAAAATAGACCCGACCTGTAATACCGTCCGAAATCGACCTGTATTCGACCCGTTGGTTGACCCGAGGTGCGATGACCTGTAATCGACCGAAACTCGACCTGATGTTGACCCGTAACCCGACATGTATCCGATTTTTTAAGACCCATAATCGACCGACACCCGACTCGAAAACAACCCATACCGAGATTTAACCCGACAATATGGTTAACCAAACTCGATTTGCGCCCGACCTGTTAAAACTCGAACCCGTCTTTAACCCGATAGGTACTCGACATAATACCTCCCGAAAGGACCCATAATCAACACTCGAGATTAACTTGACATTATGGTTAACCAAACTCGAATTGCCCCGAACTTGTTACAACTCGAATCCGCCTTTAACCCGATAGGTACTCGACATAATCCCACCCGAAACGACCCATTACAAAGGAATATCAAAATCTGCAAAAATAAGGGAGAAAAATCGAGTACTTGTTAAGATCGAATTGTAAGAATACGATTGATGCTTTGTGACTTTGTGAGTATTTTTCGGGAGAAAATTGAATACTTGCTTGCAAAACCATTTTGAGCGACGGAGTAAAAGTGGTTTCTGATTCTAAATTTGGAGAAGGAAGGTGGGTAGTATGGGAGACGTGATCACGTGGGAATTGGGATGGTAATTTGGGAATGGTAATTTGGGAAATGCCTGAATGGTAATGCCCGCCGAATTATTATTATTATTATTATTATTATTATTATTATTATTATACAAATTTTTTGTTGAGGTCGTCTTTTGTAAAGACGGCTCTCAAAAGCTCAATCTAATTCTTAATATATATTGTTACTACTCTAAATATAGATTTGAACTGGACTTTTAAGAGTCGTCTTTACAAAAGACGGTCTCTTAAGAGAGCACCTGTTATTATTATTATTTTTATAATAAACCACATTCTATTTCATGAAAACGAATTTACAAGAAGTTGGTGGGGAGTCGAGCGACAAGCTGAGCACCCACATTCTATTATTATTATTATTATTATTATTATTATTATTATTGACTTTGTCTCTAGTCTTATAAGTTTTTAGCACAAAGACTAATAAAATAAACATAATGAATTATAATAGTGGATATATATAAATAAAAGAAAATATATAAAAGCAAAATTGGTGGTATCATATAAGGTAAAAGAATTGCTAATTTATATTGTGTAAATTTGTCTAGCTGAACCAAGTGTAGTTTAGGAAAAATATATGTTTGATTCAACTGAATCAAAATTTTTTCAGCTTGATTCAGCTGCATCGAGTTTTGTTAATCTAAAAAGTAGTTCAATTCAACAACATTAAGTGTAGTTTAGCTAAAGATAAGTTTGATTTAGCTGAATTAAGTTTACATTAGATAAAAATAAGTTTTATTTAGTAAAATTAAGTTTAGTTTAGCAAAAATAAATGTTTTGATTCGGCTGAATCAAGTTTAGTTTAGATAAAATAAGTTTGATTCGGCTGAATCTAGTTGGTTTAGCATTTGATTCAACTTAATCTAGTTAAAAAATTATTTAGTTCAATCATGTTTATTTAGGATAAATTTTGATTCAGCTAAAATAAATTTGTTCAGCTAAAATTGAGTTTGATTCAGCTAACTCAACTTTTAATCTAAAAATAATTTGATTCAACCACATCAAATATAATTTAGCTCAAAATAAGTTTGATTCAGCTTAATCAAGTTAGTTTAGATAAAAATAAGTTTGATTTAGTTGAGTCAAGTTTATTTTAACAAAAAAAATTGTTTGATTCAGCTAAATCGAATTAGTTAGCTAAAAGTATCTAAACCAAGTGTTGTTTGTCTAAAATATAGTTTGATTCAGTAGTATCAAGTTTAATTCAGCTTAAGTTTGATTGAATTGGATCAAGTTTATTTTAGCTAAAATTAAACAATAAATGTGCCTGCGATCAAATCTTATTGACTATATCTTTAGTTGAACCAAATTTGTCAGGTAACAAACAACTTAATTAACCGACTACAACTCGTGATGCTCCAATCACAAATGATTTCAACTTGAATAAATTGTATAATAAACATAAAGTTCATTAAACATAAAACTCAACTGAATTGGACTTTAACCGACCCAACTACGAAGAATAACCGAATGGAATACTCAAAAATGATATATACGATTCGAAGTCAACCCGAACCCAATATAACCCGACTTGATATTAACCTAAAACGAAAAATGACCCGACCCATAGTCTAACCGAACTCGATTCGACCTGCAGTATAATCGATCTGGATCTGAACTGTATTAACAGAACCCGATACAACCGAACTCGATTCGACCTGCAGTATAATCGATCTGGATCTGAACTGTATTAACAGAACCCGATACAAACGAACTCGATATAGACCCGTAACTGAATCGACTCGAGCTAAAACGATAAAGTACTCGAAAAAACCCGAACCCGAGAATATCCGAACCCGATAAAATTGAACCCAAAACCCGACCGAGTAACCGAATTTACAGCCCTAAGTAATACAACCTAAACTTGGAAACCTTCCCTACTTAATTGTATCAGTATGAAAATAAGGCCCACTTTCTATGAATTATTATTATTATTATTATTATTATTATTATTAATATTATTATTTTATTTATTTATTTATTTATTTATTTATTTATTTTTATATTTTTTTGGCAAATAAAGATTTATTAATCACCAAAAAAAAAACAACGATACAACTGGAGGTGCAGCCAAGTGAGAGAAAGCATCAGTATGAAACAAGGGCTCACCTTCGAGGAAGGGTATTCCAAGCCCATTCTTTATGTGCATCAATAGGAGTCTAACAGCACAAAAAACAAACATAAAGACAACCAAAAAAGAGTAAAAAAAAAATTGTTGCTCAGAACATCAACTAAGTTGTCAAACAATAAAAAACATCTACAAAGGTGTTATCATTGTAGCCAGAGGATGAAGACTAAGTAGCCTAGTCTGCACATCAGTTTGAACTCGGAGACTGAGCTGTAAAGGTAATCTCACAAACCCATTCCAAATAGCTTCATTCCTAGCTTTCCAAATGTAGTAAATAGTAGAAGAAAAAATAGCACACAAAGTATTCCGCCGTAGGGTATTACCTTTAAGCTTTCGAAAAACCATACGACAAAAAGGTTTAAAAACGAACTGCTGACCAACTCTTGATCTCCTGTAAGCACTGCTGACAGAATGTACACTAAAAAAATAGTTGAGTTTGGATTTCGAATGAATGCCGCAGAGAGGAAAAAAATCATTATCAAGCACACCAATGTGAAATAATTTATCTTTCGTTCGGAGCTTTTGTAGAGCAACCATCCAACAAATAAAGCGAGTCTTTGGAATTGAAAGCCTATTCCAAACAATTTTGAGCCAACCAACCTTAGTATGAGATTTTACACAAGCCATGTAAGTAGCATGTATTGAATATTTATCCTGACAAATCCATGATAAGAGTTCATCTTTCATGGCACAAATCTTCTTCAATGTCCAGCTAGCTATGATAGGTGCATTGAAGATCTCCCATCGGCCACCCTTAGTATAGACAACATGAACCCATTTAACCCACAAGGACTCCCTCAAATGAGAAATATGCCAAGCTATCTTCCCCACGGCTACAACATTCCAAACTTGAAGGTTTGTAATCCGTTAACCACCGGCTTTTTTTTTTGTTCACAAACAGCATCTGAATTAACATGACCAGGCTTATGAGAGTCATGGATACCAAACCATAAAAAGGAGCGGTAAATGAAATTAATGATACGAATAACACAATGAGGAAGGATAAACATCTAACACCAATACGTCGAGCTCCCCATTAACACTGAATTAATAAGTTGAAGACGAGCAGCATAAGACAAATGCTTAGCTAACCAAGCTCTAATCCTCCATGTCATCTTATATGCAATCTGCTCACAGTCAACCATGCTAAGGCGTTTAGAGGACAAAGGAACCCCAAGATACTTGAATGGAAGAGAACCATAAGTAAACTGAGACAAATCCCTAACTTCCTCTTTAATATCACTAGGCACTCCTGCTGTATAAATAGCTGACTTTACTGAGTTAGCTTGCAACCCCAGAAGCTTGGGAAAATAAATGCAAGCAATTACATAAAGATCTTATAGAGGACACATCTCCTTTACAAAATAAAAGATACAAAGGAGAGCCAATAATGTAGATTTTATTATTTACCAACAAAAAAATGATTTTATTGGCAAATAAAAAAGATTTTAATATTTACCAACAAAAAGATACAAAGGCTTGTGGAACATCACCAAGTGAGAAATTGCATCAGTATGGAACAAGGGCCCACCTTCTAGGAAGTGTTGCCCAAGCCTACTCTTCATATGCATCATAAGGAGAGCCAACAACAAACCAAAAATGTACAATACAAGATATAACAAAATTGGAGCTTAGGAAAAAAACAAAGCAAAAAAAAAAAACAAGAACTATAATAGCCAACGACAACGTCGACCATGTCTGAGTGCAAACTAAGAAATCTATGCCGCACATTAGCTCGCATCAGGGCACTAATATAGGAGGATGATCTCACAAAACCATTCCAAACCGCATCATTCCTTGATCTCCAAATATGATAGACAATAGATGTATAAATAGATTATTGTTGAAAGGTAGGGAGAATATAAGGAGAAAAGTAGTATATGTAATGGATATCTATGTATTGCGTATCTCATTTTCAATACAAGAATGGTGTATTTATACTAAGCATCACAATACTATTCAAGTACTGTTCAATGAGATAGGATTTGTACTTTCAATGCATTCACTATTCCTTGTTTGTCTACTTCTAACACTTCCCCTTGAATGCATTACATAGAGATTAAAATTTAACTAAACATTTATAGCCCTAAATCTACCTCGTTAAAAACCTTCATCAGGAAAAACCCAGTGGGATAAAAACCTGATCAAAGGGAAAAAGAGTACAATGGGCATATTTCTCCCCTTGAAGCTAACATATATCTCTAAATCGACACATTCCAATCTTGCGTACCAAATACTCGAATTGTCTTGATGGAAGTGACTTTGTGAATAAATCAGCGGGGTTTTCACAGGATTGAATTTCTTGGACTTTTATCTTTTTATCTCTCTGCAGATCATGTGCGAAGAATAATTTGGGTGATAAGTGTTTTGTTCTATCTCCCCTGATATATCCTTCTCTGACTTGGTTGATACATGCATCATTATCTTCATAGATTATAGTCGGTGCAGTAGTTGTATTGTTTAAACCACAATCTTCTTGGAGTTGGCCGATCATGGATCTCAACCATACACACTCTCGAGTGGCTTCATATAAAGCTATGAGTTCTGCATGATTTGAGGATGTAGCCGTTAGAGTTTGCTTTGTTGATTTCCAAGATATTGCGGTTCCTGCATATATAAATACATATCCAGTTTGTGACTTGGCCATATGTGGATCAGATAGATATCCTGCATCAGCATATCCAAAAGTATGGCATTATTTCCTGACTGGAAAAATTATCCAAGATCTATAGTTCCCCTTAGGTTTCGAAATAAATGTTTTATCCCATCCCAATGTCTTTTTGTTGGTGCATTACTATACCTAGCTAATAATTTACAGAAAATGCTATATCAGGTCTTGTATTATTTGCTAAGTACATTAAAGCACCAATGACACTCAAGTATGGCACTTCAGGGCCTAAAATTTCTTTATTTTCTTCTTGTGGACAGAATGGGTCATCATTTATGTTTAGTGATCGTGTCACCATTGGGGAACTTAGATGGACAAATATTCCACTTTTCAAATGTTCAATTTGTAGTCCAAGGAAAATTTTAGTAATCCTTCATCTCAAATTCCCTCATCAAATATTTAGCTGTTATTTCAATTTCTTTTGGAGTTCCAATCAGAGTTAAGTCATCTACATATACAACAATTATTACGAAACCTGATTGAGATCGTTTGATGAATACACATGGACTAATTTGGTTATTTTTGAATCCTGCTTTCATAAGGTACTCACTTAAACGATTATACCACATTCGCTCAGATTGTTTTAATCCATACAATGATCATTTTAATTTTATGGAAAACATTTCTCTGGGTACATTCTTTGTTGGTAAGTTTAGTCCTTTAGGGACCTTCATATAAATGTTTGTATCAAGTGATCGATATAAATATGTAGTTACGACATCCATCAATCTCATGTATAGGCATTGAGAAACTGTTAAACTTACCAAGAATCTAAGTGTGGTTGCATCAACAACTGGGGAATATATTTCTTCATAATCAATTCCTGACATTTGAGAAAAACCTTGGGCTATAAGTCTAGCCTTGTATCTGACAATTTCATATTTCTCATTTCTTTTTCTTACAAATGATCGGGACTTTACGTCCTTCAAATGTAATACCGCAAGTGCACGGCGTAGCTTAGTACGACGGCAAGTATGGGTCGAATCCATAGGGAGTGGGGGTTAAGTCAATAGCTTCTCAATCAATTAGTTAGTTCAAAAACGTATAAAAATGTTGTTTGGTGGTAGAGGCAAGCAATTAAAAAGAACGGAATGAAAAACGAGACATAAAATGAATTAAGAACACAATGAACTAAGGCAAATATAAAGTAATCAATTAGCTAAATAGGCATAGGCTAGGCTTTCTTACCATGGTAGTCTTTACTAACTTCAACCTAAGGTTATGGTTATGGGTTGTTATGAGGAAGAACTTATCTTAATTACTAATGTTCTCTGTCGAGCAACAATAGCTTCCTAAAACATACTTAACCACCTATTCTCATGGAGCTAAGCATAGATTAAGACATGGAGCACACATTCATTATTTCCAATAAAAACATCTACCTATTCTCATGGAGATGATTCAACTTTTAAGCATAGATTATCGTTAAAAATCGACTCTCGCCCTCAATTCAACGACACTAAACAAGATAGCAAAACCTATGTTAAACCATAAACAACACAACCAATGCCAAAGGTAAAGATTGCGATTCAAACTATATACATGGTGATCATGCCTAGCCTAAGCCAAAACAAACTACTCACTCATACTCGTATTGAATTTATGGATTGCAAATAAGTTAAGAAGCATGGATGGATAAATTAAACTAGAATATTCTAACAAGATGAGTGCAATAAGTTGAAGAACAACAAACATGAACATATGAAACCAAAAGCAAACAATTATGAATTGAAATCAATAGAAGCAAGGATAGAAGTTACTCTTTGATGAACAAAATGAATGAATGATTCAAGGTAACTCCTTCCAAAAGCTTCAATATAATACACCAATGATTCAAGAATCCAAATTGAAAAGTATTACAATAGGTGATGGAATTAAGTTTGTAATTGAAATTGAAAGTGTTTAATTGAAAGAGAAACTAATACTAAACAACAATTCTTAATTGAAATAAAAGAAAGCTAAGAATACATAAAATTACTCTAGAATGGGAGATGAAAACTGAGATGCAAAACTGAGATGAAAAACTGAGATGATTAACTGAGATGCCCAACTCCTTCTTCCTCTTCTCTATTTATAGGCTTCAAAGCATGTGAGGGTGGTGGTTTCATGATTGCTCCACCACCCCTAGGGTGTAGGAGGGGGGTGCCACCCCTAGAGGATAGGGTAGGGTGGCAAGGGAAGCTTGGCAGCAGAAATAAGAAACAACTAAATCTAATTGGACCCAAATGCTTTTTAAAAGAATCGCGAAAAGCTGCTACCGCCCATCTCGCTCGACCCAAGCAAGCCCGCTCGACCTGGTCGAGCGAGCATCAGGTACACAGGTCAAAATCTTCAAAAACAGAACAATCACCAAAAAATAGCTCCGCTCGACCTGCCCGCTCGACCGAGCGAGCTCGCTCGACCCATTGAAAATGCTTCTATCGACATTCCGAAGCTACTGGAAGTGAATAGTACTTTCGCTCGACCCGAGCCAAAATCGCTCGACTGGTCGAGCGACCTTTAACCCAAGATAAAACTGGCAGTAAATAGCAAGCCCATTACTTTCCTCTTTTCTTCTTTCTTTAATGAAAGACAATTTTATGCCAGAGTTCTACGCAATGCAACAAATTTAGAAGAACCTGCCTATTCAAGTGACGATATGACAATGGAAACAGGCCATCAGCGTGACTGTCATAAACTAATGTTCCTTAAAACTAGATCCAAAAGGAAAATACTAAATCGACGTTTGATATTATTTTGCATATCATAAGTGTATTGGATAATGTGAAAAAAACAAATGTACGATTCTCCATGAATAGGAGGTAGTATAATTTAAGCAAGTCTTATACTGTACAAGACCATCTCATCAGCGTGATACAAACCCATATAAGTATTTTATTAGTAAAAAAAAATAATAATAAAATCTGAATTAACATTTGTAACATAAACCATTTTTTTCAATATTTTAAGCTGATCCAACTAAAGTCGTATTACGATTACATAACCTCAATACTCAATAAAAAATAAAAGAAATAATTTGAGGAAGCAAAGGCAAAGTAATTCACGATTCTTTTCTCTAACTCGATCAAACACACCAAAAAAACATTCCTTTTCCTTCTTCCACTCATCTCTCAATCTCATCCTCCATGGATTCAAAACCAGACTCAACCTCAAACTTAGTAACCCACAAAGGAGGATGCCATTGCAAGGCAATAAGATGGGAAGTAGAAGCACCCAAATCCTTAACAACATGGAAATGTAATTGTTCTATCTGTGCTATGAAAGGCAACATCCATTTCACAGTCCCATCAAATCATTTTCATTTACTCTCTGGACAATTAAACATGAGTTCCTACACTTTTGGAACTCACACTGCTAAACACACTTTATGTAACGTTTGTGGGATCACTTCCTTCTATATTGTTGGCAATTTGGTCCCTTTTTTTTTACCAGAAATCCATCATTCGTGATAGAAGATATTGAATTTCAAATCAATATGGATCATCAATTAAGATTCCATGATTCAAATATCATTCGATATAGGATCACTTAAAGTAGAGGGGTTAATTGAGTTGAGTAACTCACTCAGATGTTGCAATACTTGATCAATACTTCAATTAATCATAGTTCAGCAAATCTACAAATTCCCCATTAAAGTTCTTAATCAAATCTTAAATCATACACAAATATAACAAGAGGGAAAGACCATAATTTTGCATGAATCCAGGAAAAAAAAAAAAACCCAAAAATTTCATTAGGTTCTCAAGCCCCCATGAAATTTCAATTTGAACCCAACAAAATGAAGTAATGCACCAAACACATCGAAAGGCAATGCAAATATATGATTGAATCAAAGAAAAAGAATACAAATAAAAAGGTAATGAAGTAAAGACAAGACCTTGATTGTGCGAGCTTGGCTGGAAGCAAGAGAAGCTTTATAGAAAGTATCTTCATCAACAAAGACAGCTTTTTCTAAGAGAAGTTTTTGAAGAGATTCCAGATTACCAGACATCTCCGTCAGATTTGTGATCGCAGCTTCCCATCTCTCGTTTCCTTTCCCCTTCTCTTCCGACTCCATTCTCCTCTTTCCTTTTTTCTTTGGAAATAGTGGACTTCATTCAAGAATCAAGATGGTATTTATTTATTTATTTATTTTTTTTTTACGTTTGGAAAACAAGTAAAAGTCTATATGGAGTATAATATATAGATCATTAAATTTTAGGAACAAAAAGTCAAAAAATATCTAATAAAGGTTTTTTTACAAAAATTACCTAATAAAAAAATATTGTCAAAAAATAACTAACAAAACTTTTTCTGTTCCGAAGAGTACAAAGTAACGTTTTCATTCAATTGATCGTTATATAACGGTTGACTGGTCAAAATCGAAAATGCTTCTTCCTCATCTTCAATTTCTTTTCCAATTTAACTTCGATTTTGAATAAAAAGTAGAGGAAGAAGACAAGTGAGACCATTGAATTGGAAAACAAATTGAAGATGAGCAAGAAGAATTTTTGATTTTGTCCAGTTAACCGTTATACTTGACGGTCAACTCAAGGAAAACGTTAATTGGTACTCTTTAAACGAAAATATTTTGTTAGGTATTTTTTGACAAAACTTTTTATTTAGGTACTTTTTCGGAAAAAAAATTTTATTAGTACTTTTGACACTTTTCCCTAAACGAAAATAAACACTTAAATCGCCTCTATACGAGTTCGTATGAGAGAGTTATGTTCAAAATAGTGAAATGATAACAGGCTGTCACGAAAATCAATCATCAGTTTTATTGTTTTGCCATTTTCGCCTTTATATACCAAACGTATTTATTCAAAACTCATATTAAAACAATAACATAACAGCACTTTAAAACGTGGGAATATATGGAGCGTCAAGAAGTAGGCTTGATCTAAATCTTGAGAATACGGGTGATCGTCATCACCAAAATACGGTTCTTGCAAGAACGAAACGGGATCGGGGGCTCGAGACCGATCCGAATAACCATTACCTATTATCAAGCTATAGGATTTAATAATAATCCGGATATAAATATCCGTTGCCAATTCCCAAAAACGGACATTTTTCAATGTCGAATATTTCATTATAAAACGAATTAATAATTCACTTGATTTTCCTTGAAATCAATAATCAATCTTCATTTTATAAAACCATATTTCAAGACTCATATTTTTTAAGGCAATATCATACAAGACATGCTTTTGTAATCTCTTTAAATAAATACAATCTTAACATACTTTTAATCAAATATAATTTTTATAACATGATTAATTTTTATTAAAATCATTTTACAAAACTAATAATATTATTACATAAACAAGCAATCAAACCAATATATCTCCCATCATCAATGGAACATAAAAAATACTTGAACTAGCTATAAAAGATATTAGATGTTTGTAGTTGTAGGTTACCTTTAATGAGCAAATTGTTCAACCAAAAATCATATTAGAAAACCAAAGAACTTCATTGATGCATTTGAACAAGCACTATGTGTGCATCAACTTCTAACTTCAAGGGATAAAGATTCAAGCTCCAATTTTGCATCACCCTCAGTAATACTCAACAAAGAAAGAGTAATAACCCTAAATTGATCTCAAGTACCGAATAAATAACCTTAAACATTTAATTAAAAGAATACCCAATTTTGTTTCATAACTACTAATCCCGTATTAGTATCATAACAGGACACCTGTTAGTATTTTGGTCATAACTTCCTCAAACTCGTATAGAGGCGATTCAAGTGGCTACGCGACCCTGACTCAGAGATCTACAATTCTTATGAAGACACTAAAACCCATAAACAACAAGAGCTACCCCGAAAATGGCAAAACACAAAACTGATGATTGATTTTCGTGACAGCCTGTTATCATTTCACTATTTTGAACATAACTCTCTCATACGAACTCGTATAGAGGCGATTTAAGTGTCTATGCGACCGCGACTTGAAGCTCTACAAATCTCATGAAGACACCAGAATCAAGAAATGACTCTAACTATCCCAAAAACAGTCAAACATATCCGGACAGAAACTTGCTCAATAACCAGCACATTTCCTTCAACTATGAACATGAATCAACAACAATTTGACACTTAAAACTACTTTTAAACATTCAATTTATGCTTAAATAGATTAGTTTGTGAGTTACCTTTGAGAAAATTCTTCTCAACACTTTGTAATTCACCCAAAATCAAAGATCTAGTTTACAAATCCAACCAAAAAGAGCCTCTACCAAAAGAACCTACAATTATAGATATAAATGTCAAATTAATGGTTCTATTAACCTTTAAAATCAACATATATATAAAAGGAGGAAGATGAATATGAACTCACTATTACCAAAAGATAGTGGAGAGGAGGTTCTACTTGATTTCTTCAATCCTAGAATTCTCTAATTTCCAAAACAATCTCAATTAACTTCCACTTGCTCAAGAAATCAGATTATTTCAAAAGATTAGATTGAATTTCTTCAAATCCTAACTGTTGGGGATTAGTATGCTGAGATTCTGTTTTAATTCATTACGTTCATGAATTTGTGAGGTAATAGAAGACAAATTTTCAGAAATTTGGGTTGGTTTTATGCATCAAAAGGAATGAAATTAGTACTTTACTTTGAAGAAGATATGGAAAAGTGATGGTTTTGCTTGTCCTGTTTCTTAGTTAAGGTAGAAATCTTGTTGGGTGAGTCATAAAATGATTGAGTATGAGGTGTATAAAAATACCTATATTTTTCATCCTATAATTTACTTCCTCCCAAATCTAATACGACTGATATCCTCAAATAATAAAATATTGTTTCGAGTTTCAATAAAATAACATATTTAAAATTTAATAACCCAAATTAACTTAATTATTACTATTAATTAAGCCGCTAATATAGAAATATTTGAAAAAAATAAGATTTTTTAATAACTTTAATTAAAAAAACTTTGGCCAAACTTTATTCCAAAAATAAGCGTCTTTGGCCCCAAAGTTAGGCTCGGTACGTAATCGCTGTTACTAACAGCGAGTATAAAGAAATGGTCAAAATTTTAATCAAGCTATATGTCACTATTACTAAGATAAGACTTTGACTAATCAATGGTCAAGTCGCTGTTAGTAACAGCGACTTAAAGAAGAGTAAGCAGAGTATTCATGTCAATTCACGAAGAACAAAAAGAGTAATCAAGAACAATATTAAACAATCCCATCCATCATTTATAAGAGCGAGATTCCTACTACATTTGATTCTAGTTTGCCTATTTCAAAAAGTTTTCTTCTTGCAATTGTGTCTGCAGGAGCCAGGAGGTTGCAACTTTTCATGGCAAAGTTGCAGCTCTACGACCTCTGGTAATGGAGTTTCTTGCGATGAAGAAGCCATGGATGATGAGGACGTGATGAGACTATGAGAGAGAAAATTGAGCAACAATTTTTATATCGACTACAAGAAAAAAGCTTTTGGGCAAGAAATGACAAAAAAATGGGCAACAAATTTTTTTGTCGTTGCCTATATTTAAAGTAAAGACAACGAAAATCAATTTATTGCACAAACAACATATAGGACAACAAAAAATTCATTTTGTTGCACAAACTACAATAATAGATAACAAATTTCATTTTTATTGCATAAAATAAACATTTTGTACAACAAGTTTAATTTTGTTGTTAATTATATGTTTTTAGCAACAGCTTTTTTTTTGGTTGCACAATATCTATAATTTGAATAATAAAAATAATTAATTATTGTTTCTTATATAATTTTATATCGTTGCAAAATACTTCCTCTGTTCCATTTTAGTTGCACCATTGGGTTTAGCACGATTTTTAAGGGTTGTCAAATCAGTTTGGTAAAAGTAGGGATGATGTATGATTGATGGTGATATATGGGGTAAAAATGAAAAAAATTATTAAAAATAGATAGTGATTGTGACTTGTGGGTATATTAAATAATTAATGGGATGATGTATGATTGATGGTGATAGTAGGGTAAGAATAAAGTGAGGATAAAATAAGTAGATTATTTTTGCCAAAAATAGTAATGTTGCAAGTAATATGAAACTTCCAAAAATGGTAAGTGTTGCAAGTAAAATGGAACGGAGGTAGTACTAAAGAAAAGGAGCGAAAATTTTCCCTCTAATATCTTTTTCATTTTTCTAAAATTGTATAACTTCTCCCTCCATTATCATTCACACAGGCTCCTCAAGTTAATACAAGAAAACACACTCTATTATCATTCCCACTCCATTATCATTAACACTATGTTTAGATAACAAATTAGAAGAGAAAAGAAAGGAAGGAAAGGGAGGAATAAAGAGGGAAAAGTGTATATTGTTTGTTTAGAAGGGAAAGGAAGGGAAAGGGAAGGAAAAATATTTTCCTTCCAAATCTTTCCTCTTTAGGAGAAATTGCATTCTTAATAGAACTTGTCCAAATTTTCCTTCTAAATTTCTCCCTCCAAATCCCTTCCCTTCCAATTTGTTATCCAAACAAGAGATCTCTCCTCCCTCTAAATCCTTCCCCTTTCTTTCCCTTCATTTCCCTTCAATCCAAACACACTCTAAGTCTACTCGACTTTATTTTTGCAGTTTTTGGTCATTAATGGTAAATTTCTTGCCTTAACATGTTTTTGTTTGTGTTTTAGGGATTAAATGAAGTATTTTGTGGCCTTGTGGGTTATTGTCATTGATTTCGTATGATTGAGTTTTTATTAATTGATATTTTCATGTTTCTTGATTTTGCATGATGTAGCTTGTTGGACAATTTATTTTTCTAGGTTTATTTTTCGTATGATTGAGTATTTTATTAATTGATATTTTGCATTTAAATTTTATTAATTGATATATATATATATATATATATATATATATATATATATATATATATATATATATATATATATATATATATATATATATATATATATATATATATATATATGTAAATTTTAATTTACACTTAATGACAGGAAGAGATTCCGATGATGGAGTCAAGATTACAAGATGCATGAGTTTTTAAGAGATGAATGCTTTTTTCAAGATTACAAGATTATACTTTTTTAGGCAATACTTTTTTCTCTTCTTCAAGATATATAGGATGGAGGATGTTTATCTTTGTATTTTAGATATGGTTTTTTAGGTTTGTATATTGTAATGAATTGTATCTTTTTTGTTAATGCAATTTTATGCTATAATAATCTTGTAAATGTTGTTATTTTTAAAGGTTAGTTAATATATTGGGCAATAAATGCGTTTTTATCTCCAAATCTCGTACATATAGAAAACTAAATGGGCAACTAAATGTTCATTGCACAAGGTAATATATACGGACAACAATGTAATTCGTTGCACTAGATAGTTCTATGGGCATCTACTGTTTTCGTTGCACTAAATGCTTTTTTTGATGAGCAACGCTCAAGTTTGTTGCCCTTGATAATTACCTTAGACAACAACAAATCTTGTTGCTCTACATCGTTTCAATAAGCAACAATAAAATTTGTTGCTCAAGATACTCTTTAGTTGTTGCTCAAAAGTAAAGGTTTTGAGCGACAAATAATTCACAACTCGTTGCCCATAATCTTGTGCAACGACCCTTAGGCAATGACTTCACAACGAATATTTTTTTTGTTGCAAAATACTTCGGGCAACGAAAAAACATTTTTGTGCAACAAATTCTTTTGTCGCCCAAAAGCTTTTTTCTTGTAGTAGGTTAAAAAACATTGAATGCAGGATCAAATTGAATTTTCGAGTATAAATAGGAAAACCTTCGGTTTTTACTTTTTATTATTGAGCAACAATTGATGGGTTATGTTCTTTTTTTCATCGCTATTTCAATAACTATTTGTAGTGATAGAATCATCCGTAAACATTTCTTTACCCCATTGTCGTCTAATTCTCCATTATAGCCATTAATTCCTCCATTTTGTTGCAGATTTCTGATTTCAGTCCATTCTTCTTCTTGTCATCTGAACTTAGAATTTCCATGGCTGATTTCTGATTCATTTCCTTCATCAGGTACAATAATGTTATTTATGTTATAGTTATATGTGAGCGGGATACAATGATGATGACGATGAAGTTTTTACTCTTAACTCATTAACTCAAAATAATCCTTAGTATTGGTTTTCTCAAAATAATCCTTACTATTGATGTACCCTTCTTATAATAACTAAAATTTTTTATGCATCCACTCAAAATGCTCTCGATTGATATATTAAAAAAATAATTCGGACTATTTTGAAAAATTTTACTTTAATAAAGATTATTTTGAGTACTATTGTGAATTATTTAAAGTGTATAAGTTAAAGTTGCTATTTTATCAAATTTTTCTTGTTTATATTGGGACATACAATAAGTTTTTTTAATAAAATAGATAAATAAGTGAACTCATTAACATCGCCCTAAATATATTAATGCAATCCTAATCATTTATGTAAAGATAGTCACAAGTCACAAACTAAATCATATTAGAATCAATAAGCATTTCATTAAAGTAATCAGAGTAAAAATAACAAAACAAATCCTAATAGAAGTAAATTATATTTAACCATCTCTAAATATCCAATAGTACACTATTAATAAATAAAATTAAAAACATTGTATAAATAATTGAAATAAATGAAATATAATACATATTGTCTATACATTAAATACAATTTAACCTAAAAAGTAAAAAAAAACAATTAATAAGAATAATAACATAATCAAAACAAGAAAGTAGTAAATCAAAGATAGACATAATAACAATGATCTCAATATTAAATTTTTAGCGGAAAAATTTTTAATGAGAAAGCTATACGCACTACAAAAAAATTGACATATACTTACACTTATTTAAATGTGGCTGATAAAATTACATTTAGACACGCTTTATAAGTGTGGGAATACTAGTCACACTTAATACATAGCGTAACAGAGCCTATCCACCACCGACAATAGTGGGCTGTAACATAGCCTCCCATTTTGAAATTAGTTGACCAAAGGAATAGAATCGGGGGAGCTTATTTTCAACTCTAGATCGTGCATTAATTAGTATAAATCTTGATGAATTTCATAAAAATGCTTATACCTAAATATATTTGCGGTCCTATGGTTAGTAGTACTAAATGGCGGTAATGAAAATGATTTATAGTGTAAAATTTCTTTAAAAGTTCCATATCATTCCTATAGTAATGGAACTTTGATAACAAAAAAGTTTTTTTGTTTACAAATTTCCATTACCACCTAGACCACATCTCCCAATGGTAATGCATTGGAATAATTTTATGAAGAAAATGAGATGATTGAAATTAGACAAGCATGATCATCAAGGTAACCAAGAGATTTTTCAAATAATATTACACTTGTTTTTCATTCCAATTACTAACTTTTATTACCACCTACCAAACGGGCCGTTGGAGCGAAACAATAAAGGTTCCTCAACCAAGCTTTTGTTATTTGCATATTTCGTCTGATCCTCAAGATGTTTCTTTCTTTTCATTTGAAATATCTGTGTTATTATGTTCGATGCAAATCTCGAATCTGTGCAGTCTCAATTGAGTGTATTGTTGCTGTTTTGGACTTTCGGTCGTGTTGTATGTTCAGGACCAATACTTGTCTAGTTATCAAGATGGGCATGTCCTCTTGTATAGGTCTTTAATTAGGGTCTATGAAATACGCTAAGCTAAAAACTGTTACTCCCTCCAATTCACCACTAAGTTCCCATTTGCTTTTTGATACTATTCATATCTTACTTTTAATTTGTATTTTATTATTAATCTATAAGTTAAAACATGGTCAAGTGGGATCTTGTTTGATTCGTCTCAATACAAAGATTATTCAAGTTAAAATATAGAGTGCTAAAGCAAATGAGACTTAAGTCACTTAAGTTAAGTGGTGAATTGGATGGAGCATTACTTAGCTTTTTTGGGGTACTGTGCATAATTCATTTTTGAACTCCTTTTTACCATTGTTGCCGGGATCGTAACTTTTCGGGTCGCGGAATGGAATCGGAAACGCGATTCATCAGAGTTAAAATTTTGAGGTGGGAGCGAAAAAATTTTGGGTCGAGATTTTTGTCTTGCGGTACGATTTATTCCGGATCGAAATACGATTTGGGATCGATTACTTTTTAATACTAATTTTTAACATCTGGGAAAAGGAAATAAAATCTTATTAATTTCTCACATTTAACGTTAATTTATCTCTTTGTATATTTGTATGTCATTAAACATTAATTTCTGAAAATAAAACATTTAGTATGCTATTCTAAATTTTAACTATTAGCAACTTATTTAAGTGTTGTAGAGTACCAATGCATTCATGATTACATTTTGAGAAGACTCTTCACGCCTCTCCACAGTGTTCACCGGTCCAAATCCGGACCGGAACCGGTTGGACCGGAAGACCGGAATCCCGGATTTGCTAAGATCGGAGACCGGAACGGTTCCATCTGGTCCGGTCCCGGTCTAACCCGGATTCCATCCGGTCCGGTCCGGGTTTGGACCGGTTAGACCGGAAATAATTTTAAAAATTAAAAATAAATTAAAAAATGAAAGATTTAAAAATAATTTAGCTAATTAATTATTATAAAATTAAAATATTTGAGTTAATAAATTATTTTGTGTTGAAAATAAAATATTTAAAGCCCTTTAAATAAGTATATACATAATAATCGTAAATATTATTCACTTTTAAAATCACTTTTATGTGCATCCGGTCTCATCCGGTCCAACCCGGATTTTTCCGGGTTTAGACCGGACTGAAAACCCGGAATGTCAAAAATATAAGACCCGGAGACCGGACCGGATGCAACCGGTCCGGTCTCACTCGGTTCCGGTCCGGACCGCCGGTCCGGTCTAATTTTGCACACCACTACTCCACACAGAATTATTTTCTTTAAAATAATTTATTAGCCACGGTCATTTAATCAAAAATGATTTATTGTCAAAATTATTTAAAATTGTTAGTTATATTCATTAGCCACGCTTATTTGTGTGAGAAAGCAAGAAGAAAAACAATAGACAATGATATCATGCAGTCACACTTATTTAGTGAGGAAAGTTTTCAACACTTATAAGCGTGGCTAGTAACCTATAAGCATGGCTGAAAGTAGGGGTGTTCATAGTAATCCGATCCGAAAATTCGACCCGAATTATCCGGTACCCAGTTTCTAAAACGAGATAATTTACCCGGTTTTCGCAAACCGAATAATTTGGGTACCCGGTTTTAAAACCGGATACCGGATCATGAATTTTTGAAAACCGGGTATTCGGTTTTCTTTAATTAATTTATTTTTTTTACTTTTTTTCGTAAATAAAATGATCATAATATCTCTTAAGCTAACATTGGATTGAATATTTTTGAAGAGTTAGTATTTGAATTTTATAATTGTTCTTACTTAAGCCCATGAACTATTATATTATTCTTTCATTTTCTTAATTAATCTTTTATGACTTATTAAGTTAAAGATTTTTAGGGAGTTTGTATTTGAATTTTATATAAAAAATATTTAAGTGAAAATAGAGATAAACAAACGTATGCTTGAACGACAAAACGACAAAAAAATAAAAAATAAAAACATTCTATTAAGTGTGGCTAAATGTATCAGCCTCACATATAAGCGTGCCTAAAAGAATTTTAAAACGAAGGTAAATGCAACTTTTTGTGTAGTGACATAAGCAATTTTAAAAGACGATAATTTCAGTCGTGTTTAGTTTTAGTAATACTTATAGATAATAAATATATCACTATTCTATTTAGAATATACAGCCTTAAAGTTTAGCAAATTTTGCGAAAAACTGCATCAATGTTTATGTCTTGCGAATTACAACCACTAAAATACGAAAGTTTGCCCGACTCGGACTCTCGGATCTCCAACGGAGTCGGATGCAGGGTCGGATTATTATCAAACTATATCGTTGTGATATTGTACTAATGATTTTAAAGCATACAAAATTAACAAAATATATTTTTTTTAAATACAATTTAGCAAAAAAAGTATGTATTTTAATTTAAATTCAATTTTAACAAGAGAAATAATCCTACTACTACAGTTTAACAAAATTTTCAAGTATTTTGATTTTGCGTATTTTATTTCTCTTGATTTCATTTGTCGTATCTTGATTCATTAATCAAAATAAAAATACCAAGTAGTTTTTCAAAATCGAAAATTACTATTACTATGAGAGAGCTTGAATTAGTCACGTCTAGAGTTTTAAAGGAAACAAAATATTAGTGTAAAAGTCAAATTCAAAGTCGGATGTCCTTCAGGGTCGGCGTCGGGTCGGAGTCTCGGATTTTTAATGAGGTCCAACTTCGGTCCGTCTCTAACTCAGACTCGGATCGTAAAGTCGGAGTCGAAGTCGAATGACTTTTTCATCGGACTTGAATCGGATTATTTTTCTCGGATAGAGTCGGACTAGGGTCGGATTCGGACTGAATTGTCATCCCTAATGGTTTCACTAATCCAAATAAAGAAATGAAACTTACATAAATGAGGTGCTTGAATGTAAAGAAACATGAATCCAAATACAATAGAATGAAAAACATAAGAGTAGAGAAAAGCCGTAACACCCCGATATTATCTGTACAAAGATTTTATTTACTAACTATGAAATGTTTGAATATTCCTAGGATACTCTATGAATACTAGGTAGTAAGATGCCCAGGTTTTTTATAGCCTCTTCTAGTGTGTACACTACGAATAAGTATTGAAATAGCGATGAAAATTAGCGACGACAACGTACTGGTCGCCAACAGCGACGGATTGGCTACGAGATTTTTATCGCCATTTTTATTTTTTAAGATGGCGACGAGAAGGCGACGAACTAAGCGGTCGCCATGCAGAAAAGCAAATTGGCGACGAGACTGCTACGGATTGTGTCGTCGCCTATGCCAAAAATCCTGATTTCCTTTTTTTTTTTATTAATTGCACCTCATTTCCTTATCTTGTAAGCCAAAGAATAGCATTGAGACTTGAGAGCACTCTTTCCAATACTATGTAAGTTACATTAATACCCATCTTTTTCCACTTCCTCTACCATCTTTTTCTTTCTCTTGTAAGATGTTGCTTTTTCCACTTCCTCTACTCATCTTTTTCTTTCTCTCTCTAAGTCTCTACTCATCTTTTTCTTTCTCTTTCTCTTTCTCTTTCTCTTTCTAAGTCTCTACTCATCTTTTTCATCTTCATCTTGCTTAAAAGTTGATTAGGTTGTATACTTTCATTCAACAATAATTTAAACTCTTCTTCTGCTCCAATGGAGGCTTCAAACTCCTAAATCTTTGGAGGTAAGTATACTTTCATTCAACAACAATTCAAACTCATCTTGCTATTATGATAAATTTGATTGTATTAATTGTTGATAGTTTGTCTTATTTATTTCAAATATTCTTAAGAAAAAAACTCAAAAATCTTGACAATCTTGTTGATCATAAAACCACTTTGAAATGGCCAAGCTTTCAAAATAATAAATTTCAAATTATAAATTACTTGAATGTTATGTTAGTGTACTTGTGAATATAGATTACTTGAATATTGCAGATTTGGTAGCAAAACAAGGAAGCAATGCGAATGGAAAATGCACACTCAAGAAATTGAAAGAGCAAATTGAAGAAATCGAGAGAGAACGAGTTCTTTTTTTTAGACTTTGTACATAAACTTATTATATTTTGTGAATTTGTACATAAACTTATATTTTATATATAATGTTTCCTTTATTATTTTAATTTAATTGTTTAATATATGTGTAAATTTTAATCTTAATATTACAATAATATATAAATACTTAAAAATTCCAAATAAAAGTAATTTTCAGATTTAAAATTCCAAATAAAAGTAATTTTCAAAATTCAAAATTCCAAATTCCAAATATATGAAAAAGAAAAATAATTGATGCTGGGTTGGCGAGCGGATGGCGAGGGAAATTTTGGTCGCCAGGTTTTGAAAAGTGAAAATGATGGACTGACAATGCAGGTGGGTCTCCGGCTGGCGATGGGTAATGTCGTCGCCAGTCCGTCGCCCTTGGTTTTTGAAAAAAGGCGACGATACCGCGTCCACTTTTATTTTAGCGTCCACAAAAATTGCGTCCGTCTTGCAGCCGTCGCCATCCCGTCGCTAAATCGACTTTTTGACCATTTAGCTATCAAATGGCGATGAAAATGGACCGTCGCCATTTTGTTATTTTTTTGTAGTGGTATGATGTAGCAAAACGGACCTCCCTTGGGTTATTGTCCAACGCTATCAGCATAGATGACATATGTTCCCAATTATGAATTAACCCGATCAATGATCTGTCAAATTCTCTATCATCTCGATCAAATAACAATTTCGAATAATGTTCTGAAATGCTTCTGAATCTTAAGGCTTCACACACCATTATACATAAAACCTTTATGTGTTTCTTACGTTCCTCATTATCATTTGTAGTACTTAGGCTTATTATTGCTTCCTTTAAACGGTTATAGCCTACATTAAATCCAGTGGAAATGCCTAACTCACCATAATTCGACCCGAAGGGTAATATGACAGAATTTGTATTTTGTCGACCCTTATTACTGCGAAGTTCATACCAAACTCCCTCCCAACTTTTATAACCAACGAAATACAAATTTTTACTATCTAATTTAATTGTTAAGTTTGTATTATCATGTTGTAAATGTAGGTCAATGAATTGTCTTGGCTCGTCGTTGCGTTGCGGATGTAGTACATAAATCCCATGGGAAAAATTATTTTGATCCGCGACTGCCCTTCGCACCTTGTCGATGAAGCGTTTGTAACAGTTTCGGCTGTTTCGCTTAGCATTCAGCTTCAGAATAAAAGAATTATTTCCTTCCATGTCCTAAAACATATATAATATTAAAATCAGTTCCTATAATGATTCTATCACTACAAATAATTATTGAAATAGCGATGAAAAAAAGCGACGACAACGTACTGATGGCCAGTGGATAAATACTAAATAATATTTGTGTTATTACTTACAAA
>CM025921.1:15423049-15440727 GCA_000753965.2 Amaranthus hypochondriacus | reverse complement strand
TTTTTTAAAAACTTTATTAAGGTTGTTAAATATACAGAGTATATTTTCACAATTCTCAGCTACATTTATAATTTATAAGTAACGCAAATCTTTTCAAATCAAGACTTTGACATAATGTATGGTGTAATTTATGTATTATTTTTGACTTTCTCGAATTTAAAGTAATGCTCTAAAGCCATTAACTTTATTGGTAATCCACGCTTGTAAAATGGTAATTGTTTTTTATGGGATAGATTAAAATTAGAATTTGCTAATTAGAATATTATTAAGTTTATTCTTCAGACTTTATTTCAGAAACAAGATGCCACGAAGTAATTTTCTAATCCACAACATTTAAAGGATTTTTCTATGTAAATTAGGAAAGAAAAATATTTCAATTTTGGTGTTTATTAAAAAATATTTATCAAAGTAATGTTCTTTTAGGTGAGGTATGACACTAAGCTATTTTATTTTTGGTTTAGGATCTCCAAATCTCAGTGCGAACAAAAGCAATTGTAGAAATATTTTTTGAGGCATCGATGAACAAATGAAAAAATCTTCACTTTTTGATTAAAAAAAATCACTTCTATTGATAGTTTGATACATACACCTATAACTAACCATAGATACTTGATGCATTACAGACTTTTAGCTGAGTAAACAAACGTTGAATACTAATGTAAAAAGTTAAAATGAACATTTGGTATATAATACTCCCTCCTATTCAAAATAAATGTCCACTTTCCTTATTTGGTAAAGTCTCTTTACTTGTCCACTTTCTATTTTTGGCAAAACTTTTTACCTAAATACCCCCCAACTATCCCAACTTATATTATTTAATAATACCCCACCTACCACCTTTTCAATTATTATAATCACTTAAAATACCCCACTACCATTTTTTCTTAAAATCCGATCCAAACCCCAAAGTGGACACTTTAATTGAATAGGAGGGAGTATTATTATTGGACGTGGATTTATTTTTTAGAAAAATTTATTTAAATAGGTTTTACTCTTACCACTGTTTGTTACTGTTATTTGTTTTTACTTATCGCTTTTTACCATTTCTCCTACCATTATCTTTTTTTTTTATTTCTACGTATTCAATTTGTTGTGTTTGTGTATATTTAGTTAGTTGATTACTATTCATGATTAACGTGGGTGTAAGTTGCAGGCTTTTAAATAGTTGCAAGTTCCTATTTCTTTGAAGAGCCTTCTTGAGCCGAGGGACTTTTTGACCACATTCTCCTGTATGGGTATGAATTATCGTCTATCTTCCCTCCGCAGACCTTAACAATATATAGTTGTCTATGAGCGGGATACAATGATGATGAAGTTTTTACTTTTAACTCATTAACTCAAAATAGTCCTTAGTAATTGTTTTTCTCAAAATAATCCTTACAATTAGTTTACCCTTCTTATAATAAACCAATTTTTTATGCATCAACTCAAAATGCTCTCGATTGATATATTAGAAAAAAAAAATTCGGAATATTTTGAAAATTTTACTTCAATAATGATTATTTTGAGTACTATTGTGAATTATTTAAAGTGTATGAGTTAAAGTTGCTATTTTTAACAATTTTTTCTTGTTTATGTTGGGACATACAATAACTTTTTTTAATAAAATAGATAAATAAGTGAACTTATTAACATCGTCCTAAATATAAATATATTAATGCAATCCTAATCATTCATAAATTCTCCCAACCCATTTAATTAGATGATAATTTTAATCATATCTAAAGAAAAAAAAAGCTAACTTTTGATTTTTTTGTTGTGATTTCGTATTGATATTATTATGAGTATCATAAATGATTTAAAACCGGATATTTAGTTTTTATTTTTTTTTAATATATGTAAGTTGTGGCAAAAATATTACGTTGGGGAAAAATTATAAGAAACTACCTATTTTATACCCACTTTTGCAAAAAAAAACTACCTATTCTAATTTTTTTTTGCTAAAAACTACCTTATATGACCCAAATGTTGACAAAACACTACCGGCTGACAGATTCCGTTGGTTGACCGTTAACTTTTTGGTTGATCCATCATGTGCTTTGCACATGATGTTACTAATTGCTATAAGTGTCTATTCAACTGCTCATTACAGCCTATTCCCTCTATTCTTAAATCACATCACTGTTTATGGAGTGAACTCCTCCTGCAACGATTCATTGAAGGTGAAGACTCTACATTTACTCCTCTAATCTAACAGTAAGTGAATTTCTTCTTCATTAATTGTAGTAAACCAACAACCTCTAATTTCTCCCCTTTGTTGCATCTAATTTCTTTCTATAATTTGCTTCTCAAATTATCGTTGTTCTTCTCCAAATTATCTGATTTTATCACTCTAATCACACAACTCAGTACTCATCTGCACAATTTCTTCTTTAAATTGTTAATAATGGCTAAAAAAAGGAGAGTGGTAAAGAACAGTATAGTTCATTTCAAATGGGTAACTAAACAAGGGCATGTTTTCTGATATTTACTGATTATTTTTTAGGGTTTGGTACCATCTCTACTGCAAATCCAACAACTTCAACAGTTTATTAGCCACTACGCCCATGTCCAGTCAAACCATCAAAAAGGAGAAATAACAAATCTTGTGCAGCAGGGACCAAGAAGCGTGGAGCCAAAGTAGTTGCACCAAGGATCATCATGAGCCAAAACTCAGCAAGTGGATCACACAATGTAGTGGATCAAAGTAGTTAAATTTAAGTTCTAAAATTTTATGTTTATGTAGTAAAACTAAACTTTGTTATTCTGAAAAACTATGTTTATGTCGTGGGATTAGTATGCAAGTTATTGCTCTTTATAATTTTTAAATGTTGTCTCGGCATATTTAAATTTTTTAATTTATTGACCCGCCATTTATAGATTAAGAATAAGATACAAATTAAGAGTGATAAGTGAATAGTGAAAAAAAATCAATGGGCCTAATGGATAGAATAGGAGGGAGTATGATACTTTCATACAACGACCCCTATATATATAGAATAATATAAGCAGATAATTTAAACCTTTATTTTATGATTGTATTTATATGATGGGTTGAATATAAATTATATTTTGTTATTATATATAACATTAATTGTCCGTAGGTTATACATTATTATTTTTCTAATAAAAGTGAGAACATTAAGGTCGTCACTATAGAAAATTCGTATTAATATGGAATTTGATATTTTTTAACGGAATTTGCTACGTATTTTGTAAAGTTGAAAATATAGCTCACTCATTACTAAAACAGACATAACTCACTCACATGAAAATCAAATTGGGCGATTTAAAAAAACTCATGATCGCAACTCGAAGCTCTACAAGTCTTATGAAAACACTAAAACCCATAAACAAACAGAAATGTACAATATGGTAAAACAGAAAAATCAATTTCTAAACTAAAATTTCAAAAGGAATTTAACTTGATGCTAACCAACTATCAATTGAACTCCAATCCACGTTGAAAAACATAAATACCCGATAAATAACCCTAAATATTTGATTAAAAGAATACCCAACTAAAATTCAAACTTAAACAATTAGTTATCAATTAATATCGTAATTTGCAACTTGGTTTTAAGACACCCTTGTTAGTATTTTGGGCATAACTTTACGTCACGACTCAAACATATAAAAATCATATGAAGAATAAAATTCAAAAATGACCAGAAGTATGTCAAAATTTTCCATAACAAAGGGGACAAAAACTTTGTTCAAATATAATAAACTTTGATCTTAACCTCTTTGAACATGAATCAAAATCTCAAACTAAAACCACCAATTAAATATTAAACCACTTGAAGTAGAATTCAAAGAGAATTGAAAACTTGATAAGAAACTTAAAATACTCAATTATCACTAATTAACTAATTAACTAGAACAAATTGAACTCAAACCCTAGCTTCTAACAAAAGAGGGGTTTCGAATTTGAGGGTGTATCTTTTGTAAATTTCAGATTTAGTTGAGTTTAAATGTAGTAGAATTACTAAAAACTTACTGAATTTCAATATTTTAGAACTTAATTAACACTGATTAACTAATTAGAGAATTAGAGATTTGAGATGAAACTATGATCTTGAATGATGATAAGAAAGTTTCGAAGTAAGGTAACAAGGTCTCAGTATTTATGTTTGAAGGCTAAGAGTAAGACACATGACCTTATATGTATCTAACAAAAATAAGTTGTGATTACTTATATATAATATTTATGAACATCAATTCAATCATTCATAAGTCAGTAAGGCAGTAACACCAAATGAAACAAAGTCTCAACTGTTAATCTAGATAAAAAAAATAAAAAACTCTAATATAGCAAAAATTTTCGTTAAAAAGCTAAGAGTCCCAACTCCCATGCGTCTTAGACATGAAATAGTTTATGGTGAAGAGTCTCATTTTAATCATTAGAGACCAAAAAATAGAAATTAGGGTCCAAGGATATAGTTGATTGGGTGGGCTAAGGCCCAATTTATAGTATTTTTGTGGAGAATTTTTAGAATTAGTATAATCGTACGTATGTAGTTGCTATTCAATAACGATTCAATACGATTCTAACTACTCTAATTGCGATTCTAGAACTTGAAGGTCATATTTTGTTTATTAAAGTTGTATTTTGAAAGGCTACTTTATTTGTTTTTTATGCTTTTAAATCATTAATTTAATATTGATAAGAGTAAATCTTGATAATAATCCAAATATTGTCAGAGGTCCGAAAGTCTGAATCAAAGCAAAGTTGAAGAATGCATAATACCATTGAAAAAACAAGATTTAAATAAAATTTGAAAAAGTTGCAATGAGGTTATCCACATATACAAGTACATTGGTTAGTTTTAGAGCTGTTTATGGAGGGCTTGGCGGGTAGCGGACCGGATAGTACCTAAACATTCTACCCGCGGGCTCAAATATTTAAGTCCGCCTGCATTTGCGGACATATTTTTTTGTCGCTACCTGCCCATTTTTAAAGCAGGCGAGACCTGCGAGTAGGCGGGTATTTCTTATGTAAAAATTAAAAATATAAATCATATTGTAAAGTTAAGTTTTAATAACAATTTTTTTTGAAAATAAGTTTTAATAACAGTTAAAATACAATACATTGTCTAAAATACTCTAAATATATACTTCTATATAAAGTCTCAAAATACTCAAATTACATGAATATTGAATATAGAAGGTGGAGTAGGCTACTTGTTTGAACTTTGATAATCGACTGCTTGGGTGCTTAGCTTTGAGGTTTTGAAATATTGAATGTAAACGGTAGAATTAGGAACTTTAAAGTCTATATATTAAACTAAGCGATCGAGCGGATATACCCGCAAGTATTTTTTGGGGTCGCTACCCGCCCATCACCCGCCCATTTATTTTGATGGGCGGGTATTACCCGTCCAAACTTTAATTTTTTTGAAAAATCTTGTCCATACCTGCCCGTTTTTCGAGTTAGATGGGTTGGATCTGACAGATAGCCCACTCGTGAACAGCTCTAATTGGTTCCTTTCTTATAAGGAATACGAAATTGTATATCGGAATAAGATGGAACAAACCCATATTTCAATAGAGAAGAAGCCTCAATTGATAGTACATTTAAGCATATCTTAGCTTGTTGAATAGAATTAATCCATTTCGCCTTAGCGTTTGAGATATTGACATTTGTTATTTTGCATCACTTTTAAATTTTACTAATACCTTCAAAAAACTTTTACTACCTCTAATTTATTATTAATCAATCTTTAATATTTCTAATCGTAAATAATTAAAAATTAAGAACAATCGATATGAATAATGATAATTATAAGATATGTACCAATCACTTTCACATGCATGCATTTTTAATAATCTTTCAATTTATTTTAATTTTAATTGGTTAAAAAAAAAGCTATTCTGATCGCAAAATAAATAAAAAAATAAAAAAATAGTGTCCTAGCATTTTTTTTTCGAGGATTAGTGTCCTACTCCCTCTGAATCATTTTAATTGTCCCATTTCCTTATTTGCCAAAATCATATCAATTGTCTCATTTTCTTTTTGTCTATCTTTTTTTACCTAAATACCCTCACTTTTACTACTTCCAATACCCAACTACCACCTTTACAATTAATATTATCAATTAAAATACTCAACTACCACCTTTTTAATGGACCCCACACCACCCTTAATAACTGTGAAAACTCAAATGAGACATCTAAAATGATTTGGAGGGAGTAGCATTTAGCAACATGCTAACTAGAAGACTAGAAGAGGTTGACGGCATGCATATTGCTCTAATATCGTTGACAGATTAAATGGTGCTTTTTGGTATGGTGAATATGCGATAATTGGAAGGTTTTTTAGTGTAATTTTAAAATAATAATATTAGCAGTATTTAATTAGTATTAGAAGTTTACTCAAGGAATCAAGAATATACCTAAATTAGTGGTAGAGAGTACACTACAAGTCTACAATATAATAAATGATCATGGACTTGGTTATCTATACAAATTAAATTATAGTCTCAATTGTATGATGATCTTTTAGTCATAGGTGAAGCTAAAAAAAAAAAATTAAGTTTCACAAAAAAAAAAAAAAAACATTAAGGAGATCAAGAAAATTTGCCCAGAGCAGTTTTAACTATTGACTATTATATACTCTATTTTATTTTATTTAGTACTCCCTCCGTCCCACTTTTATTGTCCACATTTCCTTTTTGGGTCATCCCACTTTATTTGTCCACTTTCTATTTTTAGCAAAGAATTTTTACCTAAATACCCCCAACTACCCTAACTTATATTATTTAAAATACCCTACCTACCACCTTTTCAATTATTATAATCACTTAAAATACCCCACTACCACCTTTTCAATTATTATAATCACTTAAAATACCCCGTGGACAATATAAGTGGGACGAAGGGAGTATTATTTTTCATTTTATATTGTGATTCTCATTTTGCATTATTTCTATTTTTAGAATAGACCTACCATTTTCGTTTAATTTCATCAACACATTCTAACTTTCTTTTAGAATTATCCACACAATGTAATCACTTTCTTCATTTTATCTATCAAATACTCCTTCTATGCTTAAAAGAATGTCCAATATGGGCTTTTCACACAAATTAACAAAAATTATAATTTTTGTAGTAAGTGGGTATTATTTTAATTAAATAGTAGTGTGAAGTAATGATTGTATTAGTATTATGAGAGAGAAAAGACATTTAAATTAAAAATAAAATAAAGAAAAAAAGAAATTATTATTGTTATTAATGTAGAGAGAGTATATTTGGGGAAAATAGAAGGGATTATGAGGGTATATATTTGAGAAAAGAGATTTCCAAAAATGAAAAGTATTCTAAAGTGGACAAACATTTGAAACTACCAATTATAATAAGGTGGATAAACATAAAAAAAAAAAGGGGAGAAGTATCAACTTTTTTCCATAGTAACACTACATGTGTATATATCTTTATATAATCTATATCTATACTTTTTCATAATTAATGATGATTTGTTAGCTTGATAATGATAACTTTATTCTGGTTTGTCTGACCTATGCCACAAGGCATAGGTTAAGGGAATATTAATTATCTTCATCTACCAATTTTATTCAAAGATTTTCTTTTTTATTTTCTTTTTTTTATACTAACTTTAGTTAATGTATACATAAAATCATTATTCCCAAGAACATATTCAAGAGATAAAGTAGCTTTATAAAAGAATTTAATGTTCTTAACCTATGCCATTATGGCATAGGTTAGAAAAACCCTTCGATAAATACTGTTTGATTATTTTTTTCATTGATGATTATTCAATACAGGTAATTAAGGATTAGTGCTATTATTACTATTAAAAAAGTAGTGAAATTATTAGTTTGTTGTATTTTCTTATTTAATTAAATTAATTGCAAATAGTATGGTAGCACTATTTGATTAAATTAACGCTTGTTCTCAAAAAGCTCATATTTTTACTTTGGCTGAGAGCGCTTAAAAGTTTGGAGACGAACTGATGTTATAGCACTATTAATTACCTGGAAAATTGAGAAAACTATTATCATAATTTATCAAACCAAAGCTAAAATGATGTAAGATTATAAGAGAAAATGGCATCCCCTCATAATTATTTTTTTAATTTTTGTAACTATTGGAGTATTATTACCATAATTATTATAGGAAAAATTGATATTAATAATATAACCTTTCACCCATTCGATGTGAATATATATAATTTTACATTTGGATTATTTTTTAATAATTCAACATTTGCACTTAGTTTGCTATCAGCATTAACCTTTTATTTTATAACAATTTAACCTTTGTCTTTAGTTTGCTATCAATATATCCTATTAATATGTTGAGAGCAAACTAAGGGCAAAAATTAGTTTATTAAAAAGTAATTTAAAGTTAAAATTATTCATAGCGAAATGGATAAAAAGTTAGATTACTAATGTCAATTTTTTCATTACTATATTGTTTTATTATATATGAAACTAGCGAAAGAAAACATGAAAGGAATAGAAAATTCTCTAAGAAGGTCAAAAACTATTGCAACGGAACTTAATAAACCCGGCCACTTTAAATACTATTCTAAATTTCTAATACACCATTTGTCTCATTGATTGTACTCATAATTTTTCCTAAAAGTTTTCACATAAAAAAAAATAAAATGTTACAAATTTACTTAAATAGAGGGAGTATTTCTTTCAACTCGATGATCTGAATAAACACCTCTAAAACTACCCTTCATACGGTGAACAAAAGAAAAAACAATTCTCTAATAGAAGTACAACGACCAAGTTGATTAAATATGTAATGTAACCACTTTGATGTTCATCTTTATTTTATGTCACCGGATGCTCTTGGAATTGACCCACCAGCTGCTACAATCTGTTGCTCCATCTACAATCATATGAATTTCTAAATATATTTACGAATATAAAATTTAAGTTATAAACTTATTGAACAGTTTGATCAACTGATTTCGCGAACTTATTTTAAAGACATTATTAGAAGCAAATTATTTAAAAATAGATACTTCATAACAACAAATTGTTTGAACCAACTAATTTACCAAAAAGGATGATATGACCACTTAGTCAATTTTTGTGTTAAAATAAGCTAAAATCATTGATTAAGAAAAATTACCAAGCGCCCCATTTCACGCGGAATTCAAGACTTACTAATAAATTTACGGCCCATTTGGTAGGTGGTAATAAACGATGTTAATGGAAATGGAAAATTTAGTGTAATTTTGGTTGAAAATCTCTTATGATATGTTTGGGAATGATGATTTCATTTACAAATATGGATTTGACTTAAAGTTAGTGTTTGGCAATAACAAGAATTTAAATTTGGATTTGAGTCAAATCCACCAATGTTATAAAAGTAGTTAATTAAAATGAGAATTTGAGAATGACACCCCAATCCATGTCATTTCAAATTCTTCATTATGATTTCATAATTGAAATCCACAATTTGAAATGAAATGTGTGTTTCCAAACGCATCCTAGCTACTTTGATGTCCATGTTTTTACAACTTCGATAATCTCATTTTCTATATAAAATTCATTCCAATACATTACCATTGGGAGAGGTGGTAATAGGTGGTATTAGGTGGTAATGGAAATTTGTATAAAAAAACTTTTTTGTGATCAAAATTTCATTACCATGGGTGTGATATGAAACTTTTGATGAAAATTTACACTATAATTCATTCTCATTACCACCATTTAAGACCACCTACCAAACAGGCCGGATACAGAGTCACAATTTCATCAAATATTTCTCACCTGAAGCAAGGTTTCCAGTTTAGTCTTCACTAGGACGTACTCATTCCTTACTTGCTGCAAGCAGTTTAAGCACCTACACATATATATAACACCATTATTAGGCATAAGTATTTTTCAATTTTATCCGCTATCAATCCCAAAAGATAAGCTATAAGTATCAATAATATGATCTAATTCATTTTGCTACTTTATTTTTATTAAGGATAATGATATTTAAAGTTTGTACATAAAATTTAACAAATTCTGTTTGTTATCAATAATGTTTTTAAGAGAATTTAATACGAAAATAGAAAATAATTAATGTTTTATATAATTATTTTAACTTCTCAAGAAAGAATAAATCATAAATTAAATAAGTATAACTAAATTCTTATGTTTTTAAGTTAAAAATAATATTAAATTATATAAATAAAATATAAGATTATTTCCTACATATATAACCTCATATCAGTTCCCTTATTTAAAAATGAAATTTTTTAATGAAAATGTAGCAAAATAAGTGAAATGAAAGAAAATTAAATTTAAAGTAGAACAAACCCTTGAATGTTCTTCTCATCACAACACCTTCGAAATGCAATACATGCATTTAGCACTCCTTGTGCACCAATGCTGCATCATTCGTTACCAAATTTATTATTGTTAGACATAATAATTAAAAAATACTCCATAAGGCAAATATATAATAACATGCTGGGCGTAATTTTTGACTTTTAATTTGGTGAAATACCAATTATATATATTCAAGTTAAACACTGATCACGAGTATTTCATCGTTAATCACATATTTTTTCTGTCTAACGTGTATTCTATTGTTAATAATATAATTAATTTAAATTTTTTTTACATATTTGAGTTAAATGATGACGGTGAAAGTAATTAAGTAGTGACAACTAGTTTTGGTGGATAGGTACAAAAGATGAAAATTGATAAACATGTTAGGAGGTCAAAGCATCAAATCCTTATCCAAACATTCAACTCATGCTCAAAGTCAACCAACATTTTTTTAATAAGGAATCAAAAGATTATTATTTATTATAGATGATTTGCTGCATGAAGACAATATGAAGCAATTATCATTTCCAAACAAAATTAAACTGGAATAATTTAATATTTTCTTTCAATCAACTAATTGTCCCATTATTAGGGTGTCAAATTTGATAAAAATATACCCATTTACAGATAAAGATTCATTCGTTATTGATGTATCCACAAGAAATATTTATTTGAGTTAAAAAAATAGAATATTTTAAATAGAATTGATTAGGAGAATAGTCAAAAAATATAGGAACTATAAACTAAAATTACTAAAAATATAGACTGTAAATATTTTAAAAAGGTTAAATAAAATTAGTAGAAAATCAAGTCAGACATATATGATGACTAATTAAAAAATGTTCAGAAGAATTTAACTTTTATTCATTAAAATTAGTTGTATATTCACTTTAATCATTGTATTAGTTTATGTATTCTACTAGTTTGGGAGATATATATTATTTGGCTCTAGTATCCATAGTTACCATATTTCAAAAAAAAATCACATTTTTAAAACAACATAAATTTTCTTACTTGAGGCTGTCTATACAATAGACGTTTTAAGTTTTGGGGCTGACCCAATTTATAAATTTTAAAAAAAAGACTAATTAATGATTACGTAAATTAAAGGCGATATGGGCTGGCTTTTGAGAGATATTTATACTATAAACGATCTCTCAAAAGAGAACTTGTTAAAAGAAAGTAAAAATCATATAATACTCATAAAATAACATCATTATTTAACTTCAAAAGCTCTCACATAATTAATTTAAATGATGCAATTTCAATGAAACAGAAAAAGTAAATGAAAAATTGTACCTAGAACTGCTTCCTTTCAATTGGTGGACATGAGTGTCAAGCTTCTTAAAATCCACATTTTCTTCTTCTCTGCATATTTATTCAAATATTCAACAAACAACGTTAAAATCGACTATATAAATCAATATATCAGTTTCAATAATCGCATAAACAATCCCGACTATATAAAAAGAAAAATGATTAATTAATTACAATGATTGAGACAAAATATGAAGGATCCTTTGAGAGTCTTGAAAGAAAAGGTTGACAACTTCAACAACAAATTCTGGGTTGGTTTCATCTTGCAATAATTGAAGTTGGGTAAACTGATCATTCAGAATTCCCTGTTTTAATTACATAATAACAAACCCATTAGAATTTTAATTATAGAATATAAACATGATTAAGAAGCTTAATTAATTAAAGGGAAATGATTAATTAGTACCTGATCAAACAAAGTTGCAGTATAATCAACCAATTGTTTCTGTAATTGAGAAGCATCACTACTCATCTTAGGGGAAGAAGAAGAATGAATAAAATGGGTGTTTTTCAATGAAATAAGAGTGGTACAAAGTTTGTTGTAACCGGAATAAGTTTATATCATCATTTTATTTTATTTTATTTTATTTTATTGTGATTATATATATATATATATTGATATGAATAACTAAGTCAGAGAGAAGATCTTATTATAATAATGATTTTTTAAAAAAAAGTTTTTGATAAATAATCAAGTTATTCTTTTCCTTTTTTTAAAATTTGGTTGGGATTTTTTTAATGTATTTGGACCAAAGTTAAAAGGAATAAACTTATGTCAAGTTTTGGTTTTTTTTTTTATTGGTGATTAGACCGAGAATTTCTTAATACAAGGGGAATTAAGAGAGGGAAATTCGGTTGGAGTAAGTATTACTTTTTTCTATATTAAAGTTTGATTCTTATCATGTAGTGTTTGAGAATAAATATTTTATTTTAAATCATAGATTTAAATGATTAAATCATAAATGAAGGATTTGAGAATGACAAGATTTGAGTAGTCATTTTAAACTTCTCAACTTTAACTATTTATAAACAATGGTGAAATTTGATTTAAATTTAAATTTGAGATTTTTTGATTTGCCAAATAATTAGTTTGAGTCAATTTCAAATTTTCAAATTAAATCATCGTTTCCAAACATGGTATTAGGTAATAAAAGTCAAAACCTTATATTTTTAAAAAAAATGTTATAAATTTATTTAGAATGACCCAATATTGAAAAAAAGAAAATTAAAACACGCAAAAAAATAAGAGAAAGTATCAATAGTACCCTTGTGTTATAGCATTTTATTAATGGTACTCCTGACCTCTGTTTTTTTTTAATTTCAACGGTACCTCTATCTTTTTAAGCTAACTACAAACCATTCATAATTTTCCTTGCTTTTAAGTAATTAAAAACTCGTTTACAGATTTAATTCAAAAAAAAAACTCGTTTACAGATAAATAAAAAAGGGTATTTTCAGTGGACCCAATTTAAATTATACTTTTTTTATCTCTACTATTTCTTTGATACTCCTATTCAATTTAACTTCTACTTTTGAAATTTATTTTGTTATACCTTTGGAAATCAAACTTTGCTATTGAGGTAAGATTTGCCATTGTTATTGAAGGTGATGTAATATATTGTTTTGTCAATTTATGTTCATTTTTTTGTTTATTTCATGTTTATGTTTTTCTTTTGCTAGTAATTCTTTAATAGTTGAGATTTTTATTTTTATTTTTTAATCATACATTTTTTAATAGTCATCTACATCTTTGTGATTTGGTTTTTTTTTTTTGGCTTGAATCAAGTTATTTTTTTCAAAAGTTATTTAAAGATGGTGTTAGATAAATAGGCTTGACTACATTACTGAATAAATTAAATTAATTGATACTTCCACCATTCTATAATATTTGCTACATTTAATTTTTTTAAGCAATTCAATGTACAATTTTGTTCATTTATATGTCGAATTAAACACATTTAAAAATTATAAAAGTTGATAGTATGAAAGTATGCGATTAGACGATTCAAACAAGATCCAACTTGACCATATTATTACTTACATGAATAGTGCCCAAAATCAAAATGTAGCAAGTATTTCGGAACGAAAGAAGTAGATAGTGAGAAAATTCTTTTAAATAATTAAAACTGATTAACTTTGAGTTGATTGATCATTTATATTTCATTTGAGATTAAAACAAATGTCTTTTAAATTAAATAAATGTATCATTTGAGATTTGCACAAATATTAAGGTAAGAATAGAAAATCATCCCATTTAAGATTTGCACGAACACTAACACAAGAATGATACCACCATAAAAAAATGTCAACTATGAAATTGTTTTTACATATAAAAATTAAGGAGGAGACCTCCACAAATTTTTTAACTATAGAAAACCAAAAATGATTACTTTTGAAATTGGTCAATTCGTGTGTAAAGTTGTTTATGGACGGGCTTGGGCAAATCCATCTCAAATCTCTACAACAGTTCTAAGATAATGAATTCTGTAGGTTTTTAGTAATTCTACTACATTTAAACTCAACTTAAGCTGAAATTCATAAAAGATACGCCCTCAAATCCAAAACCCCTTGTTTGTTAGAAGGTATGGTTTGGGTTCAATTTTTGTTCTAGTTAGTTAATTAGTGTTAATTGAGTATTTAGGGTTTCTAATCAAGTTTTGAATTCTATTTGAATTCTAGTTTAAGTGGTTTAGTATTAAATTGGTGGTTTTAGTTTGAGATTTGATTCATAGTAAAGTTTATTTTATTTGAATAAAATTTTTGTTTACCTGTTATGGCTAATTTCGACATAGTTCTGGTCATTTTTGGATTTTATTGTCTTCATATGATTTTAGATCTTTGAAGCGTGAACTTGTGGGCCTAGAGGAGTGCTAAATTAGACCGGATCGACGGTCTAGACCGGAACCGGTTGAACTTGGACTGAAAGCATCAGATCCGATCTTCGATCCCTAAAAATTATGTAATTTGGATTCCAGTCCCGTCCAGTCCTAACCCAAAATATTTAAGATCAGACTAGATAGGACTGGTTAATATGTACGTTGTGTTTTTCCTTAAGGCTCGTAGATGCTTTGCTTGTTGGCTTCTTTTCTAATGTTGCTCTTTTTTTTTATCGGTATTAAAAATTGGGATTTCATATTTCTTTAAAATGTAAATATTTATAAAACTTAGGTTCAAGTACTTCCACTTATTGATAAGTGGAATTATTGAAAACCCTCCTTATAGAATTATAATCAGTAGTCCTACATCCCAATTTCAATACCAACTACAAAAATACCATGAAATTTAAATTAATAAATAAACTTTTTAAATAGTGTAGTATTGGTAAGAGAATATTAATTCAAGATATACATTTTCATAAAATTTAATATTCTAAAAATTTGAGTTAGTCTGTCCAACCAATCCAAACCCAGATTGGACATGTATTTTTCAGGGTTGGACCGGAACCGGACAGGTTGTAACAAGTCCGGTGTCCGGGTCTCAAAATTTTAAATTCCAGTCTGGTCCGGTTCGGATTTGGACCGGCGTTCACCCCTACATGCGGCAAATTGAATAACCTCAAAACAAGTTCGTATAAGAAAGATATGCCCAAATACTAACATGGTGTTCTGAAAACCGAGTTGCAAATTACCAAAATTGTGTAAAAAAAAATTGATTTACATTACATTTATGTAAAAAATGTAGACACTATATCCAATTTCAAACCGACTCAAAACACCTAATTCAAAATCAGCCCGATAGCCCGAATAACACCTCGATTCAGAACTTTGTCCTATACAAGCACAACTGAAATAAATCAATTTTTTTCATTGCTTTATTATAATTTCTAATTATGTTAATTGTAGAAGAATTTAGGGTTACAAAGCATTAAAAGAAGAAATGAACAGATGAATGACTGGAACTATTGAGCCTACATTATGTACAATGAAGCATTTGCTTTGGCAGTAATAGCATAAATCAAGGAAAAATGAAAGAAGAAATCAATATACATCAGCCCCAACGGTGAACAATTCGTTCAACAAAAGCAATATCAATAACTAAAATCGACAGTAAACCTTCAAATAAATCGAATGTCGAATCAGCCTATAATTGCGTACACATTTGATCATGAATTAAGTATGTCGACCGGAGTTTGCTTTTCAACCTACAAGAAAGCATGAACAAGTCCAGAATAACAATAAGCCAGTTGAATGTGCTAAAATATTTGAATAAACGAAAGTATAGATGCAAACGATCCCACATTATGAATAAACATGCTAATCCGTTAAAAGCTAGTTCATTGATTTCCTTGCAAGAAAATACACTTTAGGCACAACGATCATTCCGTAACAAGAAAATTGTAAAGTTCCATATTGGACGTCACATAACTCGAAGGTTTATCAATTTTAGGTTTTGCGTATAAAAAACAACCAGAGACCCACACCGAGCTTATAGATGTAAATTGTCCACATGTCTCGTAAGAATTTACTATATGGTAAGAAGTAAGAACCACCAAATTCTAAATGGACTTATGTCTTGCCTACCTAACAGAATGAATCTAAAAGACATAGTAACTATACCGGATAAAAGTTTACTATATTGCTCATGGACTACCAAACTATACAAGTCTCGACCATAGCTCAAAAACAAGGCCACACCACCTATCCGAACTGTATTGTAAATATTTATGAGTTAACGAGGAGTCGGTGCCCGAAATATAAGCCATAGTGTAAACACAAAGTCGCATTGTATCCCGTCGGCCGCATTGAAAAGGTTTTTAAAAACAACGAATCGAAATTTCCCACGTTGTAAAGGTGTAAAAAGACCGCGTTTTGGGCCATATCAAGGGGTATCTTTTGGTTTTGACCAATATTTAGGCGTTACGATAAGCGCATCACTCCCGTTACCGCATCACCGTCTCGTTACCACAATCGCAACCGTTACCGCATTTTTACTCTATTATGTAGGCCGCATTAACCACAATATAACCCATATTGACCGTAAAATTCATTTCGTTACCGTGACCGCGACTGAAGTCGTATTTTTGCACTATGTTCTTGATTGCCTAAAAGAATGAAACTAAAAAGATATGATGCCAATCAACTCGTAGAACATCCAGAATTTTTCCATAAGGAATTCATTTTAAGCGTACTTCAATAGTTTCACGGTAAGGCATCGAAAAGAGCATGAACCAGAAGCTGTAAATTAAAATAACATTAGGTGAGCTAAAAGTTCATACCTTCTTCAGAAAAAGCAAAAATACCTCCAAGCAAATCATCATTCTCGGCATCTTCTTCGGACTTTTCTTTCTCGTGGGCGCTGCTGCTACTATCTACATCAGTTATAACTTCGTGACCTTCATCAAGAGTTGCAGCTTTACAATATTCCTCTTGGTAATAACCCCCAAAATCTAGCGAATCTTGGACAGAGCACTCATCGGCCACGTTCATACTAAAATCAGAACGGTTAGAGCTAATATTTGAAGCTTCACTGCCTCCAACACTGCTGGACGATTGGGCTTCCGTTGAATTAGATGTTTTTGCTGAAATCAATCCATTTTGTACAGGGGAAGGACTATTTACAAGGCAACTGGTTTCTGGTGGAGAAATTTCCATGGAAGAAGTGTCGGTTCTTAATGAGTTTTGGGTCAGTAAAGTCGGAGAAAAAGTAGAAGGAACTTTTATCCTAGTTTTAGCCATTTGATCTTGGGCAAGTCCCAGATAAGACTTGGCCGAATCCATTTCTGAAGCTGGTGCAAAGGATCCTGACAGAATCACAAAAGACTATTTAGAACACAAAATCAAATAGAGATGTGGACAAGGGTGTTCAAAATAGAACCATCAACCCGATATATAGCCGACCTTGTAACCGAACCCGACTTGACTTGACTTCAAAACAAATTTTAATTTATATAAAAATTAACGTGGACACAAGACCTGATTTTGAACCGACCTGAAATACCCGATCCAAAATCAAACCGATGAATGAACACCTTTTAACAATTAGCTCAAAAATATTTACCAATATGTGTGTTCCGTACAGGTTGAGGATGGACCACAGGTTGAGATAGGTACATGTCTTCAGCCAACGTGCTTCAGACCC
>CM025921.1:15324488-15421587 GCA_000753965.2 Amaranthus hypochondriacus | reverse complement strand
CAAGAACATCAAGAAAACATTCTGACTTTCCCGCACACAGAATTCATAACAAAAAAATGTATCTACACGCCAAAAACTAGCTGTTAGAATAATCAAAATTCAAATATTAAACTGAGCTCACAACTCGTGGATAAAAAAAGCGCATATCAAACAAGAAAACGCATACCTTGGAATTTTTCCATGTCGGAATTCTTCCATAATTCATTTGTACTTCTGCATTTGATAGATACAATGGGGATTGTTCATGCACCTTTTCTTCCTTTGCAAAATTATCATTATCTTCAGTTTCAGAAGCTTCCAAGACCATTGGAGACATATCCTTTCCGCCAAAAGCTATCCCCTTAACGCATTCCTCTCTTTCTGGCCAATCTGCTCTTCGGCAAACATCCCACCAATGTATAATTTCAGATTTCACCCTTAAAATCCTCATCTTGTAACTGTACGAGCGAACCTGTTCCACTTGAAGCAGTATCACCTGTTGCCTCATCCATACACGGGAGAAGTCCATATTGGATAAGACGGCCGCAAGGAGAGTAAACCAACAGGTGCTCCAAGAAGTTTGAGCGTGCAGGCATCGAGCCATTAGGCATTGAGTAGTGAAAAACAGCTGAGACTGCAGAAGTTTGCAACAACCCATTCCGGCTGCAGAAGATGCAGCACTGCTGACAGTGTTCAGCCACCCAGAGTTGCCCGTTCTTATTCTACTAACCACGGAGAGAGTAACCGTAGGAGGAGGAAGTGCTGAAAGAGACTGCTGATTGATAGTACAAGACGAAGCAGACCACCATGGTAAAGATGATCCAGGCACAAGCGTTGGCCCATCGATGTGAGAATTTTGAATTTGAAGTCCACAATCCCCACCAAAAGGAGAGAGCACATATATGTGACACGTTCCTTTAGAAGAAACTATAGCTACCCATTGACTATATTGACTGAAACAAATATCTTGAATAACCTGAGAAATAAAGACCATAAGTAAGCACAGGCAGAAGGCATAAAAGACTTGTAACCGCTAAAAATTGTTACTTTCTCTGTTACTAAAAACAAGAGGAAAGGAGATAGATAAGATAAAGTGACTAAAGTCACTTAATCTCGGTAATGTTTTGGAGGTGGATGTAAAGAAAAAAGATATGCATATCAAGAAAAATATTAAAAAATTCTAAAATTCTTGTATGAGACGGTCTCACCGTGAGACGTGCCTCATACTTGGATTAAATGGCACAAAAAAGAAACTTTTAGCATAATGGACCTTTCATATTGACTTGTCTCACGGTGAGACGGTCTCATAAGAGAGTGGCTGTAAAAATTTTAATGTAAGTCAAACATACTGCCGAAGTAAATCCACGATGAAGCTTGTATAAATGCACATGAGATGAAGTCCAGTTGTAGTTCTGACAACCTGCTCCGTTCTTTGAGTTGGACGGCATAATTCGGAAGATGTTTATGTTATTACCATGTATTGATGCAGTCACCAGAAGAGTACCACTCGGGTCAAAACAAAGAGCAGAAATCGGACTTGTATGAGCCCGAAACTGTGCTATAACAGCTCTAGAAACAAAATCTTCAACAATCACCTGCAATGATCAACACAAACACATCACGTAAAAGAAAAAAGCATAAGCCATAGTCCAGAACTGCGAGATCTTGCATTCTTCCATCAAAAAATGAAAAAGATTACCATCCCAGCTGTATCTGCGTCAGGTGAATAAGATGAAGTCTTGTTGACTCTCCAGCCAGAATTAGTTACAGGAGAACTGGAACCATCAGGAAGAAGTTCATGACAGTATTTAGAGAATGTTTTGTATCCCTTGTCGCCGATATTAATCAGCCCTGCTGCCAACTGCTTGCTTGATTCCATAGCGTACCTAGCTATCAAAGTCCCATTGCTAGGAGAAGTAGAAGGGCTTACACCAGGAGAAGGAGTAAGATTTTGAGGACTTAAGCGGCCTGTGTTAGTCAATAAGGGGTTATTAGACGGATACGCTAACCACCTAGGACCGACAGCCATGTGACCATAACCAACATTGATACCGACCGTTCCCGGGATAGCCAATTGAGGGACTGGGTAGGTTAAGACACTGAATTTATTCTCAAGCGTGAGCGCATCAAAGCAATATATCTGCAAGTACAACAAAAACCTGTAATTACATTGAAAAAGTGAAATGAAATATCATCAAACGATAAGGTAGTGCTCACTTGTGAAGCAAGTCCAACAGCAACAATGCGAGGACTGCATCTAATTGTATAAACAGCAGAACGGAACCTGAGAACATGAACATCGTTGTGAGATCTAATCGAATAAAAACGAACAGCGGTCGGAGAATAGACCAAATTCCCTGCTTGTGATTCAACATAGCCATCTCTAACTACCCCATCTCTCCTCTGAGTGGGATCTGGACCCATAGTTTCATCTCCTGCAGCAACCAGAAGTAAAGGGTGGGATGCACTAAATCCTTCACAACCTTCGGACTTTGCAGGAAACGGTTGAATTTGCAAAAATGTGCAAGGGCCATCACGCTTTGAAACCAACTCAGTGACAATAGAGGCATTATCCACATCAAGTACTTGAAAACCATTGGTGTAACCAAGCAACAGGACACGTTTGAAGTCGGATGAACTGAGTTCTATCTTGTCAAAGCAAGCCCATAGAACCTGATTCACCGGGATAAGTGAAACTTGTTCATCATCAAATATCAAAATTTATAAAGAGAATAATTAAGAAAATTCTAATTCATCAAAACAAAACCAAACCAACTTTGAGACTTAACCATCGTATCTGGCTTCATCTGATAAAGGTCATCATATACAATAGCATCAACTCACCTAACATTCCTACAATTCTTGAAATAGCTAAAACCAAAGGTGGAAGGTAGGAAAATAAAGCTTTTAAATTGTTTCCATAAATTTTGTACAAGACTGAGGACTGAACAATGAGATTCAATCAAAATATAGTCGCATAAATTCTTATTCAGCTCATCATATTATCAGCTATCAACTATATACACAATAGTTCTCTAGGCATTATTTTCGAAAGCAGATCATACGGGAAATCTCAAGAATACAAGGGAATGGATGCCTATTAAAGGAAAAATCAACCATCAGAATAAGAAAGTTATTTAGGGTTTAGCATAAGCGTAAGAAGTAAAATTACCATTTTCTAACAATAAAGTATCATGTGATAGTGCCATTCCAATAAAATATAATCCATGTTCCAAACTAGTTGTCATCCATGTTACCGATTTTCAGCCTAAAACTTTTGACGGATGCAGACTCAATAACAAGAACGAAAACTCCCAACATTGACTAGTTGTGCTTTGGAACAGAGCCCCCCAAAAAATAGAATAGTATCAAAAGATACATTAAGAGCAAGGCATGTTGATGGTGCTCATTTTATCAACAAAAAGAATGAGCAACGGAATAACATTTGTTACAAGAAAATGCAAAAACATCCAACAAAGTTTTTAGAAGACAACTCCTATACACAACGTCTCCAATGAGCTAAACATAAGACAATTTGAGATACAAAAAAGAAAAATGAAGACAAATTGAGTCATAAAAGCGAAAAGGAAGACATTTTGGAACTTTCATAGGAAACGGTTCAAAAGCAGCACCGCACCCACTATCCAGATTGATATCAATGAAAAACCTTAACAACGATGGAGGTGACACATAATTCAAAATGCTTCCTTGACACAAAAAAGCCAAAATGTGGAGCCAGGATATAACCCTCAAATGATGAGCCAAAGTAACATAGAGAATTTGAGCCTAAGAAAAGATAAAAAAAACAGCTAAATACCCTCAAATGCAAACATACCGAGTCTCTCACCAATGTGGAAAATTAGTTCCTACACCAATCTTCCAACAGGAAGTAAATTGCAGGCAACAAAATAAAAGGCACCTAATATTGAAAATTAGAACTCAAAACTGATATTTGTACCAATTCGCATAGTGCATAAAGCTCTACAGCTAACAAAGAAACCAAAATCAATGCTCATTTCATTGATTGCTTTAGTAACTTCAAATTACAAACATCTACCAACGAAACGGCTAGCAAGGCAATCCCATTTCTTACCTCTTGATCAATCAGTAAACTATCCTCTCAAATCAAAGGAACAAAAACACCAACCACCACAACCCCAATTGTGACCGCCTTGATCTATGATCAATACCTCAACCATTATCTTTAACACAAATCCATTATGATTTTCGATGATTACTTCAATAACCAACATCCAAAACCAAAACGAAAACCAGCAAAATCAATCCCATATGCCACATTTTGATTAATCAATCCATTCAACTAATGAGCTAATAGCCTAATCTCCCAAATTAACACACACCCTGACACCCATTTCATATTAATTGCTCTCATGACATCAAATCAAAACACAATTTTTTCAATTGACATCAAAAAACCCAACCTGATCATCCCCAAATCCCTAATAACAACTATTCATACAAAACCATCATAATCTTCCATCACCAATTCAAGTCCAACCAAAAGCACCCACTCAAACAACCCCCTAAATCAATTAAATATCTTTCAATCACCAACCATTACCCACATTTCCTTAAAAACTACCAAATACTACTACATCAATCAATTAACTACAAAATCAACAACTATAATCATAACAAGTAAACATTTAAATTCAATCCAACACAAAATTAATTAGTTAAAACATCAAATAATATAAGAAAAAAAATAAAAACCTGGTCTTTAATATCATGGGAATCAGAAGAAATAGAAGCGGCAACAGAGGCACTGGCTGACCGGACACCGGAAGAGACAGTTTTAATACATGAAGAGATAAACTTGAAAGAATTACGGGTAAATCCATTCGTTTTATTAATACCCTTTGTTTGCTGATTTTTCATTTATTTAATACTATAAATTATAGTTTCCTTAAAAAAAGTAACTAAATTTAGAACTACTCTAATTAGAAAAGGAAACCCTTTTCATCGATTACCGGTTGCAGTCACCGGAATAAAAAAACATATGGTAGGTCACCGGAATAGTCACCGGCGGTTATGGATGATTAGAGGTTGGGTGAAATTGTTAGGAGAGAGAAAATGATGGGTTTGTTTGAGTTTGTTTTGTTGGATTTGACCTCTATTTGTTTTAATGGATGGAAAATGGAGAGTTTTTTTATAAAAAATTAAAAAAAAGGTTTAATTTAAAGAAGTTGAAGGACTAATTCTTTGTTTCTTTCACTTCTTCTTTCTCTGATGTTGTAGGGGAGGAGAGGTAGTTGTTGAATCTTGTTAAGTACTTTGGAAATTGGAGATGTGCCCAAGTCATCAAACTATGAGTCCATTATGATTAATCACATTTTGCAACATTTTTCTTTATTTATCAATGATTTGAGATCTATTTTTCAGGGTTATTATTATTATTATTATTATTATTATTATTATTATTATTATTATTATTACAACCAGTATCCTGAGGGACTATCTCTCTTAGAGACGCCTTTGACCCAGTCCATAAAAGTCTACTCTTACTCAATGTTTTCGTTTATGGACAGATCCAATCATAGATGGCCTTTCAAAGAGACTGTCTCTCACAACAATTTGTGTTGTTATTATTATTATTATTATTATTATTATTATTATTATAACCCTATTTCATTTTATAAAAAGAGACTTTACAAGAAGTTGATGGGGAGTCGAGCAACAAGCTGAGTACCCACACCCTTTTGGATACAAAAAGCTAGCCTATAAAAAATGTATGCCCTAGACTTGGATCTATTGTTTTTGTTGTTATTGTTTTTGTTGTTTTTATTATTATTATTATTATTATTATTATTATTATAATTGTTGTTGTTATTGTTATTGGTAGTAGTAAAAGTATTATATGCTCTTTATTAGATTTTGACATAGTTTGTATTTGTATTTTTATCGTCCTTCTAATTTTGTCACAGTTTTTTAGAAATTATTTTATGTTCTTTTTCAATGACATCACAAATTAATTTTTCGGCTCATCCAGACGTTTTCGTTTTTCACCATATATTTCCTCTAATTTTTTTAAGTAGTCCCATTTAGTTTTAGTACACTATCTAATGCACTAATTCAATTTTTGATATCTCTAATTGTGTATACTTAAAAGTTATAAAAATTTGATATTAATAAAATTTACATTGAGACGAATCAAATAAGATCCTATTTAAATATGTATTTTGACGTCTAGATTAAGAATAAGATACAAATTAAGAGTGATCGATAAATAGTGTCAGAAAACTAAACGAGACAACTTAAAAAATTTGAAGGGAGTATTATTTATCTTGTACTCTTGTTATTCTATTCTTTATTCTAAAATTTTATATGGAATATAACCCTATTGTAACAAGATTAGACTTGTTAAAACGATTTTGGATTGGTTTATTTTTGATTGGGTTAATTTCATGTCAAGTCTTATAGTCGAATTGTTTTAGTTAATCGGTTTCGAGACAAACGAATCGCTCTAATTAGACATTTCAGAGAAAGGGTTAGATAGTTAATTGTCAACTAAACCTAACATGCTCAATTATATATGAAGCTTGAAATTATTATGTAAAGAGTACCAAGATTTTTTTAATAATTCGGACACAATTTTTCATTTGCGTTACCACACTGTATCACCAATTCTACAACATACAGTTAGTTGTAAATTAGCAACTACTGAATTGCACTACCAAAAAATACCAAAAAGGCGACAACAATTTTCATCGTCAAGCCATCGCTATTTGGTTAAAAAGTGAGCCTCGTGACGGGGGGATGACATTCAAGTGGACGCCTTTTCCTCGCCGTTCTTGATTAATATTTTCTTTTTATCATTTAAAATTTCACTTTTTATATCATATGAAGATGAATTTGTGAGATTCTAAATCTAAGTGTGTTACTCCTCTCTTAGCCATTGGAGAAATCTAAGTAATCCATATTAGTAAATAAAATTATTTCTTTTTATTAATTTTACAATACGCATATGAGTAGCAAATTAACAACTCGTTCCCACTTTAAAATGTGTAGTATATTATATATACTCGTTTTCTCTCGATCTATCCTATAATTTAAAAATATTACTCCCTTCGTTTCTTAAAAAAAATTCTCACTGGTCATTTTTGGGTGTTTTATTTGTTGTTCTCATAAGAAAATTTTCCATTTATGTCACAAATTTTAGACAAAAATAGTCTTATTCATACTCACTTTAATATTTTTATAATGCTTATGTACCCCACATATCACTCACTATTTTCAATTTAACTTTTTAATATTTTTTATAGTCCTCACATGTTTCTAACGAACTTTATAAAACTAATTTTTTATTAGTTGTTCCCTATATTTTTTTCCATTAACTTATAATATTTTTTAATGTTTGTGGTCCCTACTTTTTTACAATCACAATCAAATTTATTATTCAATCAAATAATATATTTACTTTCTAAAACATTCTATTTTTCTTAATTTCCGTGAACATTATCTTTGGCAAATTCACTAGTTAACAGGAGAGTATTAGATTAGAATATGAGAAAGGAAAAGGTGGGGCATGGAAGCCGGAACTTGAATTTGTGGTATCCCGAAACCTAATAAGATTGCCTGGACGACATCTGCACATCCAAAAAAGGGAAAAAGAAAAAAAAAGAAAAAAAAACATGTTTACTGGACGTCACGTTGAAGAATGAGAATATCTTAAACAAAGATGCCATTGCCTTGCTTCACATATTTGTACTTCAATTTATTGCAATTGTACTTTCCTTGTTATAGGCGGAACATAGTTGGGGCGGGTAGGGATTTCCCCATTTCTATGCTTTCGGCAATTTTTATTTTATATTTTTTATAATTTTAGAACAATAAATAAAAGTAACACAAGGAAGAGAATAATTGAACAAAAAAATCTCTTGTAAGTAATAATGGATTATCAAATTAAAAGGATAAAGTTTTATCATATATCTTAATTGAATTTTCTTATCTTTATTTAATAGTTGGTTTCAATAAGTAAATACTTGAAACCTATACAATAAAACAATCATCATACAATCATACATCATATCATATACAATGCTATAAAAGTCTTGGAAAATTCCAAGTGTCATCATTTAAAGAGACATGATAATATTTATCAAATTTAAAATATAATATTTTTTGTTTAAGTTTGAAGCTAAATTAGGTAAAGTATTCGTAGGATATACTATAGTAATTCTATTTAGTTAACGTCGAATTTAATATGTTCAATTGAATGAAAAAAAGTTATATATTAGGTAAATAATTAAAATAAACGTCAGTAATATTTGGTAAATTTAAAATAGTAATTACTATTTACATTATTATTTGAAACTGTTTTTGTATATATTTTGCATTAACAAATTCGTGCATTACACGAGTTTCTATACTAGTCAATTATAAAGATAGTAAAGACAAGAGTTCGTAACAAAATGGACGACGATTATTTTGGTAATAGTTTAGTAATATATATATATATATATATATATATATATATATATATATATATATATATATATTATATATATATATATATATATATATATATATATATATATATATATTTATAGACAAAAAGCAAAGACATATAGTATTAATAAGATTATGAATAATTTTAAAGTGTTAAAAAGCATCAAGCTTTACTTTAATTCAAAATTTAAGTTATAATATTTGATTATATTAATTGGCTATATATTAATGTCATTTAATTTTTTTTATTAACTTCGCCTTGCTTGAATCCTTGTAATTATTAATTACCCCTTCATTAAATTGTGGAGTTGTAATTCTTTAGCACTTTTGTTAATATAAGAAATAAAATAAACGTATTCACTAATCCTATTCAACTTATTAGTTCGAATTATCTTTTTAGTTTTTGTACTTATCGAAATACTATTTTAACCCGTAATATTTTGTTCATATGTAATTGAAAATAATGTAAGGTTGATATTAATAATTATTGTACGTATTAAAAACAATTAAACAAATACTCTATCACTTAACTATATTTTAACTTATATATTTAAAATAAAATATAAATTAAAGATAATAGATGAGTATATATAATGACCAAAAAGTAAATGAAACTAATAGTAATAACTAGAATATAGGAGAGAGTATAAAATTATGATATGGACTACTTACTCTCTTATTCTCAGTTGAATCATGACTGTTACACTCTCATATTCACTATTATTATTTCATTTGCTTTTTGTACTTCATCCAAATGCATCATATCAATCCTAATTAATAATTATATTTATTTATGCTTGATTAAAAATAAATTTTTTTTTTAATAAAATTAACTTTGAGGGAAATCAATCAAGATCTTAATTGACTATGTTTAAACTTATAAATTAAGAATAAAAGAAAAATTACCTAGAATAATCCAACTTTTTCATTATTTTCCTACAATAATCTCCCATATAGTTTTTTTCAAAAAGATAAATTAATATAAAATGTCAAAAAACTATTTACAAAAATGCGAAAAAAGATTTCTAATTTTTTAATTATTCTAAACTTTATATATAAACTTTTAGAATTTTTCACTAATCTTACATTAGTTTTCAATTTATTTTTTTGTGAATTACTTACTATAGCAGGTCATCGGGTTACTCAAGTTTACTCAAGGAAAATACTCCCTAAAGTTGGGATTTTTTTAAATTACTCAATAAGTGGGATTATTATAGGAAAGTACCACAAATAAAATTTTTCTTTTTTTTACAAATCATAGTTTTCCTATGGAAGATATACGTTAGGTATGATGAATTGATGATGAAGTATAATAATTTAAATTATCTCAAAAAAAAAAAAAAGTATAATAATTTAAATAAATATAAATACAATAGTTAATAATCAACCTTCAATACAAAGGGTCAAAAACGAATAGATAATGTAACACAAGAAAATGAAGAGTCTACAACAGCTTAAACGATTGGAAGCTAGTTTCCACCGCATAACACTAATCATAAGAGGATAATGAAAAATTATGTCGTACTTAACAATATGTGACAATTTCTAAATATTAAAAGAATATGTTTATGTGACAATACATAGAAGATTCATATATGTTATAAATTGCAAAGGAAAAAGATCCCAATGTATTGTTTCGCTCAGGGCCTCAATATATCTAGAGCCGACCCTGAATAGGTACTAGTTTAATTGAGATAAATTAATAGTTTAATACCCCTCTTAATAAGGGGAATTAGTAGATTAAGTACTAGAACTAAATGAGATTGATTAATACCCCTTTTAATAAGTGAGTTAAGAAATGCGAAAGGTTATACCGTAGCTCGTATAATTTCTTTGGTAGTTGATGAATTATAATTCATTCATGATAATTCCTCCTGTACAAGTCGTTCCTAATCTGTTGAAGTGTCTATATGTTACCAACATGTGAATTATCCCACATCGGAGAAAGAGAAGAGTATGCATCACTTTATATACTCAAGGAATAACTTCTACAATCACCAATTGCTTTTAGTAGTGAACATTGTTAAGGTTTATGAGTGAACTACTTCTTCTCTTCCTTGTTTGGGTTACCCAGACGCATTTTCTAAATTCTATCATAATCTAAATTCTAACAGTAAGGTAAGTATTTACATAGGGTTCAGAGTTAGAAAGGGCTTAACATTTGATCAAATATTTGGTAAATGAATTCGACACTTAAAAATTTGCAATTTATTATTATTTTTTATTAATTAAAAAGTATATATATGACACGTATGCATTTATAATACGAGGATAATCATAGTATATAACGTCCGTCTCTGTTAGTTCCCAACACCTGTTATTCCGTTAAAATTTAGAATAGACTCTCCATAGTGAATACCCAGGGCTGTCTCAAACATTTAGGAGGCCCTGTTCTAATTCTCGAATAGGACCCTTATTAAAAAAATTACTATCTGAATTATTTTATTTTGTATAACGTCTTTTTTTAGTACTTATAATTTTGACTTTCATGGCCAAACAAGTGAACTTTGACTATAATTAGCTCTAGATTTATTAAAACATAAATTTAAATATTATATAAATATATATTAATGAAAATTTGTTAATAATTTTTTTATCAATTAGTCAAAGGGAAAAAAAACAGAGATAATTAATATTTTTCAAAAACATTAAAAACTAATTAGAAGGATATATAATCCCACACAAGAAGTGAGTGTACATATACAAATTAAATACAATTAAATAAATACAGGTATTAGAATTAAATACAACTAAATATGGGTATAATATTTCAAATTCATGTATTTAAATAACAATTTAAAATTGATTCAAGTCTTAGCAAAAGCCCAATAAATTATAATCTTAATTGATTCAACTGAGAGACCGTCTTTAAGAGAGACGTCTCTCAGGCCCATTAAAACTTATTGCCTACATTTATTCTACATTTTTTCTATTGGACCAACCTAATTAGAGATGGTCTCTCAAAGAGACCGTCTCTCACAAGAATTTGTGAAAGCCCAAATCAAAGTCTCCTTCTACCGACTACCACACCTTCCTATTAAAAAAATTTAAAACTTTAAAGCTTACTTCAATGGCTACCATCTAGCATACTAGGATGTTTTCTTGTATTTCATTTTATTAGTCTCACTCTTTATCTTCTTGCACTGTATTCCTTCATGAAATTCTCTCACAATTATACTTACTAGATGAAAAAAAATTTGAGGCCCTCAAAGCTATGGGGCCCTGTTCATAAGCACTGCTTGCACAGGTGCTTAGCCGGCCCTGTAAATACCCATTTCTTTCAGTTTGCGTAAGGTCCATAAAATATCAGATTCAGCACTGGTTCATTCCTATACATATCGTCACAACATTATTGGAAAGTGAAAATTGAAGATGTTCAATATATAACAAATCAATCATGTTTTACCTTTAGATGGACTTGATTTCTTAACAGTCTACTCTATTTAGAGAGTTCAAACAAGGTTTTTGCGCTCTTTTTCTCGGTATGCACTTTTTTTTCTTTGACATGGTATCAGAAGCCAACGTGACAAGAGGTTACGGGTTCGAATCTCAACCACCCCTCATTTAAAGTGAAATATTTAGCACCAGGTATGAAAACTGAAAAAAGCCTGTGTTGCATCCACACTTCTAACCCAAAGTGCTCTCGTGTGAGGGGGGCGTTTTAAGAGTTTATAACATATTATGGGGCCTCAACCATTAGCTTAAACTTTTGATTGAGTTGGTTCTTTAACAGCAACGATGCAATTCCAAAAGTTAAATATAATAAATCATGATACCGGCCTATAACATTTAATAACTATTTTAATGGGTGCACAATTAACATTTAATTGGTAAATATACTAGTATAACAGGGAAGGAAACAAGCAGACATCAAAATCAAATAGATTTAAGGTTTAAGATAACATTTTGAACATCAACAGTAACATTACCTATGTAAATCAAAAGTGCTTGTGGCTTAATGGATAGGGCATGTAGAGCAAAAGATTTGAGGTTTAACTCCTATCGTGCGCAGGTATCAGTTGAAGGATTTCTTGACAGTGCACATGCCTCTGTACTCCCTTCTTGAGGTATGGATATAGTTTGTCCGCCTCTTTCAGAAAAAGAAAGCTCCACCCTAATCCTACCTTATGCGGAATACTGGAATTGTCTTTTTTGGTACAGAGACCAAGTGTTTTATCAAGAACTTTGGGAACTAATTATTATTTAAGGAGATGAACGAAATGGGGATCCCCTCTAGTAAAAGTAGAAGATCATTAGTGAATAGGGGTAAGGATAGAACGGTTAAAAAAAGGTAGGGGCAAAACTTGGGTTATAAGTCAAGAGATATTTTTTACTATCTCAACCAGGAGTAGTATTTTACATTGCAACCATGTCTAGCTATTAAGAACAAATGCATAGATAGTGATAGGACAAGATCTCACTTAAAGTTGTTTAATTTTGTATTTAATTATGTATATCAAATTTGTCTCAACTTAAACTTATCACTACCTTCACTTTATATAATACTTCATTTTGTTGAATATTTAGAGCATGTAGGATAATATCTAAAGGCTTAAACTATATAGTAAAAACGTAACAACGATGTTAGTGTTAAATGGTGATTTGAATTCACCAATAAATTCTATGCATTATGTGAGCATAGAAATGAAATTCCATGAATGGATTAAATGGGTGAGTTAAGTTTGTAACTTAATTTGTGATTGATGATGGTGTTTAAGTGCTAGAATTGGTTCATGAAGTTATGAAGGAATTAAGGAGTGACTTAAACACAAGAGTTAAGAGGCATGATGAATGACACTTAATGAGGAGTTGAAAAGGCTAAGAAAAGATTTTTCACAAGGTGCTTGTGCATATGATTCAGTTTTGTGACTGTTCATATTCATAGAGGTGTTTAATATGTAATTTATTCTTAGCCATAAATGTGTAAGACTCATTAATGTAATCTCCCCTATAAATAGGGAGCTCATATGTTCATCAAACACATCCACAAAATCAAACACATACCCCAAGCCTAAACACTTAGCCTCATCTCTTCTCTAATTGTAATTCTCACAATTATTATAATATAAGAGATACTACACCGGAGGACGTAGCCAAAATTTGGATGAAACTCGTTAATATTTTGTGTCGTTTATTATTGCATTTTTATCTTTTACAAACATCGAGTTTATAGTTTGCGTAATTTGTTTCACACAAGACTTCAGACTTTCGATCTTGGTGATATTAGAGGTTGTAACACAACGTTCTATCTCTAATATGTCATCGTTTTCAAACGAGAATAAATCAAGCATTGCTCGATAGGGGTGCTCATTAGCGGGTACCCGGCTAACGGGTACCCGACAAGCCGAGTACCATTTTTAACGGCCCGTGTCCCAGCCCATTTAATGCGGGTACCCGATTTTTGTTTTTAAATTATTTTAACATATTTAATTATAGATTTTGCATTGACAATGTTGGAAATCATTTTATACGGCCACATCCCACATGTATTTGTTATGGTAATATACCCGATAATAAACCTTCCTCCATTTTATTGTTTTGACAGGACATATTAATAACAGTCACATTTGGTACAAAGATTTTAAGTGCAATGGAACTAATGACTTTTGGGTACAAGTGTTTGTTTGGGTCATCGGGTCAGTTTTGAGTTAGATGTTTAGAGCCGGTTTAAAATCAAGTCTGGTTTGATTGTAAGATCGGATAAATATTGGGTCATCGAAAATGTTTTGAACACCTCTACTTGTGGGCATCATAGATAGTTATTTAATTGGAGCCTATATAATGTTTAAGTTGAAGAGTAATAAGTTTAATGATGGATGATATACTTTTTATTCAGAGCACCACATACGACACATTCCTATGATCGACATCGTCGAATTAAATAACCATTGAAATCATACCAACTATATATGAAAACTTTGTAGATAATTTTGCTTAGAAATTATGAAGGCGGAAGAAGCAACTCCTCGCAACAATAGCTGAACATCAATAGCCCATATCAACTCGTTTTAACAACAACTAAGCGGGTCATTAACGGGTACCCGGATCAAATTGAAATCGGCCCATCATCCGACCCGGAGTTTTCAAATTACTTTTTGACCCACCATTTATGAAGCGGGTCGGCGGGTCGGGCGGGTCAGGTAATTTTAAACACCCCTATTGCTCGACCATATGCTCGTTCGAGCACTTCAATGAAGTATTGCCAGTTTGGTTTCTAAGCTTCTGTTTGATGGTCTGGGCATATGCTCGTTCGGGCACCTACAGTGCTCGTTCGAGCAACCTCAGAACAGAGCATCTGTTCGTGGATCAAAACTTCATTTCATGGAGTGTTGTGTTGTTATGAACTAATGTTTTACTTGATATAATTAGTAAATGGATTTGAATGAATCATTGCTACTCTACTTTATAAATAAGAGTTGGTGCATGAAATCATTTACACTTTGATGATATCTTGAACATCATATTCTGAGTTCATCTTTCTCTCAATCTCTTGAAACGTAAAAGAGAGTTATAAACTCCTTTATTGTTTTCTGGTTTTAATTTCTACATAAACACATAATCATTTAACTCAATCGGTTCGTACTAATCGGTTGATGTGATTGATTGTATCTCATTGTGAATTTTCGATCTCATAACACAAGTATTTTTGTGGGGGGAAATATTACAAAAAGTAAAGCTTGTAGTCGCCTTCAATCTATATCAAAATTTCTGGTGACGCCATCGTCGCAAACTAATCTTCTCTATGGTGTTGTTCATTTCAAGATTCAGTAGTTGTAGGAAATTTGTTGGCAATTACCAGCAAGACTCATTTTGTTGGAAATTTGTTAGAATTATGTAGGTATTTTCCAACAAAAATAGCTTGTAGGTAAATATTCGTTAGTATATGATATTTTATTGTAATGATGATTCATTCAAAGCAAGGAGTTTATTGCCATACACAAAGGTTCCGCATTGTTATTTTTAACACATTTCCCACAATATGAAATATTTAATTTTTTGGCACTATTTACTTAGCACTTTTGATCTGTATTTTATTTTTAATTTGTAGATTAAAATATAGTCAAGTGATATCTTCTTTGATTCATCTCAGTACAAGATTATTTAAATTCATTTTTATAATATTTCTTTTTGTATAACAACTGATATTAAATATTGAATAAGAATATTGAATATTATACATAAAGTAAATGAGACCTTTTAAGTGGAAGGGAGTGAGTATATAGTAAAATAATACAACTAACAACTATACTACATTTCATCAAAGTTGGTGAGAAAAAAAATGATGCGTGTAGATGTAAATCTTATTATTATAATAATTTTTATTAAAAACAATTGAGATACTTGCGTCGAATATATATATATATATATATATATATATATATATATATATATATATATATATATATATATATATATATATATATATATATATATATATATATATATATATATGCATTGACAAATGTGTAAAAACCGAATGATACGATATTCTAGCTATAATCTATCTATCTATAAAGACTACTAATGAAGAAACGAGACTGATACATGTCAAACTCTCATCCAATATTTTCCTGCTCATTTATGATGTTGTGGCAGCTGATTTTTTATTGAAAATCATTTCCTAAAATACTAGAATTTATTTAAAATGCAGAATAAGATTGATCAACTTTACTATTTTCCCGTATGATTTCCATATTATTTCAAACTGAAATGTGACTAAAATGTAAATTAATATCATTATTCAATATGATTTCCAAAATAAAAGAAAATAATATTTTGATATAGAAAAATTATTTTTCAACTTTATTTAACAACTGTAGAATAATATTGTTCCTAAATTTATAAACCAATGTAATTTTTTGAATTTATTTACTAGGCATAATATAATTACAATATCATCATCTTTGTGGGAAAACAAATAATATAAACTTTTTATAGCATTTTCTATGGACACATATATTTAAAATATTATACAAATACTTCCTCTGGTTTTTAATAGTTGCTACATTTCTGTTTTTCACGCTATCCAATGCACAATTTTAATCTTTAATATCTCTAATTTCATACGATTAGAAATTCTAAAAAGTTAATATTAAGAAAATACACATTAAGACGAATCAAACAAGATCCCACTTGACTATGTTTCACATTATACATAGACAAATATATATCAAATAAGATCAATTAGTGAACAGTAGTTGCTACAGGAACTGTAGCAACTAATAAAATTCGGAGGAAATATAAAATTAACTCAGAAACTTTTTTTCCGATCATTGTGCATGCAACTAACATTAATTCTACATCCACAAATTAAAAGAATTAAAAAGAAACTAAAAATAATGGACTTTTTGCTTTGATGTCGCCTCACCGTCTATCGGGATTCGGGAGATTACAAGTTCTACGTTTTGTCATTTCATTGAAGTTGTTGGTGACAATAACTAAAAAAAAAAAAAAAAAGTTGTTGGTGAGAACAAAATAAAGGAAAGGAAAAGTAGCGAGCCGCTAAAAGGTGGGGGAGAATGAAGGACGAATCCAAAGTACATCTTCTTAATGGGAGTAGCACCATTACCAACAATAATGATATCATTGTAGACGATGCTCATGTCTCAACACCAACACAACATGCAGCGGCGACGATGGCGCCTGCGTCAACCGTCACTTCTACTATCCTTTTTTCTGCTTTCATCGTTGTTTTGGGTTCTTTTTCCTTTGGATTTGTTGTAAGTTTCTTCATCTCTTTCATTAGGTTTTTAATTAATCAATGCGTTGTTCATTTGATGAAGGACATTGACATTGTTAAGGATTTGAGTTAAATTGCATGATAACTGTGTTTTACTCTGTTTTTTAAGTTTACATTACTAATTATGGACTGATTTTCGTTTTTCTAAACAGAAATAAATTGCCTTTAATTTTGATTCTTTGAGAAAAGTGACATGCTATCCGTCAATTAGGGTTCGTTTGGATACAGATCATTCGAATCTTGAAGATTTTTTCGATTCGATTGAAGATTTTTTGGTGGTTTTACGTAATTGTTTAGTACTGTTGTGTTTCTTAGATAATACCCTCGTCTTTTGCGTAGTTGAATTCCTTAATTTTGCTACATGCATGCAGTTGATCAAAAATAATTATCACGATTTATGATTTGATTTCATTTGATTTGGACTGGTTCTGTTTAGTAATTAGTTTCGTTTGTTTCTGAATAGAACAATTTTTACTCTGTTTGGGTTCGAATTATCATGAAGTAAAAGGTTATACTAAGACTATATGTTTAACGATTTTAGTTAAGTTGTGCAAACCAGTTATAGATTAATTACCATATTTAGTTTATATATGTTCTAGGAATATATTATTGCTCTCAAAAATAGATTCCATGGGAAGATTCTTGGGTGAAGTTTATATAATCATATTAATCAATAATCACTGTATTGTGTATATGTATATCTTCTAGAAACAGTAATAAAAATATATTCTTGGACATTAACTAATATTGTGGCTAAAAATAACACAGACAGGTTATACATCGCCTGTGGAAGCTCAAATCATGAAGGAGCTTGATCTTTCGATAGCAGAGGTATTCACTACTTTTTCTTGAAAACTTCAAGGCATGCGTTGCATGGGCTACACAATTTATGTCGTTTCCAAGTATTTTGCTGGAATATTTAAGTGTGTTCTGGTCCAGTTTTCTTTGTTTGGATCAATGAATTGTATTGGAGGGGCATTGGGTGCTATTATATGCGGTAAGATAACGGATTATCTTGGTCGAAGACTTGTAAGTATGCGTTCTTTTTCTTGCATTTCTGGCATTAGCTATTGCATTCTTTTTTTTGATTAAGGTTATTTCCTTTTTTGTTTTATCAATTTTGTTTGACATTTGATAAGGCAGACGTTACAAGTATTTGATATACTTTACCTTGCTGGCTGGTTTGCCACATCAATAAGCCAGGTTCGTTTGTTTGTTCTATCATTGCTTTTGTAATTCTAGTTGTATTAAATTTGAAAGTTCGGTTCAAGCTGTGATTTTAATTATCTGATTTGTGGATGAAAGGGTGCATGGATGCTTGACTTGGGTAGATTTATGTTAGGTGTTTCTATGGCTGTTACAGGCTATGCTGTGAGTATTAAGTCTCGGTTTTACGATTGATACAGATCATAAATTATACATATATTTATTTTTCTTTACGCTGTGTCAGATACCAGTCTACCTAGCAGAATGTACACCCAAAAATCATCGTGGAGCATTCGTAATCCTGCATACGGTATATGAATTAAAGTTATTAAAATAAGAATATATATATACGATTCAAATAAGTATTCAACTGCGGCTTTGATTGTTTAACCTGGGAGTATTATTATGTTTCAGTTAGTGTTAACAATTGGAGCATCAGCAGCATTTCTGATTGGACTGGTCACCTCCTGGCGCAATTTTGCTCTGATTGGTATCTCTTTTGTTTGTTGATGTACTTTATTTTCATTTGCTCGGTCTCAAAATCTCTGTTTGAACATTGTATTCCAGGAATTATTCCAAGCCTTGTACAATTTGTTGGTTTATTCTTCATTCCAGAATCCCCTAGATGGCTGGTAATTAATGCATGTTTGAATCATTTCCTTTAACCGTAATTACTTTTCAGATGCCGACTTAAGATTGTTTTGCAGTTGTTGATGAATAAAAATAAGGAGTTTGAAGCAGCTCTACAACGTTTCATGGGAGCTTCTGTTGATATTTGCCAGGAAGCTGCTGATATTAGGGTAACTGATTTAAGGTCTAGCACTCTGTCTTGATTGATCTGCTTAAATTGAGGATTCGACAGAAAAAAAATGTTTTTTTGTGAAGGACTGTGCGGAAGCCCTTCATCAAATGGAAGAAGTTAGCATCCTGCAACTATTTCAAAAGAAATATGCTTATTCACTAACGGTAATTTACTAATGACAGACCAGGAACGATGTTTTTATATTACTTAATCATTTAGTAAATTTTATATGATTTAAATGAGATTTAGGTTGGAATTGGTCTTTCAGCCCTTAGTATGCTCGTTGGTCTAAGCGGGATCATAGCGTACGCTGGTTCTATATTCGATTCTGCAGGTCGGTTAGCACTTATAGCACAATATTTCGTGAACTATAGTCTTCTAAGATAGACATGTAAATGTGGTTCTGTTGCTGTTAATAGGAGTTTCTGTGATGACGGGAACTATAGCGTTGGCCATTTTTCAGGTATTTTGTTAGTCATGAATTTCCACTCATATCACAATCTTGGTGAACAATAGATGTTAATCTTATAAACATTTTTACTAATGCAGCTTCCAAGTCTAGGCATGGGTATAATTTTGATGGATAAATGTGGGAGGCGCCCTCTTCTTATGGTTCAAACTCTAGAATTTGTTAACTAATTATCATGATAGATTTACATAATACTCTGATCGTGAACTCTGATCACAAAATGTGTTTTACATGAACTCTGATCGTGCAACAACTATCAGACTTCAGCAGCTGGTCTTTGCTTAGGTTGCTTGCTGGCTGGCTTTGCATATCTGCTTAAGGTTTGATTTACGCGATTGCATTTTATTGTCAGCGCTGTTTCATGAACAGTATGATTATATTCTGTGATATTAATTGGTCGTATTCATTCAGGGATATCATTTGCTTGCTGATTTGAGTCCCTATATTGCACTTTCGGGCATATTGGTAACTTGAAGTCTCAAACTCATTTTGCTGCATTTATACTTAACTTATTCTTATATTTAAGAACTTTTTGAAGTAAATAATTAAATGACTCAACTGTCTCTGACCCATTCTGGTCAACAAATCCACCTATTGACAGAATTCCTTATATCCCTAAAACACCGTACACGTAGAGGCCTCAATGTCATGAACTCATGATTAAATTTTATCACTATTCACTACATTAAAAAGGACTATATGGGATAGAATAAAAAAATTATTATGTCCTTTATTTCAATAGAGCGAAAGATTGAATTATCATGAACTATATTGAAATGACCTATTAAATTATGTGCATTTCTTATTTATGCTGAAGATGACCTTTGTTACAAAAGGTCAATCGGAAACAATGTCTTTATTATCATTGATAGGCCTAAGATTGCGTACATTTGACCCCACCAAACTCCGCCTAGGTGAAAGCCACATAATGGCACTGGTGTAATAGAATGTTGTTGAATTAATTTTTTTTTTATTATTACGATGATGACCTGGTATGCCATTCCCTTATACATGAGATCCGACTTATTTGATTTTAGGGAATTTTCTATTGCAGTTGTATGTTGCTTCATATCCTATTGGGGTGGGTGGAGCAACTTCAGTTGTTGTTTCAGAGGTATGAGCACATTAACATTTGGTTAAATACTCACAAGTACATTGCAACAAAAATAATTTTAATTAGTTAAGTGGATTAAATGGGCTAATTGAGTGTTAATATGCTACTATCAGATATACCCTCTTAATATAAAAGGGGTTGCAGGAAGTATTGGTGCTCTGGTAGGATGGTTAACAGCATGGGTTGTTTCCTATGCTTTTAACTTTGCTATGGAATTGAGTCCTTCAGGTGAATTCTATTGTTTTTACTAGTAAATATTCTGCTATAAAATGCACAAAATAACAACCTGTATTGTCTCAGGAACATTTTTTGTACTGGCTAGTATTTGCGTGTTTACACTGATATTTGTGGCAAAGTTGATACCGGAGACAAAGGGAAAGAAACTCGAAGAAGTGCACATGTTGATAAGCAATGTTCGGCAATGATGGCTGAAGGAGAAGAAGAAGCTGGTAGCATTTCTCACATTCTCTATAATTTACTACACGAGTAAGTTTTGCTTGGGGGATTTTGGATGAACGAGCTACCTTAGGCAGAGCTACCTTAGGACGGAGGTCGGTCATGATCTACTCTTGAAGATTATAGAAATTGTAGTTTATATGGAAAGCTTTTGGCACATAAAATATGCTTCTTCTATTCTATGTTATAACTCAAGCAACTCCTTGGTTTTGCTACCAATATAACAAAATTGATTAAGAACACTTGTTATTTATTAATAGACTTATAGGCATTACATTATATAGTTTAAATCCCATTAATTAATATGACTTGCAACTCTTTACAATTTCCTTTGCTTTATCTGTCATGGGTGATGGGTCATGGTACCATAGTCAAAATACAGAACAATAAAACCATAGATAAATTTCACATTATTTTCTGGGCTTGATTATTAACCAGAGAAAATGGTACGATTTGAACTCGTTCAGTTGACACGTGATAATTATTTTTTTGTTTAACTTGCTATAGTATAAGAATGTGTTTGGACTCAAGGAAATGGAGGGAAAGAAAGGGAGGGATTTGAAGGGAGGAAGTTCTTTGTTTGGATAACAAAATGGGAGGGAAGAAATTTGGAGGGGAGATAGTTGGAAGGTAAATATGGACAAGTTTTATGAAGAGTATAATCTCACCTAAAGACCTTGTTTGGATTGAGGGAAATAGAGACCTTGTTTGGATTGAGGGAAATAGAGAGAAAAGAAAAGAAAGGATTTGGAGGAATGAAGAATTTCTTGTATGGATAGCAAAAAGGGAGGGAGAGAATTTGGAGAGAAGGGATTTGGAGGGATTAAGTTTCTTTATTTTGTTAACATCTAATATTTTCCTTCCTTTTCCTCCTTCCCTTTCCATTCTTTTCTTTTCTTTCCTAATTTGTAATATAAACATAGTGTAAGTGAAGAAAACCAATTAAACCTATAGAAAAAAAAAAACTGAAACTTAACTTTTACATTATGTTTGGATAGCAAATTAGGAGAGAAAAAAAAGGAAGGAAAGGAAGGGATAAGGAGGGTGTATATTGTTTATTTATAAGGGAAGGGAAGGGAGAGGAAGGAAAGTGTTTTTCTTTTATATCTTTCCTCTTTAGGAGAGATTGTCTTCTTAATAAAATTTGTCCAAATTTTCTTCTAAATTCTTCCCCTCCAAATCTCTTCCCTCCCAATTTATTTTCCAAATAAGAGATACCTTTTCCCCCCAAATCCCTTCCCTTCTTTCCCTTCATGTCCTTCAATCCAAACACACTCTTATAGATAAAATAAAAATCAGAGTTTTTAGAAAAATATAACCACTTAAAAATTAAATTTTACAATTAAATTTTCCAAAAGTAATAAACTTTGAAAAATATATATAGTAGAACAAGTTTTTTTCTTGATTTATCTTTTCTTTCTCAAAAAGTGAAATTGTCTTCTACTACACATTGTCACAAACTACCTTTCACAATCATTAGGAACCTTAGCCATAAGTTTTAAGAAGCCCATTAATGCGACCAAGTCAACACACAAATAATACAAAAGATGGCTATCATGTGCCAACCACTCATGATCTTAATCCAGATGCATAATATTTTGTAAAAATAAACAATTAAGATAATATCAATTTGGAGTAGGTTAGAGAATCGCATCAGTCAAAGAAGAGAAGAAAATTAATCTTTTTAGTAAATGGTGAAAATTAAATGAGTGAAATAGAAAACTCTTAACTAATAATCCTCTCAAATAATAAAAAGATGTAAATACTTTTTATTACGAGACAAATCGAAAAAATAGAATGAATAGAGTAGGTAGTGAGAATTAAATAATTACTCATAAATAAGATATTTTATTCTCAAGAATATTAAAAGGAATTAACAATGTGACTAAAAAAACATGTTGAATCACGTCTTACAATTTGTTAATATTTATTTGTTTAAAAAATATTGTTGGTGTAAATGGGATCCACCATGACCATCCTTCTAAAGTACCATTAACATCAAGTTAACCCACCGTTGATTACTGATTGCCGTCTCTGCTTTCATTCTCAGACTTATTTCTTCATCATAAAAATATCTTTATTCTATTATTAATTCTCCAAATTAAAATTAAGAAAAAAATAGCATAATTAGAAATAAAAAAAAATCGAAAAGATGAAGGAAGAGTACCGAAAGAGTGAGGAACAACATCTGTTGGTAAAATTAGAGAACGGAAATCAATCAGGTGGTGATGGTAATGGTAATGGAACAGTACTGCTGTTCTTCAGTTTCTTCATTTCTGTTTGTGGATCTTTTGTCTGTGGCTGTGCGGTTAGTCCTAATTCTTAATTCCTTTGCTCTTTCAATTTATTTTTTTAAGATCATAGGAATATATGCTAGATTGAGGGAAGAAATGGCTAACGATTCTGATCGCTGTTTCCGATATTTTTTGGACTCTAGGCATAGAATTTAGAAAATAGGCCTGGGCAACCCAAACAAGGAGGAGAAGAAATAGTCCACTCATAAATCCAAAGAAGGTTCACTACTAAAACCTAACCAATTGATTTTAATAGTGAAGCCCAAACCCATTTTCTAAATCGAAAAAAAATTTAAGTCTTTTTATTGATGGTTGATTTCTATTTTTAATGGGTGTTGATTACAATTTATAAGTGATGCTATGCGTTTTAATAACATGAATTGAGATATTGGAAGTTTTGGTTGACTTTTGGTTGTCGATTTTCGTGGCTCTAAGTAGTTTTCTTATTGACTTTTGGTTTTGGTCTATTTTTTTAGTGAACAACCAACAATCAATACTTAAATTTACCAAATATCTCGATAAACAGCTGTATTTTTCAACTAGCTTGAAAGCCAACAAAAACGGCCAACATTTTCAACTTGTTTACAACTAGTCAAACAAGCCGACTAAAAAGTTAACCACCAACAACCAACCCAGTAAAATATAGTACAAATGTACAATGTACTTATCAATTAACTAGAAGTATATTTTAGATTTTTGATTTGCAAGTATTTTTGATGTCTAAATGTTGCAGAATGAGTGTTGTGGAGGAGTGAAGGACACATTTGTCATTCATAATATTTTGTGAGATACGTAACTATATAAAAGTATCTAATTGAGAATTTTTTAATGAAAACTTGGGAATCTTATTGAAAATAATTGCAGAGAATTAACAGCAATTGTCCAGGTTGTTAACCTTTGTTTAATTTTACTTCTACTCTGGTCTAATGATAGAGATCATACAAACAATATGAATAAAATAATGAAGAGTCTTCTACTGCATTTAGATTAAAATTTCAAGTCCATACCTTAACATTTGAAAATTAGGGTGGGTCAGGCTCTAGTAGAAACATGTCAGATTGGGTCGGACCTTACAAAATAGGAAATTGGCTTCAAACAGTTCGGGTCCATCAAGCCCAATTTCATAGTTCATGATTACCTTTTATACAAAATAGGAAATGGGCTTCAAACAGGTTTAATGTATGATTGAGGTATCTATAATATATCCGTCTCTACACTTACTATTCAATCGTAAAGAAAAACTAAACACGATTTAAAACATACAAAAGCCGAGTTGGCTTTCTAGTGGTTAGCCAGAAAAGCCGAATTAATTTGAACCAAACTCAAGAAAAATCCGAGTCGACTTTCACTTCTGGACAAAACCATGACTTCATTTCTCTTCACTCAAATACCAACATATTGTTCCCAAACAACAGTTCATGATTACCCTTTACACACCCATATGCGTACACAACTACACATGAGTACCAACACTCAAGGCACCAAAACACAACAAGTTTTCCTAAATCTTACGAAACCCCATCCATCGTGAGGAAGTGGTCGTTTATGTCAAGTGATTATTTCAATCAAAAGCTTAAACTTATAGTTGAAATCTTGAGCTATGTTGTATATACTATCATGCCCCCTTATAGTGAATCTCTTCACTAGAAGTATGAATGCAATTTAGACTCTCGTCATACAACTCTAATTTTTATATTTGAAATGAGGGTTCAACACTAGTGGATAAAACCTCATTTGCTGCGGTTTAGACCTCAAGCAGTTGTAATAGCAGCATATTAGCATATTTGCTGCTCTGTTTAAAACCGAAGCATAAAAGGCACTATATGCTGTGACTCTTTGAGATTTGAACCCGTCTCGCTGCCATCTTTCCCTCTCAAATATAAGTCTAAGCTTAAGGTTGAAGTCCAAGGATATGCTATATACTCTATCACATAATATGACCAATTATTATGCATAATTAATGCACTAACCTGTTCTTCCCTTATGCTATACATATAGATGGGTTACACTTCCCCAGCTCAATCCGGAATAATCGCTGATTTAAATCTCTCAACTGCAGATGTAAGTTCCTTACTGAACATTTGAGTCTCACAATATTGAATCATTATTAACCAATTGAGAAATCAACACTATTTTTCTTCGCAGTACTCGTTATTTGGATCAATGTTAACTGTGGGAGGACTGCTAGGCTCACTTGTTTGCGGAATACTTACGGATTACATTGGTCGTCGAGGAGTAAGTTCATTTGAATTTGCCCATGATTAGTTATTCAATTGAATCCTCAGTTCATCATTCTCGGTTAATTGTGATACAGACGATGGGTTTATCCGACATACTCTACCTCACAGGGTGGTTTGCAATAGCGTTTTCTAAGGTTGATTACTTGAAGTTCTATCAGGCACATTCGAGTTTACACATTAATCCATTATGTATTATGTCTAACTTTATGTTTGTACAAAATGTAGGGTGCTTGGTCTCTTGATATCGGTAGACTAGCTGTTGGTTGTGCTATGGGGCTAACCGTTTATGTGGTAATCATTCGTAAACACTCTAACAAGCTGAAATTATATATGAATTATTTTTCAAATTTGATCGTGGTTACATAAGAACTAAAAGATGTTATATCGAACAGGTTCCTGTTTACATAGCGGAAATCACTCCAACAAATCTTCGAGGGGGATGTGTGCTTTTTCATCAGGTAACGGGTAGGAATGTAGAGTCCAAATATCCTAATACTATCATTTGATTGGAACTGTGTCACATGATTCGCTAACTGCCTCGCAAATCGCAAATCGGATAAAGTATATTATGGTCGGTTTTAAGCTATTTTTGAACCATTTTGTGCGAATTACGAATCAAAAGGCGAACTAACTAGCGAATTATGTTTCACTAGATTGGAATTAACTAATCGGAAATTATGTATCCTGAACTTTCCAGTTGATGTTATGTGGCGGAATAGCACTAGCTTACCTTTTCGGGCTTGTAGTAAACTGGCGTGTGTTATCTTTGATCGGTAACTTTATTCGTAAATTTCTCCTAATCCTTTTGTTTGTTTTTAAGCATCAATATACAGAAATTAAGTTTGTGTTACATGCTCTATTCAGGTGCGGTTCCATGTATCATACAGTTTTTCGGGTTATTTTTCATTTCCGAATCTCCTAGATGGTTGGTAAGTAAATTGATCAATTATAGCAATTTGAAGGTGTAAGAACAGTTGAAATTTAACTTCGTAAAAACGCTTGCAGCTGAAAGTTGGCCGTGACAAAGATTATGAATCTGCCTTGCAAAGACTAAGGGGAGCGAAAACTGATATAACTCTGGAATCAGCCGAAATCAAAGTAATACACAAAATTATTACTCTTATAGTCCTATATAGTATCAATAGACTTAATTTCGTAATTTACAGGAGTATACTAAAAATGTTGAACATATCTCGGAAGATAAATTCTTGAACGTGTTTCAAATGAAATATGCGTATGCCCTCACCATTAGTCTCGGGCTCATGGCGCTAGCAGCATTTGGCGGGACAAACGGGATTTTATTCTATGCCGTTACCATATTTGAATCAGCTGGAGTTTCCGGTTCATTGGGGACTATATTAATGGCTTTTATCCAGGTAAATTCAGTAGATAACACAACGTTATAATTTATAAGTGACGATATACAAAATACTTCCTCGGTTTTTCGTTTGAAATAATTTGTATATGCTCTGCAGCTCCCCCCGGTTTTTCTGGGTGTATTTTTGATGGATAAATGTGGGAGACGGCCACTATTGCTGGTGAGAATGACTAGTTAATTTTACTGTAAACTATCAATCATGTTGCTCTTAATTAGTTGTTGATGTAAGGTTTTTGGTGTAGTTTTCTGCAACCGGGATGGGAACAGCTTGTCTATCAGTAGCGTTATCATTCTTGATGAAGGTTTGTGTCTATACACGACTATGTTACTCGGACTCTTCATTTTGCTTCATGTATCCGTGTCCGATCCTTGATGCTCAAACATTGATATGACACTTAGACACTTCATTTAGACGTATCCGACATCAGTATGCGAGTCCAAGTAACATGGATACACGATATGTTATCTTTAACTTTTGTGAAGTTTTTGTTGTTTTTGACTTTGATTATTTGTTGTTTGTTTCCGTTGAGCAGGACAACGGGTGGCTCACCGGTTTCAGCCCTTATTTGGCACTCTTTGGCATTCTGGTAAACCATTTTTACTGTATGAATATTCGATATTCATCCCTCGTTAGTCTTATCTTGGTCTAACGCGATATAATACGTACTGAAGGTATCTATGCATTATGTTGCACAGGTTTACTCAGCAGCGTACCCTGTTGGAATGGGAGGAATACCGTTTGTTATAATGTCAGAGGTACGCGTAGTTGTCTAGCTTCTTAAGCGTTGAATAGGTACATGAACTATTGGGAAATGACGATGAAAATGTGAGTTGCAGATATTTCCGATCAACATAAAAGGTGCAGCTGGAAGCTTAGCGACTATAGTTAGCTGGTCGAGTGCTTGGATTGTCTCCTACACATTTAATTTTATGATGGATTGGAGCTCTTCAGGTGAGTCATATAACCCATGTTTCAGTTTTTGCCAGAACTTATCCGAATATCATTATTTGTACGAGAACCGTGCTTTATAGCTAGCTAGTAGCCTAGTACAACAATTGAATGTACGTTACATTAGGAAAACTAGATATCTCCTAACTCGACATATCGAGAAAATTTATCAATTACCATGATCGTTTTTGATACTATGAACCAAATAGGCCGTTAGTTAGGTCTTATAACCCAGAACAACAATGTAGCATCTGGCTCAAGTACTTGTTTTGTCTTCTATTTTCCACTAAGGCTATGTTATGCTCGAGTCCATTGTCGAATGAACCAACTCAACTAAAAACTCAAACCCGAATCTAGATTGTCCCTGATTTTGCTAGAGCTAAGCTGCTTTACCCGTGTGAAACTTAGCCTTAGATGCAAATAAACCATATATGTTTGTTTCTATGAGTTTACCCCATAATCTAAATGAGTCATATGACTCATGAGAAGAGATTCACACATAACTGTCAGTGTTAAATTCAATGGAACCGTCAACTAAAAATTTAAGGTGATAATTAGAACCGTAATATAGTTTCATACTTTGTCACATTTCCTTACACGAGAGCTTTTAGAATTAAAGTGTAAATATAGGTTTTGCTATACTTACACGTGGCACTAATAGTTCATCTTGAATAGAGGAGTAAATCAAATTTGAACCCATGACCTAGGATTAACTTCTAATAACATATGACAAGTTTAAGGTGATATATAGTTAGAACTTTAATGTATGATTACATAATTTGTGACGCATCCTCATCGAGAGCTCTTTAGGCTGTAAGTGTGGATTTAGTACAAGTCTTATTTAGACTTGGAATTATAATTCCTCTTGAAAAGAGGAGTGAATCAAATTTGAACATATTACATCTGATTAGTATCTAATCCGAAATAAAAACACAAATTTAATAAAAAGTTTAATTTTATGATAAACGCGATTATGAAAATAGTTAACATGCTTTTTGATAATGTGTGGTTGATGCTAACTCTATGAAAACGTATTGCAGGAACATTTTTCATATTCACAAGCATCAATATGTTCACTTTGTTTTTTGTACTGAAATTAGTCCCTGAAACAAAAGGTCGTACATTAGAGGAAATACAGGAATCACTTACCCATGATAATAATAATCTTTATTAAAACATTTACATAACGTATGAGAAATTATAAATGTGCATATTTTTATTTTATTCTACTATATACGCAGAGTGAATAGTAGAATTTTTATTTTTTTTTGATTGGATCCGTTTTAGTGTGTAATAAAGTGTCATAAAATACAAATATTGTACATCTTTCTTGAAAAATTTTGTAATGAGAATGTTATATACTTTGTGGATTGCAATTCAATTTATTTTGTATTTGATTTCTATTTAGAGTTTATGTACTATTTAATGGAAAAATTACCTAGAATAATTCAAGCTATTTATGATTTTCCTACAATAATCTCATCTATTTATTAATCATAAATAATCCCAACTTTAAGGGGTATTTTCCTAGAGTAAATCCAGTGACCGGATGACTTACTATAGCAAGTTTTATTTTTAAATTATGATTTTTTTATTATTTAGAATTTTTTTATGTAAATTTTTAAATATGTTTTCTAATTTTAAATTAATATTTAATTTATTTTTTTTGGTGAATTACCTACTATAGCAGGTCATCGGGTTACCTAAGTTTACTCTAGAAAAATATCCCTCAAAGTTGGAATTATTCATGATTAACCTATAGGTGGAATTATTGTAGAAAAATCATAAATAGTTTGGATTATTCTAGGTAATTTTTCCTTATTTAATCTGCTCTTTTAGCTCACAATTGATTTTACAATTTTTAATATCATCTATAAAGTCATTCCCTCATTTAATATACTATGTCTGTCACTTTTAATTTTTATTTAAAATTGTCTTACTAATTTTTTATCACTTGTTATTTTTTTAATTACAAATTAATATTAACATCTATGTTAGAGGTGAAATATAAAATGGAGGGAGTATTGTGTAGTAGTAGCTAAAAGAAAACAAACGTATTGCTCCTCAAGTTTCACTAAATTTGCAAAATTGGCATTATTTGGTCGGTGTGAAAATTAAGAAACAAGGACAAAAATAAATATCAAAGTACTGGTAGAAATGTATGGATAAAATGAATAGTAAGTATGAGCGTAAACAGTATAGTCTTTAGGGTTTCCTTTGTTTCTTTTTTGGGGGTTGCGCTGTTCTGAGCTTTCGCTCTTAATTTTTGTATGAGCGTTAGAGCTGTTGGTGGCTCGAGCTGGAGTTAAGTTCCATGCCGAGCGGTCCTTTTGTCTCCTATTTTTGATATATAATACAAAATTATTTGACAAAAAAAATGAATAGTAAGTAAAATTAGTGGATGATAATTAAAGAAATAATATATCATGGTCAAAAATATAGACGAGGTAAATTTAGTGGAATAAAAAGAAGAAGAAAATAAGGTAAATTTCAAATGATAAAAAGGAGTATGTATTAGTTAGTTAGTGGTATACCCTTATGTTCAGTCCTCTCTAAACTCTAACATGCTATTTTGCTATCCTCTTCTTTTCAAACCACAAATACTCTTCTGTGAGACCGTCTTATTCGTGCAACCAGCCCAGGTCTAATAAATTTTTAGAATATTATGACATACTAAATTTAAGACTTGAAAGGACAATTTCAAGACTTAAAAATTCAATTTTAAGACTTAAAAAGTCAATTTTAAAGTTTTTAATATCAACATTAATGTTTGAGTTATCCTACTTTAAAGTTAAAATGAAAAATTTAAGTCTAGTAATTGGCCTTTTAAAGTATTGAAATTGAACTTTTAAGTTTTGAAATTGTCAAATTCCATAATTTAAAATGTCAATTTCAAATCCTTGAAATTGTTCTTTTAATTAAGTCTTCAAATTAATCTTTTAATTCTTAAAATTGACATTTTAATTTGTAAAATTGGTTAAAAAATATATATAATTGGGCCGGCACAATAAGAGCTTATTTTGAGAAATATTTTAAAACATTATCTATTTTTTGATTTTTTTTAATAGTTTTTTACTTATTTAGTTCAAATTTTTACATGTTTCCAGTTCAGGGGCGAGGCCTTCTTGGTCCTAAACCTCAAGCATACAATATGTTTGCTCCTACTCCACCTAGCTACGCTCCTAAGTCCTACCGACATTGGAGCAGCTATGAATGCTCTTTCTTTTCTCAACTACCCCTTATTTAAAGTGTTATGATTATGGGTGACTTGTGTTACCAAGTAATCAATACATAATTAAGAAAATTAATCATGTTAATTATTGTGGGTTAGAAGAGGACATATCACATGTTTGTGATTTAGAAATCTTTAGTATAAGATTGTATGGGGAGTAAATCTTGACATGTGAAGCTTTGAAATGGATAAAATCAGTCCTTGAATTAAGGTAATGGGAGACCGTGGAAAGCATGAAAAAGGAAGATCAGAATGGTCTGATGCTGTGCTCGACCCAAGCTCGACCAACAGCAGGTCGAGCGGCTGTATTGGATGCTTCTGATGGAGTATACTGCTTGCTGCTGTCTTTCTTATTGCTGTCCCCACTTATACCCTTAGTCATAGTAAGCCAAAAGTCTCATCTTAAAGCATTATTTCTTGCTATGTAAATTACACCCATATTAGCTCCTCTCTTCCCACACTTAAACTTTATTATTGTAATTCCTTCAAGTTTGTAATTTCTCCTTTAAACACAATAATATAAATCCTAGGCTAGATGGTGGATGTAGCCCAAGATTGGTGAACCACCTTAAATCCTTGTCTTGATTATTTACTTTATTTTTGCCATTCATTATTACACTTGCATATTTGGTTCCTATATTTGACACAATACAAACACACACTTAAACCTTAATTTGTGATCCTTGAGTGAGGTAATTTACCTCCCCCTTCATAAAGTAAAATTTTTAACGTCAGGTATGAGGAGGACATGTGTTGTATCTTCTAACCTAAATGGCTCTCGTGTGAAAGGGCGTGTTACAGAATATAAATAGTAAATATATTTTAATATATAATACTCTTGTTTAAGAGTTAAGTAGTGGGCAACATAAATAATACTATAAGGAAGGTAATTGTTTTTACTAAAATAGAAAAGGGTACACCTAATGGAGAAAGTCTAAGTAAATAACGGTTATTTATGAAGCTAATAAATCACCCTTATGTGTTAAGATGTGATGGGGTAAGAGGTTTGTTGTTTTAATTTATCTTTTTTGAGTTTGTTTATTTTAATATTATTCTTTTTGTCTTTTTATGGTTATTTACAAATCACGGTTATTGATTAGGAATTTTTGCACCTAATGCATGCACGGTTAAACATGAAAAACATTTCAAGTAAGAAAAAGGGAGAAAATGTGAGGGCAAAACCTAAACACTATTAACAATTTTAACATTAGGTTACAATCTAGCCAGCAACAACTAGAAAAGATAATAAACATAAAAGGTGTAAGACAACTTTATTACGGTCAAAGTTGTTAAAATCAGGATTCTTTTTGAAATTGTTTAGAGCTAGAGAACTAACTCAATAGAATTGAACCATAGAGTCGTAAGATTCAACAATAAACTTAAATATGCTATCTAGTCTTAATTATTCACGTCAAAATTTAAGTTTAATAATTTGTTTAAATCTTCATACTAATGAAAAGATTTATTTTTTTAAAAATTTTGATGATAGTTTCTGAAAAATTTAAAAGATTAAGAATAAACTTATAGAATTGCATTGTTAAATCTTAGGATCGTAGAATCGTATTATGATTCTATCTCTACAAATTAATTAATTAGAATCGTAAGATTCTACCAACTTACTTTTCTATCTACAATTCGAATCGATCACTTATTTTTGGATCGTAAAATCGTAGAATCGTATATCAGAATCGTAATTTTAATAACCATGGTTACAATACCTTAATAATCAACCTAATTATCGCTTGTCTGTACTAAATAGTGAAAATGACAATGAAAAATTAATGCAATTTTAGTAGGAAATTCTTTTGACCAGTTAATTTAGTGGTCGTTCTTATTGAACTTCAATCATCTCATTTTCTTTAAAATTTATTTCAATGTATTATCGTTTAAAAAATATAGTGTTAGACGATTATGAATAATTGTGGATAAATATAAACCTATTTTATGATCAAAATTTTATTATGAACAGGAGTTGTAAAGTTAACTTGGTGTAAACTAATTAATTTCCCCTCAATCTCCTTTTTATGAAATCCAAAAAAAAAAAAATTTCTTCATCATTTTAGGATATGTGACAGCAAAAAGAATAGTTAGAGGAAGGTGGTAAAAGAAACCTTATTATCTTATCGACCCGTTTGGTTAGTGGTATTAAATGATAGTCATAATGATTTATAGTGTAAAATTTTATCCAAACTTTCATTTCATTCCCATGGTAATGAAACTTTGATCACAAAAAAAGTGTTTTTGTTCACAAATTTTTATTATCACCTAATACCACACTACAACAAATTTAGCTTTTTGCGACATTGGATTTAGTGGCATTAAAAAAATACCACTAATTCATATTTTTAGTGTATATTAGTTTTTATTTTAAGTTCCACCATAAAGTGATTTAGCGACACTTAATTTGGTCTTTAGTGGCATATATAATTGTCACTATAGTCTATAGTGACATTTGTGAGAAATGTCACTAGATCCTATATCGCTAAAAGCTTTAGTGTGACTTTTTAATATGCCACTAAAGGTTCTAATAAATGTCACTAAATCCTTCATATACATTATAAGAAATTTGAAATAGCGACATTTAAATTAAATGTCGTTAAATATATCCCACTAAAAGCAAATTATGTTGTAGTGCCACCTCTCTCGTTGGTAATGCATTGGAATGAATTTTATGAACAAAATGAGATGATTGAATGTTGTCAAGCATTGCCATCAAGGTAGGCATGAAATTTTTCAACCAAAATTACACTAGTTTCTCATTCCTATTACTGCAGTTTATTACCACCTATCAAACGGGCCGTAAGATCTCGAAAAAGCTTTGTTTTTATGATAAGGATATGACCAGAACGAAGAAGCCAACACAAGCACCAAACGTTCAATTTTAGCAACTATAGTGAGTAGTGACTTAGTGAGTGAGTGTATCATGGGTCATGGGCGGTGAACCAAAGTCATTAGTCATATCTCACTTCTTGCTCACAAATGTAACTCACACATCGCAGATAGTGAGAGGGTAAAACGTCTCTCTACCTCTTATACCATTTGCCACGTTAAATTTGCTTAAATTATAAAAGTATTTTACTTTGTTAGACCAAATTTGCAACAACGCCTCTCCTGAGAGACTGTCTTTATATGAGATGACTCTCTAGGCCCATGCCCAACAATTAAATAAAAGAGAAAATCTAAAAATTGAAGCGCGCGTTTGACTCTATTTTGAGTTGGCGTTATATTAGGCCGTGACAATTCGTCACATAATCTCACCGTGGCCCACTCGTGTGGACACGGGAAATTCGTGGGCTCGGGCCCACAAACCCACGGGTGAAGAGCGTTGACTTGCACATACACTTGATGTGGTTCATTGCTTCCAAAACCATATGGTGGTAGGAAGAGTAGCTCACCAATTATATATGCAAGTCAACAACCCACTATTTTGTCGATGTGGGATCTTCTCTCACATGTGAAGTATTTTCCAACACGTTATAACCTATTAAAGTTGATGTTATAATTTATTGAAGTTGGTATTATAACCTATTAAAATTGATATTTGGAATTGGTGTTATAACCTATTAAAATTGGTATTATAACCTATTTGGAGATACTAACTTCAAATAAGATTACACATCACGCGTTTTTCTGGTAGTTATTTTTTTTTATTGATAATGGACCGGCCCAAACACTTTTTTTATAAAAGCGGTCTCAAGTAAGAATTTGTGAATCTGCAATATATTTTTGTAAGGGAAATTTCACATGGTAGCATCCAGTTTATACACTATCTAATTGCCGTAGCATATTACATTAAGTTCTTGTTAAATTTCGTTTAATTCATCATTTTGTAAGTTTTTTCCACATTGTAGCATCCAGTTTTTGTTTAATTCACCATTTTGACGTTTTATTCACAATTTTATTGTTTAATTCACCGTTTAATTCCTTAACGTCCATAAGTGTTTAATAATTTTATGGAAAAATTATAAATGTTAAATAATTTTACTGCAAAAAAATTTAACATTTAATTCCCCATATTAATGTTTAATTCATCGGTCGAAACAAGTATTCTTTCGAATAAGTACTTGTTTTGATCGAATTTTCGAAAGAGTTATTCCATAAGGATAGTAGTGACATTCGTTTTTTCAAAAAAAATCGTTATGATGGGTAAAAATGACGTCAAATATCTTTTTCGGTTTACATATCGGAAAATAGGCGATAAGTACTTGTTTCGACCGGATTTTAGAAAGAGTTATCCCATAAGGATAATTGCACGGTCTGTTTTTTGAAAAAAGATCGTTATGTCAGGTAAAAATGACGCCAAATATATTTATCGATTTACGTATCGAAAAATAGGCGAAAAAGTACTTGTTTCGACCGGATTAGATAGTTTCTTATAATTTTTCAATAAAATTATTAAACATTTTCTTGCGTTAATGCATTAAACGGTGAATCAAACATTAAAATGGTGAATTAAACGTTAAAATAACGAATTAAACAAAAACTGGATGCTACCATGTGGAAAAAACTTACAAAATGATGAATTTAACGAAATTTAACAAGAACTTAACGGAAAATGCTCCGACAATTAGATAGTGCATAAGCTGGATGCTACCATGTGGAATTTTCTTAAAAAAGTGCTACCACTGGCATTTCATTAAAATTGAATGCTACCATGTAGAATTTCCTTTTTTTTAATTATAGATTATATTTTATATAGTTAATTTATATTTTCATCTTATTTATATATTTCTCTCACTTTGTAATGTCATTATCGTTTTACTACTTTTTATCACATGGTATATAAAACCGATAAACATTACATAATATATATATATATATATATATATATATATATATATATATATATATTATATATATATATATATATATATATATATATATATATATTTTGAGTTTTATGTAAATATATTCTAAGAATCTATAATTATAATAAAATATGATATAAATTAAAAGAATTAATGGAGAATAACAACCTCAATATTAAATTTTTGCGAACTACAACAACCATACCAAAGTATTAAAGTTTACAGCCACCGACCACTTAGACTAAAATTCTAACCACCAAAATGATCGAAATTCTGTATTATTTCCTAAACCTGTAAACTTTAATAGTTTAACGGCTGTAATTCGCAAAAAATAAACATTAATGTTGTAATTTGTAAAAGTGCTAAACTTTAAACTGTAATTCACACATTAATACAAAAACTTAAATGTTATACTTCCTCCGTTCCAAAATACTCGTTACATTTCGATTTTGTGCACTATTTATCGTTCAAGCTTATTTTACATATTGCGACTAATGTGTAAGTAAAAATATAGTTAAGTGGGATCTTGTTTGAATCGTCTAATCGCATACTTTCATAATATCAAATATTTATAATTTTTAGATAAGTGTAGTTTAAGATATTAATAATCAAAATTGTGCATTAGATTGCGTAAAAAAGTGAAATGTAGCAAGTATTATGAGACGGAAGAAGTATTATCAATAAAACAGAGTCGGTACGCTACGCAATATGTACTACGCTATAAAAAGGGCTATATGTGGCGCTAGACAATCATCGATCACATTAACATAATTTCACAATAAAAAAAAAAAAAAGAGCTTAAATGGCGGGATTACCAGTGATTATGTGCCTAAAATCAAATAACAACCAGAAGTACTTAAGATATCAAAGTGATAATATTCAACAATATGGTCTTCTTCAATTTTCAGCTGATAAGATTTTAGATCCATTAGCTCAATTTGAAGTCGAACCTTCCAAGACTTATGATGGTCTTGTTCACATCAAATCTCGCTACACTAACAAATATTTGGTTAGGTACGTTTTTTTTCGCGTTTATACTTCCTCCGTTTCAATATAGTCGCAATATATCGAAAATAAACACTATTCACTTATCTCCTTTAATTTGTGATTGATAAGTAATTTATAAGTTAAAACATAGTCAACTGAGATCTTGTTTGATTCATCTCGACGTAAAGATTATTAATATCAAATTTTTATAATTTTATATTATACATAATTGTAGTTATTAATGATTGAATTAAAGCATTAGACTGCGTGAAAAAGACATATGTTGTAAGTATTTTGGAACGAAGGTAGTATTATATTTCTTCTGTTAGTCTATTTAAATTTGCGATATTTAAATTAAATATTTAAGATTTTTTTGAGTTATATGTTTCAAATTCTGGAGTGAGTACGTACTTTAAGTATACTTTTGTACTAGCAACCATTTGATTGACATAATTAATAAATGGGAAATTCCACATGGTAGCATCCAGTTTTGATGAAATGACAGTGGTGACACTTTTTTAAGAAAATTCCACATGGTAGCATTCAGTTGTAGCATTTTCCGTTAAGTTCTTGTTAAATTCCACTAAATTTATCATTTTGTAAGTTTTTTTCCACATGGTAGCATCCAGTTTTTGTTAATTTACCATTTTAACTCTTAATTCACCATTTTAATGTTTAATTCACTATTTAATTCATTAACGCTCACAAGTGTTAGATATTTTTATTGAAAAATTATAAGAAAATATCTAATCGGGTCGAAACAAGTACTTATTCGCCTATTTTTCGATACGTAAACCGGAAAAGATATTTGGCGTCAGTTTTACCTATCATAACGATTCTTTTCAAAAAACGGACGTTGCAATTACTCTTATGGGATAACTCTTTCGAAAATTCGGTCGAAACAAGTACTTATTCGCCTATTTTCCGATAGATGTGTTCAAGAAAATGGGACCACTAAATTGATTCAAAGGGAGTATTTAGGAGTAATTATGTTGACAAAATTATATTTGAACTAATAGCTATGGTGATGCTTGTTCAATTTCACTGATTTTGTACAATCATAAAGTTTCTTGATCACATTTCCAAAAAATGAAATTTAAGTGGCAAAAAATATGTAAATATAAAATTTGACAAGTCTAATTTAAAATTTTCACTAATTTTTTTTAATAAAACGAAATACAACATAATATATTTTTATTGAGATATATTTTGTGAAATTTAATTTAAATGTCACCACTATAAATTTGTAATAATACATATAGTTGATTTAGTTACATTTATTAGACCTTCTAGCAGCATAATTAAAATTATACTAAAGTTTTTTCCTGAGATAGGATCTAATGATATTTCTCATATGCCGGCATGCAACCAAATAAAGTGTTACTATATAAATTACTAAAGTAGCGGCATTTTTTAATGTTGCAAAAAGAAAATTTTGTTTAGTGACGGTCTTATAGCTCTATTGGGCTGACATATGTACATTTAGTGTGAAATGATCACTTATAATTTTAAAGTAATACAATTACAGAGTGACTTGTTTACAATGAATTTGGGTTTTTGTCTTAGGTGGTCTCCCCAATCATTATTGGATTACAGCATCAGCCAATGAACCAGATGAAAATAAAAGCAATTGGGCATGCACATTATTCAAACCACTTTACGTAGAAGAAGGTAACATGAAAAAGGTTCGACTTTTGCACGTCCAATTAGGTCATTATACAGAAAATTATACCGTTGGTGGGTCCTTCGTATCATACTTATTTGCCGAATCAAGTCAAATTGATACCGGCTCTAAAGACGTATTCCATGTCATAGATTGGAAATCAATCTTTCAATTTCCCCAAAACATATGTCACATTTAAAGGAAATAATGGAAAATATTTAGGGGTTATCACAATTAATCAACTTCCATGTCTACAATTTGGGTATGATAATCTTAATGATCCAAAGGTGGCTCATCAAATGTTTGTCACTTCTAATGGTACTATTTGCATTAAATCCAATTATATGAACAAGTTTTGGAGACTCTCTACGGATAATTGGATATTAGTCGATGGGAATGATCCTCGCGAAACTAATGAAGCTGCTGCGTTGTTTAGGTCGGATGTGCATGATTTTAATGTGATTTCGCTTTTGAACATGCAAAAAACTTGGTTTATTAAGAGATTTACGAGTGGTAAGCCTGAGTTTATAAATTGTATGAATGCAGCTACTCAAATTGTTGATGAAACTGCTATTTTAGAGATAATAGAATTGGGATCCAACAACTAATATATTGGATTGCTTTTAAGATTCAAATTAAAGTCTAGTTGTTAATGTAAGGAATAAAACGTTGTAAGTCGTCTCTTTGGAAACAAGAGGGTTCTTCCTTGTATCATATCTCTATGGTCTCTTTCAGATTTTGACCATAAGATTACTATTAAATACTTGTAATGTGTTTGTCTGTGATGATTACTCTTTGTTGGAATAAAATAATTGTTAGAATTATATTACCTACATAGTGCTTTCTATCTTACTTACTAGTTCATTAATACTCTATGTTTTGCGCATGCTCAAACCATAGTAAACAATTTTCTTTAACTTTTCTTTATAAATTATTTGCTACTCATAACGCCTATGTTATATCTTCATTTTGATTTCTATTCCTTAAGGCATAACCAATTATCCATTTAAGCATTCACATTTTCGCTATTCTTATCTAGCTTCCTACTGCGAACTTTGTAAAAGCCCAACATTTCAATCCAAATTGTAGCGATCATTTGATTGACCTTTGATAAAACTTGTCTTTTAGCTTTAGAAATACACATCGATCACATAATATCCTATTAGTCGTTCTCCATTTTGCTATTATCCCTGCTAAATTATAAGGGTCATATCTTGCTAAATTATACGGGTCATATCTTGTTAGAGATAAACTAGATCCTTAATTTTAAGAAAATATTCCAAATAAAAATACTAAATAATAATTAAAAGGAAAAATTGTCGGGAATAACCCGTACTTTTAACATTTTCCTGTGAATAACCCTTACTTTTGATTATTCATAAATAATCCGAACTTTACACTATTTTTGCTCACAGCACCCCCTCGTCAAAAATGACAGGCTGTAGCAAGTTAGACCTGCGAATTGACTTGCTTTCCTCCTATATCAGCTGCTGCCTGCTGCCATGTTCATCTTAACATCTCAACCATTCTTCCATTGTTGTACCCTAACCTTAGAGAGTTACCATTTTCGCACAGAATGTTCGCACGCCATTTTTGACACCATTTTCGCACAGATTTTTCGCAAAGAAAATCGAGAAAAATTGCAAAAAAAACTCCATGAGAATAGAATACCATTTTAATGAAGAAGATGAGTACACACAACCGATTGAAGCAAGCCCTGCGAGGATTTGTCTTTGATTTGCGAAATTAGGGTTATTCTCATGAACCCTAGAAATGAAGTGGGGATTGGGGATTTGTTTTTGGAAGTGTCATTTAGAATGAAGGAGCAGGTTGTATGGGATTAATTGAAGGCAACCTACTATAGCCAGTTTGTTAGAGTTGGGGGTGCTGTGAGCAAACTGAGTGTAAAGTTCGGATTATTTATGAATAATCAAAAGTAGGGGTTATTCATAGGAAAACGTTAAAAGTACGGGTTATTCCCGACAATTTTTCCTAATTAAAATTTCAATAAAATAATATGCTTTAATAATTTACTTTAAGAAAACTTGACCATTAAAGAAAGATCATAGATTCTGAAATGACAATGATATGTATTAGGTTGATCCAATGTACACATTTAGTTTTATATTAATTTGTAATTTTAAAGTGATCACTTATTACAATAAGAATTATAACCTTAAAATGATTATTTTTATAGTATTAAAATAATCACTTATATAATTAGAGTGATCACTTACAATTTAAAGTTATCAATCAGGAAAATGAACTGATTAATGTATGAATCTGTCTAATAGTGAGATGGTTGTACAAGGAAAAATTAAAAATAAATGTTTTTAAAAAACATTCCAAAATAAGCTTTGTGAAAATTTAATTCCCAAAATAATCATCCCCATGTCCGAGCCTAAGGACTCATAGTTTTCTAAAGGACGAAAAAAAAGTTTTTGTTTGTTTTTCTTTTGTTCGTTGTTAATAATATCGAATTAAGTTGTGGAAAATTTCTTTCTCTTGTTCACTGTTAGCAACAACGAACAAACCCTAACCTTAAATTTAGACATGGAGATCACATCCTTTTTTGAAGTAAAAATTACTCAAAACTTATTTGGGAACTTTTTTTATTTTTTAAAAAAAGCTCATTTTATTAATTTTTCCTCATACCAGACAAACTGAAGAAAGATTTAGATGCTTCTATCTTCCGCACACAACATGGCAATTGGATTCTTAAAAGTTAAAACCCTCCATGGTGGGCTAGTGTTTTAGGGTTAAATGATCAAAACCTTAAACACGACCTGCTAAAGCCCAAAAATAGGAAACCCACAAGGAATAATCACCTACACATAAGCTTCTAACTCATTTTCATCCTAAAAAACATTTACAAATTCTTGTAAGAGACGGTCTCTTTGAGAGATTATTTTTAATTGGGCCGATTTATTATATATTTTTTAAAATATTATAAGTAGACATTATTACATTAAGACTGATGTAACTTGTAAGTAGATATTTAGGATATTGAAAGTAGACATTAAGATACGATAAGTAAGCATTAAGGGTAGTAAGTATGGATTAAGAATACAGCAAGTATGTAGATATTAATCTTTAATGGGTTGGGCTTGAGATACGTCCCTCAAAGAGATCGTCTCTCAAGAGACTAGCTGAAAAACATTTTACAGGGGATAGATCATCATCATAGGTGGTCAAAACAGACTCTATAATCTGAAATTTATCAGACCTTGTAACTAAACTCAATTTGACCCGACTTAGATAATTATTTACAATTATATTTAAGAACATAGACGCAAAATCCAATTTCAAACAACCCGAAACAGCTAATCCATAATCAACTCGATGACCCGAACGAACACCTCTAACCATTGATATCATCATTTCATATCATTTATGAACAATATAAATACTCTCAAAATTGCAATTTTTGTGAATTGTCTTTGACTCCTTGACAATTAATTTAGTAATTTTCTCTCACCATTTTTCAGTTTCCGTATCGATACTCACTTTTTCCTTTTATAATCACTAACATAAGCATCGATTGGAGGGGCTTTTCTGGGTGTTATCTCTCGAACTAATAACTTTGTTTGGTCGTTTTTTAAATTTAAGTTTGAGATCTAACTTAGCCACATTCCATATTACACGTAACAAATATGAGAAAACAATCAAGATCTTCCATACGTTCAAAAATTCAACCTAGCTAAATTACCACAAACAATAGTTAATTTTACTCAGCTCACAATATGAACTATCTATTATATTTATCATGAAGAAGTACGTAAATATTTACTATACTCCCTCCGAATCATTTTAGATGTTTCATTTGAGTTTTTACGGTTATTAATGCTAGTGTGGGGTCCATTAAAAATATAATAGTTGGGTATTTTAATTAATCAAATTAATTGTAAAGGTGGTAGTTGGATATTGAGAGTAGTTGGGTATTTTAATTGATTAAATTAATTGTAAAGGTGGTAGTTGGGTATTGGGAGTAGAAAAAGTGGGAGTATTTAGGTAAAGAAAAGATAGACAAAAAATAAATTGAGACAATTGATATAAATTTGCCAAATAAGAAAATTGGACAACTAAAAAAATTCGGACAGAGTATAATTTACTATACTAGCCATCTCAAAATTTTCAAATTTTGTATTAGCTTTAAATCTTCAACCATACATTTTGAATCGATAGTGAGTTAATAGACAATAATTCAAGCTTATCAATTAATTTATGATAAAGACAGAAAAAGTACACAATGAGATTGTAAAAAAAATAAATTCTATATAAATGTTTTTCCTACAATTAAAACAATATAGATAGTATAAATTCAAAAAAATATCTTCAATTTGCGAATTAGCATTAAAGTATGGCGCTTTTGCAAATTAGAGTCTTAATGTTTATTTCTTGTGAGTTACCGCCACCAAAGTATCAAAGTTTAGGTTCAGGCAAAAAACACATAACTCTGATTATTTAACCTAAAATTTCAACCACAAAAATGGTCGGGATTCTGGTTTTGATCTGAACCAATTAAGTTTTATACTTTGGTGGCTGTAATTCGTAAAAAATAAATATTAAGACTGTAATTCGTAAAATGCTAAGCAAATTATTAATTCAAACTAAAAATCCTAGGTTATTGGTTTGTCACAGCTAGTCACCTTTCACTTTTAGAATCAATAAACTTTTAGATAAAGATTTATTTGTTTCGATTGAATGAAATCTAGTGCTTTATATTCTAATTAAATATTTTATTTAATTTTGCATAATTATTTATACACTTTTTTAATCTTAAATATCTCTAATTAATATATTTGGTTAAAAAATATTAAAAATTAATGTTAATCACATTTACATTGATACGAATTATTCAGATAAAATCTTATTTGACAATGTTTTAACTTATAAATTAAGTTTTAAAACATAAATTAAAAGTGACCAATAAATAATGTTAAAAACAAATAGACTTTGATAAGAATAGGAGGGAATATTATTGAAATGGTGATAATATAAACACGTTTTACAGCTCTACGTATTTATGCTTATGTAGTTGTTTTCAGCAATGGCAAGACCACAAATATAATATTCCCTACAATTCTTAAAAGTGTATTTTTTTTTATTTGGGCAGTTCATTTTTATTGTCTCGTTTTTATTTTAAGACATATATTTTTAAGTGGTCTCCTTATTATCTTAATATTATAAATATTTAATATTGCACATGAGTCTGCTATTTAAGGTGATCTCCTTATTTTCTTAATATTTGCGTCCAAATCAAAAGGGAGAACTAAATTGAATTGGAGGGAGTAGTACATTCCTATATACAGAAGAAAATAAAAACAATTAAAGACGGTGAAACTTCACCAGTCTATGGCTCTTACGTAAACGAGTAGGATTTTCATTTTAATTTGTCCTACTGATTTTTACATTTTTTGTTGGTAATGATCTCATTCTCCTTTTTTAACCTCATCCACAAACGTATATTATTTCTTAATCAAAATCATTTAATTAATTAATTATATCATCCATTTATTTTTTGTATTATTCAATTATACCAATCTAATTTCTCTTTCTAAGAATAATTTTACTCATTTTCCAATTGATACAAAATAAAAAAGACAAAGACAATATATATTAGTGGCATAATTTTAAATGTGTGCTTGTACTGAATTCGTCTATTTCCTTTTGTCAATTGATGTTAGACCATATGTACTATTGATTATAGTATGAATTTCTAAATAATACTTATCCATTTCTCTTTAGTTAATACTTTCTCCGTTCTAAACTCTTTAGTTAATATTTTCTTCGTTCTAAAACACTTATACATGATTGTGTTAGGTTATGCAGGAAAATATCATTTTTTAATAATAAGTATAATGAAACGGAGAAAGTATTATAGCTTGCGCCTTCACTCGAGTGATTTCAATTTCTCTCTTATGATTGAAATGCAATTTTTATCATTTATAGAAATAATTAATTATTCCTCCTTTATTTACATAAATTCTCTAATCTACTCCAATTAAAAAATGCAAACGTTTATTAACTTCTTAACCATGAAGCTTTAAAAAAAAAATGTACTTTTAAAATTTTCATATTTACAAGGTCCTTTTTTAAAATTTTACATTTTGATTATTTATGAAAAATTCGACCATTAGCTCATTTTTCTTATCATTAATTATGTTATTTTAATTAAAAAAACCTTTCCCCCTCCCTCTTCTCCTTCCCCTGCCTCTTGCTTCCTCACCGGCCAGTAGGGGTGTTCAAAATCAGATATCAGGTCATTCGGATTCAGAAATTCAGATATTCGATTTTTCGGAAACCTAAAAATGCGATTCGGTTCCAATCCGGATTAAATCGAGTATCTGAATTTCGAATGCCCGGTTCAATCCGGGTTGGATCTGGATACCCGATTTTAATAGAATTTTTTTATTTTTTTGTTCACCCATTATTCAAATATTAACTCTCTAAAATTCATATACTATTTATATTTTAGAATATTTTAAATCTTGTAAATGTCTACATCATTTACATGTTTGAATCTTGTAAACTTCTAACTTAAGAAAATTAAAGAATAACATTATTGCTCATTGGTTTAAGTAAGAACAATCATAAAAATAAAATCTGCGAGAGAACAATTATATTAAGATTCAATCCAAGATTAGCTTAAGAGATACCATCATCATTTTATTTGAGAAAAAAGGAAAAAAAAAATCTAAAACCGAATATTGAATATCCGATTTCCAAAACTATGTGATCCGAAACCGGTATCTGATTTTAAAACTAGGTACCTGATTCGGATTATCCTGTTTGCGAAAACTGGGTAAATTATTTGGTTTTAAAAACAAGGTACCGAATCATCCGGATCGGGTTTTTATGTACACCCCTACCCACCAGCCAAGTCGCCACCACCAACTCCCTCACCCTAGTGCCACCCAACCCCATTTCAGATCTCTCTCCTCCACTTCCCCTTCCCCTGCTCCCCTACCAACTAGGCATCCACCGCCAATTCTCCCACCCTAGCGCCACTCCTCCTTTCTTTTTTTCCCTTTACTTTTCCACTAGTCACTACCACTTGACACACTTAATCCTAAATCCCCTTTTAAATTTTGGCATTCACAAGGGGATAGGGTGGTGTGTTTAGAGGAGGGGGTATGTGGTGTTTTAAGGCAACACTTATAAGGGGGGTGGGTGGCGCTGGGGGTGGGAAGAGTGGTGGTGGTAGTCAATGGGTAAGGTATGAGAAAGGCTAAGGGAGGTAGCCGGTAGGCAGGTGAATTGAGGTTTTTTGTTTTGGAAAAATTACCTAGAATAATTCAAACTATTTATGATTTTCCTACAATAATTCCACCTATTGATTAACCATGAATAATCCCAACTTTGAGGGGTATTTACCTAGAATAAACTTGAGTAACCTGATGACCTGCTATAGTAGGTAATTCACCAAACTAATAAATTAAATATTAATTTAAAATTAGAAAATATTTTTGAAAATTTACATAAAAATTCTAAATAATAAAAAAAAATCATAAACATTTTATGAATATTTTTTTAACATTTTTTGACATTTTATTTTAATTTATCTTTTTAAAAAATAAAATAAAACTTGCTATAACAAGTCATCCGGTCACCGGGTTTACTCTAGGAAATTGCCCCTCAAAGTTGGGATTATTCATGGTTAATCAATAGGTGGGATTATTGTAGGAAAATCATAAATAGTTTGGATTATTCTAGGTAAATTTTCCTTTTGTTTTTAATTTTACTTGATAAAATTAAAAAAAAAGAAAGTTTAAAAGTAACCGACATTTCAGGTCATGGGTCATTAAGTCCTTTAAAAGAAAATTTGAAATAAAAATCGAATTTTTCAAAAATAATTAGAGATAAAATTTTTAATAGTGAAACACCTAATTTTTTAAAAATAAATTTTCCACAAAAAAAACGTTGTCTTATTATCTTTTTCCGCCCATTCACTAATTCATACGCCACCAAGGCACCAACACTGCAATACGGCTTTATAATATTGAGTTTTTTTTTTTGAAGTAATTATATTGAGTTTTTAAACATATGTGTTTATGTGGATATCATTTTTATAAATTTTAAAAAAAATGAATTTTATAAGGCGGCGTAAGACATGACCATTTGTAACAAGAAGGCACTTCGATACCTTAAATGGTAAACTTAAGGTAAGGTTGTACACAAGTATCAGAAGAGAAAAATAATTCTTATGTATGAGTTGTATTTGCCACTAGGGGTGTTTAATGGGTCGGACCCTCATTTGGAGCTTTTATTCGGCCTATTTTTAGAAGGATTTTGTAATGAGTGGGCCGAAAATGGGTTATACTATAATTAAAATGAAGCGGGTTATAAAAGGGCTCAATAAGGGCCGAAAACGGGCATTTGTTAATAGTATAATATAATTTAAATATTATAAATGACAATGTCAATGAAATTATTAATATGTTTTCAATCTAATTATTATAAATGATAATTTAATTGTTATAAATCGATAAATGGGGATTAAAATAATTTTTAGTAGTAAAAATGGACTGGGTTGGGTCGGACCAGGCTTTGAAAGTCCGCCCCATTTAAAGCCCATATTAATTTTAAAGGGTCCTTATTCGGCCCGGCCCTTATCCGCCACATTGAACTCCCCCTAATTGCCACCATTCTCTAATACTCTATCCGCTCTTTTTTTTCATTGTAAGTTTTTTTACTTTATAAGAGAAAAATTAAAATATATTTTTAGAGTATATATTGAAAATAAAATATATTCATGTGATAGCTTATTTGATTCGTCTTGAAGCCATGTTGTTTAATATATAATTTTTACAATTTTTGTGATGCATACATAGAAATATTAAGACTTAAAATTACTTTGAAATACGTTCAAAAAGTAAAGTAAAATTCGAGTTTGAGTTGGAGGTAAAAAAACAGACTTAATTCAGAGTATAACCCTAGTATGCATAATTCAATCCGACACCATTCTCAACAATAATGTATGAGCTACCAAATAAGACAAAGCATCTCCATCACAAGCTGATTTAATTCTTACTATAATATAAGAAAATTAATGTAATTTGGGTAAAAATATCTCTTACCAAAATTAACGTTTATGTCGTTTATTCTTCTCCAACAACCTTATTTCTTTACAAAATTTATTTCAATGTATTTTCACTTTAAAATATTTTTTGGGCAGATCATTTTAAAATATGGTATTAAGTGTTAATCATGAAAAATTACCATGGAAATGACACGATACATATTATGAAAATTTATACTGCAAATTATGTTTGTTATCACCAATTAGTACGGATAATCAAACGGGGCAATATTACTAGTAGTCTAACAAAAAGCACTATAAATAGTTTGGGAATGTGGAAGGGGAAAATTATGACTCAACAAAAAATCACACACTAAAACACTCTAAAGGAGAAAAAAAATATGGCAGGATTACCCTTGATGATGTGCCTAAAATCAAATAGTAACAACAAATATATGAGATATCAAATTGAAAATATTCAACAACATGGTCTTCTTCAATTTGCAGCAGATAAGATAACTGATCATTTAGCTCAATTTGAAGTCGAACCTTCCAGTACTTATGATGACCTTGTTCATATCAAATCTCGCTTCAATAACAGATACTTGGTTAGGTATATTTTCTCATCTTATCTTATGTAACTACTAAGACATTATTCTACTGCTATATTTAATTACTCTTACTAAACGAAGGTAATGAAAATGATTTGTAGTATAAATTTTTATTATATATATATATATATATATATATATATATATATATATATATATATATATATATATATAATTCTTATGGATGAAATTTTGATCATAAATTTTTTTTTCATAATTTTCCATTAAAATGGTCATGTGTTAGAATAAATTTTGTAAAATAAAATGAAATCTTTGAGGAAGTGTAACACCTTTGCTCCTCGGACTGCCAATGACTACTCATGAAGATTGTAGACTAGCCCCATAAACCAACATAAGTCTTTTCAGTGCACTTTGGCTTCACTAGTGCGCACCTAGGAAAACTTTTCAGGAGGTCACCCTTCCTAAGATTGCTCCCCACCAAGGTTCTTAGCAAATAGACTCCCTAAAAAAGAAGATGCACCTTATGTAACACCCCGGCCCCTCAGACCATCAATGACTACTCATGGAGACTGTAGACTGACCCCACAAATCAACACAAGTCTATCCAGCGCACTTTGGCCTCACTCATCCTAAGATTGTTTCCCACCAAGCACGCTTAACTGTGGAGTTCTTAACAAATGTGCTCCTATGAAAAGAAGATGCACCTTGTTGATATGAGTAGTCTATCAATCTCTTTTCAAGCTTAATCTGGGGTATCACACTCACTCCCACTTAGAAATACTACGTCCTCGTTGGACCGTAGTTTTAGGATCTTTTCCCCCGCTATGTGCACTGAACACACAATCAACCACGGTCGCAATGTTGCTCTGATACCATTTGTAACACCTCAGCCCCTCGGACCATTAGTGACTACTTATAGAGACTATAGACTGACCCCACAAACTAACACAAGTCTTTCCAGCGCACTTTGGCCTCACTCGTGCGGACTTGGGAAAACTTCCCAGGAGGTCACCTATATGTAGTCTGTCAACCTCTTTTCAAGCTTAATCTGAGATATCACACCTTATTAATATAAGTAGTCTATCAATCCATTTTGAAGCTAAATGTGGGGTATCACAAGGAGAATAAACATGACCATTAAACTTGTCAAAAGCTATTCCTACCAAATTACACCAACTTTTCATTTATTATCATTCTCACCATTTAATACTGACACTAAATGTAGTCGTACATTCTTATTATTCAACTAGGGATGACAAATGGATGTATATATTATATACTCTAACACAGCCTTTCAAACGAAAGCCCTTTGAACTAAAAGTGTAGATTTAGCACAAAATCTTCTCATAGGTACGAAATATTCAATTTAAATTTGAGAGGTGGTTGAGATTCGAATCCGTAACCTCTTGTCATGTTGACTTCTTATAACATATATATCAGGAAACTAACTCAATCAGAAGCTTAAGTCGATGTTTGAGAACACCAGAATAAGTTAAATTAATACTAACACGCCTCCTATCACTCAAAAGCCCTTTGTTCTGTAGATGTAGCACACATAAACTCATATCTGGTGTGAAATATTCACTTAAATTTGAGGGGTAATTGAAATTCAAAATTGTAAATTTTTGTCACGCTGATCCACTTCTAATAACATGTCAAGAAACCAACGTCACCAAAAACTTAACCTACTAGTTGAAGCCTCAGCATATATTACAATTTATTTATCTATTGTATGAATTATCATGAATATAATTGTTGTAGGTGGTCTCCCGATCATGATTGGATATCAGCCTCAGGTGTTGAACCATGTGAAAAGCTAGAGCTTTGGTGTTGTACATTATTCAAACCCATTTACACAAATGATAATGATAAAACAAAGATCCGACTACTTCATGTCCAACTTAATCTTTTTGCTATCAACACCACTATACAAAATTCAAACTTCGATTCATATTTAATTGCAAATCAATCAAAAGAAGTCAATAATATTGACTCTAATGATGTTTTTACCGTCATAGATTGGGAAGCACTCTTTAATTTTCCCAAACATGTCACATTTAAAGGAGATAATGGGTTATATTTAGGTGCAACTATATCTAATAGTCTTCCATGTCTACAATTTGCGTATGAAAATGTTGATGATCCTAAGGTTGCGCACGAGTTGTTTGTCAATCGCCCTGATGGTACGGTCATCATGAAATCCAAATATACGAACAAGTTTTGGAGACTTTCTACGGATGATTGGATATTAACTGATGGGAATGATCCTCGCGAAACTCAAGATGCTGCGGGGTATTTTAGGCCAAATATTCATGATGTGAATGTGGTTTCGTTCCTCAATATGTCGAAAACTTGGTATATTAAGAGATACACTGTTGGTATGTTTTTTCATTGCCTGAATGCGGCTACTCAGGATGTTGATGAAACTGCGATTATAGAGATCATAGACTTGGATTCCAACTCCAACAATTGATCAATTATGTTTTATGTACTCTATTTGTGTGTTTTGTTTTTGGTTTCCTTAATAAAATAAAGAATAAAAGGTTGTATGGTTGTGAGAATCGATTCTTGTAATAGATGGAGTCTTGGAGAGTACGATGTACGTACTACTTTTAAGGAAAGATTCTAAATTTGATTTTCACCTAGTTTATTCCTTATACAACCTACTCTGTAATAAAAACACAGGTATATATTTGTTGTATTACATTAATAATACTACGATGTATTTGAGTGATTTATCATAGTTGATCTTTTCTTACATACTTTTATGGTATCAGCACATGTTAATGATTCTATGTTCATCTACGATTCTTATTATAATGAAATTTTTTTGAGCTTTTTTATAGAGAAATAATATTCGGGTAAAATCTAATACACAAATATAGAATGGTAATTAAATCATTATAACTAACATTTATAATAAACGTAGCAAAGCTATTTATAAGCAATCAAACTAACATCAACAATCAAAGAGATCATGAAATCTAAGCTACAAAATTAGCAACATATTATTAGGCTAAATATAATTATATAGTGTAGGCAATGAGATCAATGAAATCAATAACTACAAAATCAAAAAGAAACAAACTATAATAAGGTAGATTTTATATGTAAATCCTTTTTCATTAATAGGTTAAAATCATAAGAGATTTATTTTAATAATAACACACCTAATATTTACATTTATCAAACAAAAAGAGGACGTACATATCAACGTTTGTATGTAAGAATCGAGTCTTATCTGAGTTAAAGATTAAAATATTATTTTTTTGGAAAGTTATAAGTTTAGTTTTTACGTAATCTTTTCTTTTCTCGACCTATACTGTAATAAAAAACGACACGTATGAAACATTCACATGATTAGCGTGTGGAGCAATGATACTACTATATATATATATATAAAATATATATTATATACAGAAATATTTTTTTCATATAAATCAACTCATTGATAAAATTAATTATTCTTTTCATTTACATATAATATATGAAATTAAAGTATAATAGGAGTTATTTGGAGAAGAAGAAAATGAAGGTAGAAGAAGAAATAGAGGAAGCATTAATAAAAAAAAGAAGAAGAAATTGAATCAAATGATGTAAATGAAAAATGGTTGAGGGATGTAACTTTTGATCTCATCTTTAGTATCTTCGTTGCTGTTTCTTGTTCTTTCTTTTCCGGATTTGCGGTAATTGTCTTCTTTTTGTTGTATGTTTCTAACTTAATCATGTTCTTTATACTTAAATACTTAATCCGTTGGATAGAGCATCTGCATGTGGAACAGAAGGTTTGGGGGTTCGACCATTATTGGGCGCAGGTATCAATTGGGGGGTTCCTTGACTGCGCGCATCTCTCTTTACTCCCTCCTTAGGGTACGGGTATGATTTGCCCGCATCTTTCAAGAAAAAGAAAATCCCCACTCGGACCCTGCCCGGACCCTACCTAGTGCGGGATATCGAGAAGGTCCTTTACCTTTACCTTTAATCGGTTGGATGATTACAATACTTAATCAGGTCCTATTTCATTTGAAATAAAATTCTGAGTTCGATTCACCTAAACCATCCCTTCTGTAAGTCTACTTTGTACAACAACGATATTTCATTGGCCCAAACATCAAATGACTCTCACCTAGCGTGGAGTTAGAATGATAAAACTAACAAATATATTGTTTTAGATAATTAGATTGACCCTTGATAGCAAATGTCATATCCAATTTTACACAAATAAAAATACATGTGATTTAATAAGTCATTTTACTTTAGTCCATTATAATCCGAAATCAGACAATTATAAATCTGAGTCGAAATAATGGACATACCTCAACCTATTTGTAATCCAAACACGTACAATGGTGAACGGACAATATGAGCTTATATAGAAGTAGAGCTGTTTATATGCGGGCTACCCGCTAGGGTTGAAAAACAGGCAGGCATGGACAACGTTTTTAGGAAAAAATTAAAATTTGGACGGATAGTACCTGCTCGCCAAGATAAATGGGTGGGTAGCGACACCATAAAAATACCCCCGCTTAGTTTAATATATTAATTATTACATAATAATTTTTTATTTTTATGTTAGCTCTCCATTAACCAACTTACTTTAATATTCCAATTACCCAATAATTCTCATTTCCTAATTTTCATATATTGTCTACAACTCTTAATTTCTTCCAACTCAATTCCCATTTTTCAATTCTCAACTTTTTATATTTATGTAATTTGAAAGTTTTTATGTAATTTGAACATTTTGTAAAATGTATTATATTATTTTAATTGTTATTAAGACTTAACTTTAATATTTGTTTTGTATATTTAGTTTTTTAAAAGAAATACCCGCTTACATGCGGGTCCCACCCGCTAAGAAAACGGGGCAGTATCGACAAAGAAGTATGCCCGCAAAATGCGGGCGGGCTTTTGAATATTTAAGCCCACGGATAGATTTTTAGGACATTATCCGGTCTGCTACCCACCCATGTCCGCCCATGAACTGCTATATATAGAAGTATATGATTTCACAGTTATCTGACCTATTAATTTATACTATTTGGTTGGACCATGGTGGATTTGACTCAAATTCAAATTTGAATTTTTTATTTGTCAAGTACCATATTTGTGTCAAATCTATTTATTTAAATGAAATCATAATTTCCAAACATAGCATAATATGATTTAATAGTCTAAGAAAATTAAAATATATTGGTTTATTTAGTCGATCTTAATTAATATTTTGGGATTAAAACTCAGATATTGTTGTGGTTGTTACGTTCCTAAGTCCTAACGAATAAATATTAAATACATACATGTGTGATTTATGTTATTATATATATATAATATAATTCATGTCATAATCTTAATTTTTACAATTTAATTACGCATAAGTTAATACTAATGTAGGATTTAATTCTATATGTGTAATGTAGATTGGGTACTCCTCTCCTGTTCAATCAGTAATCCTCACAGACTTGCACCTTTCTACTGCACAGGTTACCTTACTACTTTTATGCTATATCATTTAATTTACATTTTGTCATATTGATTGGTTCTTCTTGCTGCAGTTTTCCCTCTTTGGATCAATACTAACAATAGGAGGACTATTAGGAGCACTTGTATCCGGTAAACTATCCGATTTCATTGGTCGTCGAGGAGTAAGTTTTCTACTTCTATATATATTCTGTCCGTCCTACGTTATTCCGTGTCATAGTCTTAAGGCCCTGCTTTAAACATTGGCTTAAACTTCTGGTTGAGTTGGTTTTCTGATATAGTATCAGATGTAATGTCACAGAAGGTCACCTCTTATTTCATAGTGGAATAGTTAGCGCTAATTATGAGTAAAACATGTGTTACATACACACTCCTAGCACAAAGAGTTCTTGTAAGGAGACGTGATAGAGTATATAACATATCTGATCAGACTGATCGTTGAAGGATAGTTTCTCATGAACTTTAGTTGCTATGACGCAGACTATGGGGATTTCAAGCATACTCGGCCTCTGTGGGTGGCTTTCCATAGCATATTCACAGGTTTCAGTTTTGCAATAAGCTTTTATTCCACCTGTTATGTGTTCATTTCTGATCAGATATTTTTAAGAGTATATAACATATCATTGACCTCAACCAAAAGCTTAAGCCTTTTGTCGAGGCCCAAGGATATGTTATACACTCTTACTCAGCTTAAACTGATGGTTGAGGCCCTAGAATATATATACTTTAATAATATATTATGTTGGTGATATTGCAGGGTGCTATGTCCCTAGATATTGGTAGATTAACGCTTGGTCTAGCAAATGGACTCATCTCTTATGTGGTTATTACCTTTCTAAACGTTTGGAAGAGTTCGATACTGCAAACTGTCAATGAACCAACTCAACCAAAAGCTTAAGTTGATGGTTAAGGTCGCACGAGAGCGCTTTTGGCTAGAAGTGTGGATGCAGCACATGTCCTCCTCATACCTGACGCTGAATATTCACTTTAAAGGAGCTGGTTCTTTTGGTTGAGTTGATTCCTTGACACTCTAACACAAAACTTTCTAATGATTTATAAACTGAGTTATATAACATCAAGAGTCTATTTGAACACAGGTTCCAGTGTATATAGCGGAAATCACAACAAAGAATCTTCGAGGTGGATCAGTACTTCTCCATCAGGTAACGATATTCTATACGCTTTTACAAAATTCAGACGGGTATGATGCCTGCATTCAATGGAAAGGCGATTGATTATTCACTTAAACCTCTGATTTAACAGCTATTAACATGCTGTGGGGTAGCCGTTGTGTTCGTTGTTGGCCTTATTACTAGTTGGCGCGTCTTAGCTCTGATAGGTAAACATTTTTAGCGTCTTATCAATTCGTATCATGTCAAATGTTTACGCAATATCAATTGGTTTCCTACTGTATTTTAGGTGCTGTTCCATGTATGGTACAGCTTTCAGGATTATGCTTTATTCCCGAGTCTCCTAGGTGGCTGCTAAAGACCGTTTCTGAAGAAGCTTTCGAAGCAGCTTTGAAACGTCTAAGAGGAGAACATACCAATATATCTGCAGAGACAGCTGAAATCTTAGTAATGTTTACGCGTTTTCTGTCCTACGCAAATTCTATATATCTAAACAATCTATGATGTATCGATTGTTTTAACTTCCAGGAATACACAGAAGCTGCAGAAATACTTCATACAACTTCTTCAGTATGTTTCAAATAAAATACGCGTATGCGCTCATTGTAAGTCCTAATGTGTAACAAGACACAAGTAAATTTTGTTTATTAAGTTTTTCGTTCTATGATGATACATGTTCTGCTACGTAGGTCACACTTGGACTCATGGCACTAGCAGGATTTGGTGGGACATTCGGGGTTTTGTTTTACGCAGCTGCAATTTTCGAATCAGCTAGTAAGTTAGTAGTCGCCAAAATTATGAAGCTAAACTCAATTGTCACAATTTGATGCTGTATGTTTTCGATTTTTGACAGGAGTGTCAGGAACTATCGGAACATTAGCAATGGCACTTGTCCAGGTTTTTGTAACATCTGCAAGTTTTGTTCTGTTCGTTCTGTTCTTCCTCTGATTAAAGTGTATAAACTTTTGCAGCTCCCGCCAACAGTTGCAGGCGTACTTTTGATGGATAAGTATGGTAGACGACCACTTTTACTCGTGAGTGATCAAACAAACTTATGATTTCCGTTAAACTTGTAGATGAACCGATTTTTGATCTTGATCAGCTTGGTATGCTCAAAGTTTTCTGCAGGAGGCATGTTCATAGGTTGCTTCTTGGTAGCTCTATCTTTCATGTTGGAGGTATGTTTCGAAAGAAATTATGTATTGTAGCCCCTTCATGAAACTCAGTTGATTGCGCGCATTTTTTCCTGCCCTCTCTTCCGAGTGGGTACAGGTATGATCTGTCCGCTACCTCTCCCCCGGGATCCTAACTTTGTGCGGGACACTGGGATGATAAAGTGTTCACTACTGTCTCTTCAGTGTATATTCTGATGTAATATACTAAACTTGTTGAACAGGCACATGGTTGGATGACAGATTTCAGTCCCTATTTTGCTCTTATTGGCATATTGGTATAACAACTTTCAAAACAAAGTTACATTGAAGTTTGTGTTAGAGTATATAATGTATGCTTAAACTGATGGTTGGGGCGCATGATATGTTATATACTCTAACACTTCGTGTTGATTCAAACTTACATCATGGCATGGATTTGTTACAGATATTTGCGGCAACTTATCCAGTAGGCATGGGAGGGATACCCTTTGTCATAATGTCAGAGGTATGTAGAAAGCTTATCCAGAAGTTCAGTTAAATTAGATTAAACTCATTGTAAATACCAGCATACTAACGAGGAGACACGAGGTGCACACAATTTACAAGTCAAGTACATACATACTGTCCCAAAACCATATGTCTATGGGAAAAATGAATCCAATAACTTATAAAGTGTGCACATCATCTTTAATTTGTCTATGTGGGATAAACCAGCCCAACAATTCATTATAGGGGTGTTTGTTGATATTAACTAAAAAGGAGTGTGTTTTTCAGATATTCCCTATAAACATAAAAGGGGCAGCAGGGAGCTTAGCAACTGTAGTGAGCTTCACAAGTTCATGGATTGTTACCTATACATTTAACTTCATGATGCAATGGAGTTCTTCAGGCACATTTTTCGTGTTTACGAGTGTTAATGTTATCTCCCTGGTGTTCATTGCGAGATTAGTTCCTGAGACGAAGGGCCGAACATTGGAAGAAATACAGGAGCTAACAAGTTACAAGTGCATTTGATGGTGCTCTTGAAGATGCATGTAAATTATGTGTAATGGTCATTGTGTTGAAGTTATTATGATATTGTATGGTTTGCTCTCTTTTGGGTGTAACTTATTTGATGATTTCTTGATTAGCATTCTTGGGTGTTTTTCTATCTGAACAATATATTGAGGTGTCGAATAAGAAACATGAAAATTTAGACTATTTAAAAACAAAGCACATAATACGAGTGATTGATGATTAGTGTTGAAAAATCAAACGGAACATTTAAAGTGAATAAGGAGTATTTCTTTAGTTTCAATGAATATTCTTTGTGGGAATTTCATTAAAAAATGGAGCGAGTACTATGTACGTCCTTATATGACATCTATGATGATTTAAACGATAATATGTATATATTGGTTTTTTCTAACCTATGCCTTTGGTGTAAAGGTATAGATTATAAATAAATAATTTGTTGAAATGGAATTGTTTTGTTCTCTAAAGATTTATTACACATGTACATTTTAGAGAATATTACAAATCATATTTTAACAAATTTACATATTTTGTAAACTAAACTTATGCACTTGATGCGTAAATCAGATATATGTCCTTGCATGTTTGGAATGATTGACATTCCCCCCTAGATTAAAAAATACTCTCTATGTCCCTACTCCCTACGAAATTACCACTCTTTTGTTTTTAGTCTGATGTCCTTATCACTTTCTTTTACTTCCTTCGTCCCAAAATACTTACACCAAACATATTTTTGCTATTATGAAAATATGCGACGAGACAAATAACAAAAGATCTCACACGATCATGTTTTTTCTTGTATAATATTCAAAATATAAAAGTTACCATAGAATGATAAATAGTATACTATTCACACATTTCTACTCTCTTTGATATCATCTAACGACCCGTTTGGTAGGTGGTAATAAACGGTGGTAATGAAAATGAAAAACTAGTGTAGTTTTGGTTGAAAATTTTTTTGTCTACCGAGATGGCCATGCTTGTCCAACTCCAACCATCACATTTTCTTATAAATTTCATTCATATGCATTACCATTGAGAGATGTGGTACTAGGTGGTAATGGAAATTTGTAAACAAAGAAACCTTTTTGTGATCAAAGTTTCATTATCATGAGAAAGATATGAAACTTTTGATGAAATTTTACACTATAAATCATAGTCATCACCACCATTTAATACCACTAACCAAACTGTTCGTAAATGATTTCACTATTTCTTATATGTTATGCAATATCTTAGGGACGGATGGAGCAAATTTGATGATTTACCGCTCCTATTAACAATTGATTTTAGGTTAAAATTTCGTTAAATTTATGTCCGTTTAAATATAGGTCGTTGATTTCCAAAAAAAAATATCAGCTACTCTTGTGAGAGACCGTCTCTCAAAGAAACAACCTCAAAACAAGAAGCTCACATTCTTATTTTCTCTTAAATTTGTATAAATTGGACTATTTAGCTTATATTCTAATGTGTTTCTTGGAGAGACCGTCTCTTACAATAATTTGTGAAAAAATACAAGTCTTTGTGGTACAAGTACAATAAAAAAAAACAAAAAAAATCAACTTGGTTATCCTTAGACTCCTGCCTTCCTCATGGAAACGACTGTCCCCTTCGAACTTATACAATTAAATTCTACTGAAAACGACAACAATGGAGTAAGCAGATAAATCTAAAAGGATGTCGAAAATAAAGTTGTTGAGAGTATCGTGTGGTATACAAATCGACAAAGAAACGATATACTTCACTACAGAAATGGCGGCAGATAATTCAATTCATTATGGAAGAAGACATGAAAAAGGATAATTTGAAGCAGCAACTGCTGAAATGTGCAGAAAATCAAGCTTCTGGTTGTAGCAATGGTGATGAGGGGCAGGATTACAACTGTTCTCGCCTTCAGTATCTTTGTTGCTATTTGTGGTTCCTTTACTGCTGGTTGTACTGTAAGCTTCGATACTCTATTAAATCCAAATTGTCAATTTTGTTATCATTATATGGATTTTGATGCAAGATACTGTTTGCATTTCTTTATGGTGACGATTTTTGAGAGTTTGAATTGAACTTATAGTATCGGTAAATGAGTGACATTGTTACCAATTTACCATTGTCTTGTTATCAATTTGCCATTTGTTGTTTTCCTTGATTTTCCAATTTATTTGATCTGAACTCATTGGTACCAAAAAAATAGATTGAAGTAGTTGAGGTGAAGACACCGTCAATTGTTAATAAAAAAAGAGAACCTACTTCAAATAGGAAATAATTCAACCTTTTACCGGTTGCCTTACAATAATCTCAACTTTTGATTAACTATGAATAATTAATTATGAATACTCTCAATTTTAGGATCATTTACCCAACAACATTGCCAAATGATGACCAATTTTTGCAGGTTAATTGCTTTCTGTAAAAGAAAGAAATTAATAAAAAATCCAAAATATTTAAAATATAAAACCTAATATCAAAAAATAAACTTGATTTCTTTTTAAATTTCTAATGTTTTTCAATTTTTTTATAATTTAATTTTGAATTTACTTTTTTATTTTATGCAAAATGATTTGTTGTATAGCTAAGAATACACTAAGAACTTTTACCTTAGTGTATTCTTAGCAAGCAGTGCACCTTTTATAATTAGGATTATTCAGGTTTAATTAAAAGTTAGGATTATTGTAGGAAATAGTAAAAGGTTAAACTATTATAGGTAATTTTTAATATTTTTGATAAAAGGTGTAAATTCGAGGATTTTAAGCACAGTGCAAGATATGGTATCACAACAGTATTATAAAAGTTTTTTAACTTACTACCTTTAAAAAAATTGGCCAAGGTTTTGCACAATGCTTTACAGACGGAAGATTATTCTTAAGGGTATATAATTGTGTCAAAAGTTTGAACTACTTCTTCTATCTCTTAATACTTGCAACTTATTTCCCTTCGGAAAGTTTTTGTTTAGGAGCAAAGCAATAGTTCAAAAGTTTGGAATGAAGTACTGTTGTGAATGGGCTAAAGAAATGGTGAAGAAACAAAAGCAAAATATGATGCAAAGAACACACAAAAACAGAGCACAACAATGGCAACCCACAACACACTTCATTAACATAAACAATATTACATTAATGACTCACCTCTCAAGCTTTAGAACACTCTTCCAAAGCAAAGATTGAAGCTTTACTTCACTCTCTCACACAAAGCCCAAATACAATGGATAATACTCTCTTGATGTAAAACCCTAGTATTTGGCTCACACACACTTCTAATAATGTTTTAAGACTCCTTATATAGCCCTAAGACACTTTAGAATAACCTAAAACAAAAGGGCTTAAAGCCCACAAAGTATCGCGCATAAAACAGAAAACCGCAAAGTTGGGCTGCTGGGTTCCGCTCGGGTCGAGCAGTATGGCTCGCCTGGTCGAGCGGTGAGTCTGATGCTACTTGCAGGTTTCTGTGTAAAGGCTCGATCGAGCCTCCTTTGCTCGGCTGATCGAGCAGCTCAAATTCCAACCTCCTGATGCTGCCTTGACGCCAACTCCACCCATCCCATGCACGAGCCTCCTTGACTCATCATCATCGATCATCACTTGATCAAGCGACCCGAACTTTAGCACTTCATACTCCATGCCACACTCCGCACCACTCTCAAGTGTGCAAGACAATGCATGAGCTACGAGATGCTCAAAGCCAATATCGACATCGCGGGAATTGGGTCTTGATTCAACAAGTACCAATAAAGGCTCTTGTCTTAAGGGTTAGTTTTGCAAGTTGAGGATATTACATTGCCTTATGTACTAATGCCAACCGCCAACCGGTGTTGATGTTAGCAAGTGTGCGGCAGCTGTGTTTGGCATGAGATTTGGATACACTAAGGTGCAGCACGAGGGAGACTCAATGTCTGTGGTGAAGGCTATTGATCAAAGAGATGATGGCTATGCTCCTGTTCACATTCTGTTTGATAGTATATTTCTTTTATATAGTACTTATAAGTAGGTTGGGGTTGTAGCTTTGTTAGAAGGGTCGGGGATATGTTGGCACACTTAATAGCTAGGTGGGATACCGGCTTAGCTAATGAGAAAATTTGTATGGATTTTTCCCCCAAGGTATTCAAACCTGGGCTGAGCTTGATTTATGCAAATTAATAGGTTCAACTCAAAAAAAGATGGGGATTTATAGAGAAAGTATGAGTCTTCATACAACTCATGGCCATGGGATGTGCTTATATTTTGCTTCTGAATCTGAGAAGTTTCTTGGTTATTGTTTGATAACCCTTCATACCTAAACTCACTAGATATTTATATTGTTGATTGTGATTTGCCGAAATTTTATCATGTAACAAAAGTTTTGTTAGCTCAAGCTTTAGCACAACTATGTATTTCATAAATGAAATGTTTCTCTTGGGATTTTTGATTCTTATTGGATAACTCTTTCGAGTATAAATATAGGCTAATTTTAAATTTCGTTTTGCTGCAGAAAGGATATTCCTCTCCAATCCAGTCTCAAATCATCTCTGACATAGGCCTTTCCACAGCAGATGTGAGTGTCTATGACTTTTTTTGTCCGAGTAGCATACAAGTAACACCGACATAATGTTATCCCACAAATGGCAGGAATCAGATGTATGCAGCTTGTCTGTATAGTGTGATTGCTGAATGTTATCTGAAAATGATTGACTTCTGTCTGAATTTACCATGGATGTCCATTTTTCAAGTTTGAAAACATACATGCCTATGGTAACGGTGCTACTATTTTAACATTTGATAAGTTTAAAACTAAAATCTTCAGTTTATTTTGACAGCCCACTGAGAAATTCTTCTTGTTATTGTTGAAAAATTCATATATCAAAAAATTTATTAACATGGTTATACAATGTTGATTGTTCATACAAGCATTGGTGATCAACTATATATAAGGCATTTATGCATGTAACATGTAAAACTGTAAAAAGTATTCTCATTGTGTATCCTTTATATTGACTGATCTATGAACCTTCTATTACTATCACCAGCAATAGCAATTCATCGAATTACTTGTGAATGGAAATGTGGTTTCCTCTTGATAGGATTTTCTTTCGTTTGCTTTTGAAAAATATGCATGCCTAGCAACCTTTAGCTGAATATTGTTACAATCCTTAAAGTTTCTTGATTGCTCTCACATGATACAAACTGAATGGTGCTTTGCCATGAATTGTTTTTTGTATAATTTTAAAATGATTATTTTTTGAAAATTAATTTGTACTCCCTTCAGTATTCTCTATTTGGATCCATGTTGGCAATTGGAGGATTATTAGGCTCGTTCATGTGTGGAAAAATAACAGATTATCTTGGCCGCCGAGGAGTAAGTTTCTGTATTGCTAATTTGTCGGTACTCAAACTGGATTAGAATATGAATCTTGGTTATTGGTCTTCAATTGACTGCTTTTTTGATTCAGGCGATGGGGTTGAGCGACATACTCTTCCTTTTTGGTTGGCTTGCTATAGCACTTTCAAAGGTTATCTTACTACTCCCTTTACCATTTAATCTATCATTAAAGTACATATACTTGTGAATTTGTTGCTTTTGGTAGAGGAGAGTGAGCGGTAGGGCTCAATAAAACCTAGTCGCATTGCATGATTATGAATAAACATGTCAACTTTTTGTTTGACCCCAAAATCTGATCTAATATGATATGATCGAGACCTGACCCAACCGTCTTCCTCAAATTGGGTAACATTTTGAATGCTAAGACAATATTTTTGAGCTATAACCAATTGTTTTTGCGTCAGTATTTATAATCTGAGTCAATACTATGGCATAAAAAGCTCTATTTGGCCTAAAATAAGTATAAAAAAAACAATTTTAAAATTTAAAGAATAAACGACATGGTATTTTAGCTATTTTATATCGAATAGATTAAAATAATAATAAAACTATGACCCGTTGGATTAAGCCCGACATACCCAACTAACTGTTTTGACACATCTAATTATGAACCAAAGGTCATTTCTCATCGGAGTGTCTCCTTCTCAATGACTTGCTGCACTTCCTCGACTTGAGTGTAATGGAACGTATCCAAAGTTTTCTAGGGAAAGGATTGGAGTTTGAGGTGTTACTAGTGACACCTGCTGTCCTATATGTTGTGGCCCTCCTGAAACTCTGTTTCATCTCTCAGATGTTCTTACAGCAAAGTATGTAAAGATAGTGTCCTAGATTGATTGGGTTTGGCTTTAGAAGCCTACAGTTTGAAAGGGTTCACTAGAAGATGCAGTAGGAGACTAGGAGCTCTTTTTATGCACAGGGAAATGTTATGCTCACAGCCATTAGTGATTTAATCTACTGGATTTGGCATGTAAGGAATCAATCTATTTGGGAGAAGAAATTACTTGGTGTTCAAATTCTTACTAATCAGATCAATAATGAAGTGAGAGTTAGCTTTTTTTACTGTAAATAAAGTAGTGAATTACTTGTAAAGATGTTAGGTGGATGAAAGTTTGTAAATTTTGAAATTAGTTTTTTGTCTTGCGTGGTGTATAAAGGGGATCCAACTATCCAAGTCTCCAACCTAATTGGTTTGCCCATTTTCTCATCTTGCTTTGTGTGGAAATTGTTTTTTTTTTGGGGGGGTTTATGCAATTTTCAATTACCTAAAAAGACCAGTACTAAAATATAAAGACCAAGTGAAGTTCATATCACCAATTGACTATTAATGAAGTAGTCCACTAGAATTCAAAAGTTGTACAGGATACGTTTCATATCCTCACACTTTGAATTATAAGTGCATAGGAATCGATAATGTGTGCCAGAAGCAGTTCATGTGGCTTTTCTTTGGAACCCCATTGTTTTATGAATGATGATAATGTGACAGATGATTCTGATGTTGCAGGGTGCTTGGTCTCTTGTTCTTGGTAGACTATTATTAGGCTTTTCAAACTCAATCGTCGTGTACACGGTAAATATTTGTAAACCATTTTCGGTCTTGGTCTCTTGTCATACTAAATTTCAACAATGAAAATAACGGTTGAATGCAGGTTCCAATATACATAGCAGAAATAACACCAAAGAATCTTCGAGGAGGCTCAGTATTAATTTTTCAGGTAACTTTAAGAATTTTAGGTTAATCATATTGGTGAGCAGTTACTATCCCATATAAGACTTGTGTATACCAAATGATAGTTGTTATTTTTAAGAACTTGTCTACTAAATACCACACTTGAGTTCATAGACCAATAGTAATTAATAAACCATAAGTGACTTGTCTACTAAATACCACCAAATATTTTTTCCATAATTGTTCAAATAAGATACAATACCTTTTCCTCATCACCACCACATACACCACCCTTCTCCCTCTTTACCCTAAACCCATGCCAAAACACCTGATCTCCTCTTACATGTCTCCTCTGCGCCACCTTAACCTCTCAAAATCTTCCCATACCAATCTAAGCATGATTTCTCTCTCCTCTATTTGGTGGGTGCTTGCAATGGGCCTAGAACCTTGTGGATTCCGTAGTGAGGATGAAATATTATTGTGCAAGGTGAGGCTTGGCGCCTGGTGGTCATTGCTTTTGACAAATTGGTGACTAGTGGAGGAAGATAATGGTTTTTGAATTTTCGTAAAGGCACTTTCTCTTATAAGCACTTTCTGTTTTGTGTACATTTTATGTAGTGGCGCTATGTTGGGGGTGATCTAATATGCTCTTATGTTGGGGATACATAGTAGTATATGGAATGTGATGATTTATGTAGATAATTGTTATTGTCGATGGAGGCTTGGAGGGAGAAGGATGTTGGTTCCTGTTTGGTGGCTAGTTTATTTTGACTTATTTGAACTACTGATTGTATTGACTATTTTATTGGAGCCCAGGCCCCTTGTATAACAGTATAAGTTAAACATTTATGAAGAAATTTAGTAACATTATCTGAGTTGGCTACTTATCAAACAATAAATGGGCACATAAAACTGAGCTATTTATTAAACAATATGCTGCTCATTGTGGCTTTTTCTTTTTGTCTTAAGTGCCATTCACCAAACCTTTTTTTTTTCTTTTTCACCAATTTACAAACCACAACTCGAATGCCAATGAATACGCCAATTGCCAAACATGGCTATCGGCTAGTAGAAGTATATATATTCAGCTTATTAGGCCCTAGGCTAGTCACATATGAGAGCTAAATTAGGCCAAGGCCTTATTATTGTAGACTGGCCCCCTGTGTGAAGAGTTTGAAGTACTTAAAACTCTAAAGTTCGTATAAGTGTCAAAAATGAAAAGTTAGGAGCACTCAATAGTTGTAAAAAGAAATCAATTTTACAAAGTGGTATTTTTTGCTTTGTTTAGTTCGTTCTTCCTTCTATTATGGTAATAAGATTAAAGGAGTAATAAAATTAAAACTAAAGAAAATGAAAGTTTCATGAGTTAATACAGATAAATGAGATGGTGGTAAAGCTTTCTTGGAAGAGTAGCTTATATATACAACAACGACCTAATCGAAAGACCACTTATATGCTTGTGTCAATTTTATCTTAAAATATATTTGCAATTGGAAGAGTAGCTTTCTTGTCCTATAAGTGGATATTTTATGTGCTGTTTAAATGCATCAACTCGTGTATGGACATATGCTTATCACAATGGGTTTGGAGGAAAAAAGAACTGGGTAGGTGTCCTTTCATTTTGTTCCCTTCAAAATTCAATTAGTGCCTTAACCAAAAACTAATTGAAGATGAATAAAACTGGAAGGAAGTAAATTTGAAATTCTTCTCTTAAGGGCTTTTACAGATTAGTCTTTTTAAGGTATTCATGAACTCATTAATTAGACAATTGTCATTGTTTCTCCCTGTTCTTTTCAGTTAATGTTGAGCTCTGGAATAACTCTCATGTATACTGTTGGGCTGATAATTAGGTGGCGCATCTTGGCTTTGATTGGTAATCATTTTTTGTTGATATTAGTATTTTCAGCTATATTTGGTGAAGTGCATGAAACCGATTTAAGCCCTAGGTTTTCATTTGCTAATCTTTAGGTATTATTCCATGCATAATCCAGCTTTGTGGTTTGTGGTTCATTCCGGAGTCTCCTAGATGGCTTGTAAGTATTTAGTTCTCTGTTAGTCCTTTAAGTATGCTCTTTTTTGTGCTCTTAGTAGAGCAGTACACTTTTTATTTTATTTTTTTATTTATTTTTTCCCTTCCCCATTCCATTCAAACTCTATATAGTTGCAACCTCATCTATTAGGGTTGGAGTTTGGTAAGAGAGAGGTTTTTATGGTCATTTTTTTGTTTGAAACTGTATTGAAACAAGCATGACATAAAATTTTAAAATTTGGCATGAAATAATCCGGTTTTTGGCAGATCTTTCCGCAATAATCGTAACTGTTAAGGACTTGGGGTTGTGATCCCAAGGCAATTGTTTTGTGTTTTGTATTTTCTTGATGAAAAGATGAAAGAGAATCGCTTAAGATGGTTTGGGCATGTGCAACGACGTGATGTTAGCCATTTGGTAAAGAAAATAAAAAGTTGGAGCTCGGGAGACTTAAAAAGAAGGCGAGAAAGACCGAAGATGACATGGAGGATATGAGTGAAAAAAGATATGAAAGATATAGACTTACAGATTGAAATGGTAGAAAATCGAAATTAATGGAGAAGAATCCATGTAGACGATTATTGGAACTGATATATTAGTTCATGCAGCCGACCCCAAACTTTTGGGCTTAAGGCTCGGACATTGTTGTATTGTTATATACTTTCTTTTTCTGTTTTAGCTGCATTATTTGTCCCACTTTTGTGAAAGCTTTTTGGGACAAATGTTGCAACTTAAAAAAACAAGGAAGTAGATAGATGGTTGAATTGAAGTCCATGAGGACGAGCTGTACTTTTGCAGGTGAAATTTGGCCATGTTAAAAGCTTTGAGGCAGCTCTTCAACGCCTTAGAGGAGAAAATGTGGACATATCCCAGGAAGCAGCAGATATTAAAGTAAATCATTGACCTTCATGTGTCTAGTTTTTACACCTATAAAATTCTTGTTTCTGAAAATGTAAAGATTTTAAATATCTTCAGGGCTACATCGAAGCTCCTGAGAATAAGGAAGCAGAATTCTTTAGCGTCTTTTCTAGGAAGTATACATTCGCACTCACTGTAAGCCTAATAAAAATGATTTGCTCTGTTAAAGTCCTCATTTTGTGTTCGATTTAATATTTAAGATGATGTAGGTTGGCCTTGGTGTCATGGCGTTATCAGGATTAGCTGGAACATCTGGGGTCCTATATTATGCAACTTCCATCTTTCAATCAGCCGGTGAGTTGAACATTATTCTTGTTATCAGTGACGAACCATCACCCCTGGCCCGCTAGTTCTGCATGCGTCCTATTGTATTTTTGGTCTGACCCCCTTACATACAATATAAGGGCTGATAAATATTACGAAATCAATCAAGTTTTATTGGTCAAATTAATAAAAATGAAACTTGAGGTATGTGGTTTAAATCTTTATACAAGCCACAAATTCAATATTTTTTATGGATGAATATTTTATTAACAAAGAACATTAACATGTTTTTATTTAGTTATTTTGTTATTGTATCGATCATTCCACTATAATTATAGTGCCAATTTATCAGTTATTTAGGCCCCCAACTTAAAATTTTTAGCTTTGCCCCTACTTGTTGTAACTTGTAAGCATGACAATAGACTAAAAAAATCTTGTATCAATGCAGGATTTTCAGTTAGCATAGGGACTGTATTAATGGCTGTTCTGCAGGTTTGCTCCATAAACAGTATAAATTTTATATCCTGTAGTTATATGTGTTACATTCTCCAGTAACTTGTTACTATAAATTCTGCAGCTTCCACCACTTTTCCTTGGTGTTTTTTTGATGGACAAGTACGGAAGAAGACCACTTTTGATGGTAATAGTTCATATATTAGCAGATATATTTTATATCGTAGCACTGTTTTTTTATTAAGTTTCATATTCTAGAATGTAGTCTTCAATGCTTTTTTATAAGATTCTATGACTCTAAAAAAAAGGAAAATTTGTTCAATTTGTTTAAACAAAGAAAATGTTTGCACATTAGAGATAGTCCCATTGGGAAAATGAGACTGTCTCATTTGAGAATTTGTGTTAAACTATTAAATATTTAATAATTAGGAGAATTAAATTTTTTTTTTTTTCACTTTGTAGTAACTGAAAAAAATACGAAGCCACCATGCAGAATATCACTTTATTATACCAATGACAATTTTCTATCTTGATTAATCCTTAATTGAAGGACATGCTTTGGTTCTATAGTTTTCTGCAGGTGGGTTAGTTGCAGCTTGTCTTTCCCTGGCATTATCATTCTTTTTAAAGGTTAATTTTCTTAAGCATGCGAGTATAAGACTAAATATATTTAGCTCATCGTCCTACCTCTAACATTTGGATTTGTACTTCTGTTAATCTGTCTCGAACAGGAACATGGCTGGTTTATCGATCATAGTCCCTATTTAGCCTTCATTGGCATTATGGTAAAACAATCTTGCTAGTCGCTACACCCCATTGTATATGGTATACTGATGCAAGAACAAATTATGCTCACGTACGTATTTCTTTCTGCAGATATTTTCCCTATCATTCCCTTTGGGCTTTGGAGGGATACCTTTTATCATAATGTCTGAGGTATTTCTTGTCGACTTGATTCAGTTTGTACAACTAAATCTCAACCGTTTATGTAAACTGAAAACGAAACCTTGTATATTCAGATTTTCCCCATGGACGTAAAATGGGCTGCTGGAAGTCTGGCTATAGTCGTTAAACATATGTGCGATTTTATCGTTTCCTACTCTTTCAACTTCATGATGAATTGGAGCTCTTCAGGTGACATATTTGAACGTCTCTTGCTTCTTAGCGCATTTTCAATAAATCAGCAGATAAACGTCCATACACGCTATCATAACGACATGATTTTTTCTTTGATTCACCTCTTATCAGGCACATTCTTCATATTTACAAGCATCAATATGTTCTCTGTGTTGTTTGCTACAAAATTTGTGCCAGAGACAAAGGGCCGATCTTTGGAGGAGTTACAGGAGTCACTGAACCCGCATTTAGCATCCAAGACAAACGTCTAGTTGTTTACGATGGACAAACTTTGAGTAGATATAAATCGATTTCAGAAAAGAACTTGCGTTATATATTCCAGATATTATATGTTAAACTCTTGTCCGCAAATATTAATTTTCTAAAACAAATTTATATATTTGATATCATATACTCTGCTCGAAAATACTTGTGTTGTACTTGTGTTGTACTTGTGTAGCATAGTTTTGCAAGGTTATTGGACCCAATTTTCTATAGGGTGAGATTTTATATCCATAATTACATTCAATTTCATTTTCATACCACCATTTAACATGATTTGTTATCAAACTCTAGTATAAAACAGCTGCAGCTTTAAAATTACAGGTGATCACTTTAATCGATTATATATATATATATATATATATATGTGTGTGTGTGTGGGAGTTAGCTAAATAAATATAATTAAACTCGAAATTGTACATAAACTGTCCACTAGCCAAATATAAAGCATACCTCAAGATATAAGACATTACAAAGTCTCTTAAGACGGTCTAATTCTAAGATAGATATTTATTAGGCTAAATAATCTTACTAAATTAATTAATATATCCACTTTGTATATAATACTTTTTTTGAATAAGATTTATTATCTATACTTGTTTTACAAACTTGTTGCTATAATTATTGAAAAGAAGTGTGACTAAAGTGATTTTAGGAGGATCAATAATAACAATAATACACTTACGGACTTATAGTAAGGCCGTAATGGACTGACGCACAACTTCCTCATCCAACTTGTTACATCACGAAAAATGATGCCAGAATTTTGGGGTAATATAGGGCAATCTCAAAGAGTGTAACGTTAATAAATAAGCTTATTGATATCAAACTGTTAGAGTATATAACATATCCTGGGGCCTCAACCATAAGCTTAAGCTTTTGGTTGAGTTGGTTCCTTGACATGGTATCAGAAGTCAGTGTGACAAGAGGTCACAGGTTCGAATCTCAACCACCCCTTATTTAAAGTGGAATATTCAGCGCCAGGTATAAGGAGGGCCTGTGTCGCATCCACACTTCTAGCCCAAAGGGCTCTCGTGTGAGGGGGCGTGTTAGAGTATATAACATATCCTGGGGCCTCAACCATAAACTTAAGTTTTGGTTGAGTTGGTTCCTTGACACAAACTTTTGTGATATTTACTTATAAATCTATTGCTATCCCCAGTTTGGGCCATTTGTGATTGTTTGGTGTTATTCAACTTAGAAATTCCTAAGCTTAAATTGCTTAATGGCATATCTTAAACGTGCAAATTGCAAAGTGCCAAAGACAATCCTCTCCATTGTTATTTTCTATTATTCACGTTAGAATTTTGACACCTATTTTAAAATAAAAAATAAAATGTCAAAAACTCCCTATTAAACCTCTATTAATCAATTATGATTATTAGATTGAGTAATAGACCTTCCTTTAAATTTTAAGTAATGGAAAGAATTCTAACTCAAACACACATATTAAATTCCAAAAACTTGTATCTTTTTGTAAAACACAAATTGTTGTGAGAGACGGTCTTTCCTAGAGACGCATTAGATATATGGGCTAAATAGCCCAATTAATACAAATAAGAGAGAAAATAAAAATATGAGCCTTTTGTTTTGAGGTTATCTCTTTAAAAGACGGTCTCTCACAATAGTAGCTGTTAGTAAAAACATATTATATTCACTACTAAACAAGAATTCCGTTGTCGTCCAGCGGTTAGGATATCTGGCTTTCACCCAGGAGACCCGGGTTCGATTCCCGGCAACGGAATTGTATTTTGATTTTTGGTTGTTGAGGACAAGAATGAAAAGTCAAACTTGTTAACCAATATTTTGTCACCATTGTATTGTTTTATCTTCTAAGCTGATAAATTCCAATCACAATTATCACCCAAAGAAACAAGAAACAACCATGGAAGAAAACCAGCAACCACCATTAAAATACATCAGCAGTAGCAGGGCCCCACTGCTAACCAAAGACACAGAAAACAGGTCTCCACCAGAAGCAGCAGCAACTAGAGTTGTTATATTCAGCACTCTGGTTGCCATTTGTGGCTCCTTTGTTTTTGGTTCATCTGTAAGTCTTTATTTACTAATTTCTTCCGGCCTGTTTGGTAAGTAATAAACGGTGTTAATGGCAATGAAAATAGTGTAATTTTGGTTAAAATCTTAATGGTCTTCTTGTTCAACTTCAATCATCTTATTTTCTTCATAATTCAACGCATTACCATTGGGAATGTGGATAGGTAGTTATGAAAATTTTTAAATAATAAAAATTCATTGTGATTAAAGTTTCATCACCATGGAAATGATATGGAACTTATAAAAAAATTATACACTATAAATCATTCCAATTACCCTCAGTTAGTACCATTAACGAAACGGTCGTTCATGTTTTCCTGTTTTTAAATGCTAATTTGGTCTTTATGTGAGGGTTGTTAATTGCCCATGTTAAGTAACTCAATTCAATTTGTTGTAATCATTTAGAAGTATCTACCAATCAGAAGCGGTACAAAAATTGACAAATTAATTTTTTTTAGGCCCTGGGCAATTGAACTTAGACATGTTGTACAATACCTCACTTGCTATCAATTTTTGAAATACAATAACATTCAAAAAGCAAACGTGACAAAATGATTACGGGTTCAAATCTTAATTATGATTCTTTATCTTATGACTTATAGTCTACTTTTAATGTGTGATGACATTTTGGTTAACTTAAAAGCTATTTTATTGTTCAAACAGTAAAAAAATGTTAGTAAATGAGTTTTATTGGAGAACAAATGAATTGTTGCAGGTGGGATTTTCATCACCAGCTGAATCTGGAATGATTTCTGACCTGGGCCTAACTTTAGCACAGGTATACATACTCCTGAACTGATAACTATTGGCCTAAATACCTGATGGGATAAACTGGGGTTTCCAATTATTTTTGCACTTAATTATTTGTCATCTTGAGCTGTTGTAAAAGCCCGTGACCCGACCCATTAAAAAATGGTCAAGGTTGTTAAATCTTAACAGGCCGGATAGGGATGGCAATTCGGTCCGAATCGAATCCGACCCTAGTCCGATTCGATCCAAGGAAAATAATCCGATTCGAGTCTGAGAAAAAAGTCATCTGACTCCGACTCCGACTTTACGAGTCCGAGTTAAAGACGGACCGGAGTTGGACCTTATTAAAAATCCGAGACACCGACCCTGAAGGACATCCAACTTTGAATTTGACTTTTACACTAATATTTTGTTTCCTTTAAAACTCTAAATGTGACTAATTCAAGCTATCTCTCATACTAATTGTAATTTTCGATTTCGAAAAACTACTTGGTATTTTTATTTAGATTAATGAATCAAGATAAGACAAATGAAATCAAGAGAAATTAAATACGCCAAATTAAAATACGAGAAAATTTTGTTAAATTTTAACAGTAGGATTATTTCCCTTGTTAAAATTGAATTCAAATTAAAGTGCATATTTTTGTTAAATTATATTTGAAAAATATATTTTGTAATTTATATGCTTTAAAATCATTACTACAATATCACGATACTGTTTGATAATAATCCGACTCCGTTGGAGATCCGAGAGTCCAAGTCGGGGCAAACTTGGAGTATGCATAATCCGACTCCGAGTGGAGGTGGACCGAAAACAAAAGTCCGACTATTATACGGAGCAAAGTCAGAGTATGTATAATCCGAGCTGAGTCCGACTCATTGTCATCCCTACAGGTCGACCCATAAAGAAAATTGGCGGGTCGAGGAGGGCTTTTAAGGGGTCATGAACTCATGATTAATACTAATACTTACAATATTTAGATCAATGTTGAATGTTGGTTCACCATAATTATAGTAATCTATTGTCAATATGATGAATTATGATATATACTAGTATAACTAGCTAATGTGTTAAATTGATGAATGACTTACCATTGCATTCACTTTCTATCATAAGTATGTTCAAGCTTGTTTAATGGGGTGAGTTGGGTTGGGTATAACGGGCTTTTGACCTGGCCCGATCTGTTAAGAAATTGAACATCCCGCCCCATTCAACACCTCTGATTGTGATCACACTTAGTTATGTTGTAGTATACTTACAATAATTCTGTTTTAGTTTGAGTAGTTGTTTCTAAACCCTTTTGGATTAGAGGGAGGCTGAGGGCGAGGGAAGGGCAATTGTGAATCGAATTCAGGATCTTTCTTAAAAGGTGGTACTTACTTTCCAACTGAGACAAAACCCGGTTCTCAAGTAGTTGTTTTTTAAGCCTTAGGATTGCGGAAAAATGACAAACGGAGCTTAAAAAGAACATGTGCATTTTATGATTTCGCTCCGCTAAATGGACACTACAACATAATTTGTTTTTTAGAAAGATATATTTAGCGACATTTAATTTAAATTTCACTACTTCAAATGTCTAATAGTATATATAATAGATTTAGTGACATTTATTACACCCTTTAGCAACACTCAGTTTGGCATTATTGTTGCTCTATGCAATGCCATATCTTATATCTTTCAAACTGAAAATCTTACACTACTTGCTTAACCCTGGCAAACAGTACTCAGTTTTTGGATCAATATTGACTATTGGAGCAATGATAGGTGCAATATTAAGCGGCAGGATTGCTGATCGTTTTGGAAGAAAAGGCGTAAGTTATTTCAATATCTCGATTGATGTTTAGTTCATATACTACGGCATCACATACTGTTTTCTTTCCATATTTTTCCCGCAGGCTATGGCATTCTCGGAACTTCTTTGCTTTGTAGGATGTCTTGCCATCGTATTTGCAAAGGTTTCAATTTTCTGCTTGTGTCATATAAGTATTTTTAGTTGATGGTCGAAAGATTGTACTTCCTTATATACTACTCTGCTGCTCCATCGCAACTAAATATTCCCACAAGCTAGTAAATATATTTGGTGCCCTCCTGTATTTTCCGCTTGTGTCATATACAGTCGAAACATTGTACTTCCACAAAGCTCCGTTCTGACTATCAATATTAAACTGTGTAACATATAGCACGGAAAAAATAGCAGTCAAATTGACTCAATAAGATGAGTGTTCGGTTTACCCTATACTAGTATTCTGCTGCTCATTCGCAACTAAATATTCCCATTAGCTAATTAACCTTCATACTTTATCTTATGATGTGAATCCCATTTTTCTGAAGGTGGCGTGGTTATTTGATACTGCAAGGCTATTGATTGGCGTTGGGATCGGAATTCTTTCTTATGCAGTGAGTACAGTATCTTAAACAGTCATTATGCTCGATTTAACATCGTGTAACAGAACCGGTATTCACCCGACTTTATAAACAGGTACCTGTGTATGTGGCCGAAATAACTCCTAAAAACCTTAGAGGGGTGTTTACAGCGGCCCATCAGGTTCTTTTCCGTAACCCAGTAATCCAATAAGGTAATATTATCAATTCATTGCTTACAGTTAGATGTACTAAATGGCAGCTGATGATTTGCTGTGGTGTATCCATGATGTGGCTTATTGGAACTATTATTCAGTGGCGCATCCTTGCTTTGATCGGTACTCGTTTCCTGAATCCCGAACTTTTCACTTAGTAGCAGGTTGTTCGGAATTACATCTTCTTGAGTGCGTTTCAGGGACTGTTCCGTGCATTCTGCAGCTTATAGGTTTATTTTTCATCCCGGAGTCCCCAAGATGGCTCGTAAGTAAGGATATATATATATTGTGGCAATCATGTTAATTCGACACAATTTTCATTTTGGTCCGTTTGTTTAAGTTTGTAACATTTTCTATGCTGTAATAGTCGTATGTTCCCTTTTTAATCTCATCTACAAACTCATTCTTCTTACTGGATGTCCGTAATTAGTTATTAACCCCTAACAGTCCTACCGAGTCCTACATTCTTGCCCCGGGATATGTTATATAACGTATTTGTAAAGTTGGAATGCACCGGATAATTGGTTATTACTCGCAGGCAAAAAATTCAAGATGGAAGGAATGTGAAGATGTTTTGACGTACCTTAGGGGACGACAGGCCAATATTTCACTTGAAGCTACAGAGATTAGGGTGATTCGCCCAGCGCAGATTTGAAATTCAATGAATTTTCCATAATGGGTGTCCTTAATTTGCATAGGATTGAATGAGTACGGCTCTTACCTGTTTCAGGAGTATACAGAAAGCCTTCAACACTTATCTGAAACGAAGTTTCTCGACCTGTTCCAAAAAGAATATACGCGTTCACTGATAGTAAGTTTCATAAAACATCAGCTGTCGTGCATCCATTTCTTCGTTCATCCACATTATGTGCTTTTTAACGAACTGCTCGAAATCTGATTCAGGTCGGAGTTGGGCTAATGGTGTTTCAACAATTTGGAGGTGTTAACGGAATTGCATTTTATGCAAGCTCTATATTTGAATCTGCAGGTACGTAAATGGTGTGTCACATGATTCGTTAATCGCCTCACGAATCATGAATCGAAAAGAGCAAATTTTGGTCAGTTTCAAGCTATTTTGACACATTTTGAGCGAGCTGTGAATTCAAAAGGCGAACTAACTAGCGAATTATGTTCACTTGCTCAGGTTTCTCAGGAAGAGTGGGGACATTAGCAATGGTTTCACTGCAGGTTTTGTGATCCAACTTATCAGTATTCTACACAAATTGTGCTGACTTCTAAGAAATTGCAACTGGTAATGACAGGTTCCTATGACAGTTGTGGGCACTCTTTTGATGGATAAATCTGGACGACGACCTCTTCTAATGGTTAGTATGTCGTTGAACATTAAATGCACACCAGTGTAACATAATTTCGCGTTTTGAATATGTGATTCGCTCAAAATGACACTGGTGCACAGTGCACACACGTGTTCCTATATTGTGAATCATGTCGAGGGCTCTAAAATCAGTCGTCAATTCAGATTTCGGCTGCTGGTACTTGCTTGGGTTGCTTCTTGACAGGCTTGTCATTTTTGTTCCAGGTTTAACTCTTCCCACTTTTTTCGCAGTTTCGAAAAGATCTTGATATATGAAAATTCATTATAAATCTCTTCATTTGCAGGATCTTCAAATGTGGAGTACTAAAGCTCCCTCTTTGGCACTCGCTGGAGTGTTGGTAAGACTCGATTTTCCTAGCCCCTGCATTAGTTTTCGCAAATCTTAACGAGTCTACTCAAAAACTTGCTTAAGATTGTAAGAAATCTAACCTCATTGAAACTCAGATCTAGTCTATTGTATAACTAACTGGCAATAGATAGATCATACGTACGCAATCTTATCTATGTTCATGTTTTCCCCTTATCAACTAGTTGGTTATACACGCATCTTTGAGCTAATAACTAGTTTCTATTTTCGTTTAGATGTTCTCGGCATCTTTCTCATTGGGCATGGGTGGTGTGCCATGGGTTATTATGTCGGAGGTACGACCTCTACCTATCTTATGTACAATCAAGAAGTTTAGTAGGTTATCATGCCATCATCTAAAGAAATTTGCATTTATATTGTAGATTTTTCCGATTAATGTCAAGGGTTTAGCTGGGAGTCTAGTAACGGTAGTAAACTGGCTCGGTTCGTGGATAGTTTCGTTTGCTTTCAACTTCCTAATGAGCTGGAGTTCCCCTGGTAATGAAAAGTATATCCTTGTTCTGAAGTTTATGAGTTACTGAGATAGATATTCTGAAAATCGAAATTTCGATAACAGGTACTTTCTTCATATTTTGTGCCATTTGTGGTTCAACGGTCGTGTTTGTTGCGATACTTGTACCGGAGACTAAGGGGCGCACCTTAGAGGAGATTCAAGCATCCATGACATTGGGTAGATAGATGACAGCTACTAGCTTCATTATTCATCCTCTGAATTGGGTTATATGCATATATGTCCTTTAACACAACTTGTTGAATGTTATAGTATACATTCCTAAGGCACTTATACTTTCTAATTTTAAATTAATATTCAATTTTTTTTTGGTGAATTACCTCCTATAGCAGGTCATCGGGTTGCCCGAGTTTACTCTAGGAAAATACCCCTCAAAGTTGGGATTATTCATGGTTAATCAATAGGTGGGATTATTGTAGGAAAATAATGAATAGTTAGGATTATTCTAGGTAATTTTTCCCAATTTAAAATCAATTACGTATTTTCAAACACAACCTTCTACAATTGTATCGGGATTTTTATGAATCAAATTACATACCATGTGATTTAGCAATGTTACTTGTAAACATACTACAATAATTTCAAATAAATGAAGTAGTACTATACAAAATCACATGTCATTTAGGTTTTAGTTTGGCATATACATCACAAAATCACATGATTAGTATACATAATTTACATGAATTTAGTTCCCAACACAAATTAACATTCACTCCCACCCAAATTTAATCATCATAATCTCATTAAACCCTCCAAATTACACTAATTAACTACCCATATAACAAAAACAAATCAATTCTCTAATCAACAATGGCAAACCCACCAAGTACACCTAAACAATCACCTTTGCTCAGCCCACCCATTCCAAAACCGAGGCTCGCTCCACAAGACCTTAGCCGGTGCTGCGAGCCTCGCAAACCTTCTACCAACCGGAACTGTCCTTATTTTTCAAGCACTAACCCCTACCTTATCCCAAACCGGCTCATGTCATACCATCAGCAAATACTTAACCATTGCACTTATCATAATATGTGCTTTAACCTGTTTTCTATCCTCCTTCACCGATAGTTTCGTAGGCCCAACGGGTAAGCTCTTTTATGGGATCGCTACCCCGAATGGGCTATACGTGATCAACGCAATTAGATGGGAGGACGACGAGCAAGAAATACGAAGAGAAGCTAAAGATATGAACAAGTTTAGTGTTAAGTTCATAGATTTTGTTCATGCATTTTTGTCATTAGTTGTGTTTTTGGTATTTGCAATAAATGATCCTTATGTGTTCAAGTGTTTTCTTGGGAATTTAGAAGATAATCAATGGATTAATACATTGATTTTGAATTTGCCTCTTGGAGTTGGAGCTTTGTCTAGTTTCTTGTTTGTTCTTTTTCCTACTAATAGAAGAGGGATTGGATATGCTGATCACAAAGATAGTAATTAGGTTTGTGTTTGATTATGTGAAGATTGGTTTTTATGCCCATGATTTATTTGTATTATAGTTGAAGACTTTGTAGGTATACAAGCAGCGGTGAATTCAAGATACTAATTTAAGGTGAGCTAAACATTCATCTCTACATGTGTACAGAACCAACTTAATTATTGTGTTTATTAATTTTACACAAGGAATAATATTGCAAAAGGAATAATATATAGTAGTCAAACAATGAAAACGACCAACGAATTCACGACAGTTAACTGAATAGTTGCAAATAGCGACGGAATAGTGAAAAAACAACAACGGTTTAATCTCGGATCGAACCGAAAGAAACCCGTATTACACCGGATAAAACCAGTCCGGTATCCGATCTTAAAATATTCAAAAATCCGATCTTTCGATTCAGTGCACATCCCTTATGTGAAATTGTTTGCCTATATTGGATATCCTGAGTGTTGTCAATTGCACCATTCCGAAATCTTTTTTGCCTAATCGACATAACAAGATTGCTACTATTTGATACTCATAATAAGGATACTGATTGAGATGGGATGGCCAGATGGGCGAGATTTGATACATCCCTGATGCCGAAGAAATTCATAGTCCGGAATTTGGTTATGCTTTAGTCTGGTGAATAATGGATTTGTATTAATTTATAAATGAGGGAAACACTTCTATTTATATATAATTTGACCATCTAATAAGCAAACAAAAATATTAAGAAATATTAAGATTATGGAAACTAAATCAGAATAATATAAAATATAAAATAAAATATTCTACTAATATTCTTCTTTCCTACACTCCCCCTCAAATTTGGTCTTGGGATCACCTACACCGAACTTGCCAAGTAATTTTCCTTCCTCACTTCTCTCGAATTAAAAGTTTGTGGCATCATCTTGTTTGTGAAATGTTTCAAAATTTTTTAATAAGATATACTTATATTTAAGTATAAATAAATAATGTCAAGTAAAATACGTGAATATAAGTGCGTAAGACGCGATAAATTGTTATCAAGGTTTGGCTACAAATAGCCTACACCTCACCTATCGGACTATTATTTGACTTTCATATCATAGATTTGCAACTCAACCAATTTATTATTTGAATACTTCTCTTTTATGGGATGGATTAAATTAGAATTTGCTAAGTAGAATATTATTAAGTTTACTTTTCTGATTTTATTTCACAAAGAAAATGCCAGAAGTACATTCCCTATTCCACAAATTTGCTTTATTTTTATTTTTAGTTCGTCTTATTAAATTTGTGTTACTTTTTTATTTAAACTACATTTATTTTTTTTTTCTCATATATCTATATATTTAGCTTACTTTTTCATCGCATCTATACATTTTCTGACTTTTCAATAATTTATCTATTTGTTCGTATTTTAAAAATATTCCATCAATTATTAATGGGCAATTTACATGGAACAGAGGAGGTAATAAGTAGGGGTGTGCATAAAAAACCGATCTGAAATATAGATCCGGATTATCCGGTTCTAGAAATAGGATAATTTACTCGTTTTTGCAAACCGGATAATCCGGATCGGGTACCTTGTTTTAAAAACGGATAGCGGATTCGGATCCATATCACATATTTTCTGAAATCGGGTATCCGGTATCCGATTTTATTTAATTAATTAATTAATTTATTTATTTTTGCTTTTGTCGTAAATAAAATGATAATAGTGTCTCTCAGCTAACGAATACTTATCATATTCCATTTGCAACTCAACCAATTTCTTATTTGAATACTTATTATCTTTTATTTCTAAACCCCTAATTTTCAATTCATTAATCTCGTTAAGTATAACACCTAATTCTTTAATCAACTCATTTCTTTCACTAATAACCTCATCTTGAAAATCTTTTTCCCTATCAATATAATTTTTGATTCTTTAACATAATAACCTGATTTTTCAAAATTTGCTTTTAACTAATCTCAATCTTTCTTCATTTCTTGCATCTTTATCTCTAATTCTTCCTTGGCTCTAGTGAATGACTATCGATACTACTTTATTTTCTGCCTTTTATAGAATGAAATATCTCTAATTATATATAATAAAAATTATAAAAATTAATATTAATAATTTTTGTATAGAGACGAATTAAATAAAATTTATTTGACTAAATTTTGATTTATAAATTAAACAAATCATAAAATAAGGACGAAGGAAAAATGAGTATTATTAATCCAATAGTAATGAATATAGGTTTACAAAAAAATTGGTCATACTTGAGTAATTATGAAAGTGATGACCCCACCAAAGAATAGTAATTACTAATTACTAATTACTAATTACTAATCACTAGTAGTATGCAAATGTAAACAAATTATTACTAATTACTAATTGGAAGATCACCGTTTATTTTGTTGATTTCTTGCAGGGCTAACGGCTTCTTGATTTTCTGTTCGTAATGACTCTAAGAATATCGGCCTCATCATTTCATTTTCGGCTTTTAAAGCCTGAAATTCTGACTCTACCCATAACCCATGCCAATTCAGCTTCCACTGATTCGAGGACCTTCAAAAGTATAGTCGTCGTTGATTCACGAAAAAGTCCGCCTGTTTTTGTTGCTGCCTTTTCTTTTGTTTTTGTTTTTCTTGGCATTTCTTGTTTTTACCCATTTTAAAAATAAACAAGATTTGATAATTCCGAAATAAACCCAAAGGAATGAACGAGATCTTTGAAATGGGTTTCTTTTGTACATGGAAATTGGTTTTTATAGCCAATTTATAGATGGTCGTTTGGGGTCAATTCTCAATGTTTTATGTTTTCAAAATATCTCGCTAAAAAATTAATTTAACGATATTTTACATCAACATATTTTATTTTTTATATGTGTCTTCAAAACTTTTATGAAATTTAGAAATGAAAATATCTAATCTAAATGGGAAAAACATTATAAAATAAAGAAAATACTATCTAATCTATTATGACAAAAATAATTAGAATTTATTAACAAATCACAATTTATATAATATTATAGTATTACTAAGTTTTATTTTTATATCCAAATTTAGTCATTCAAATATTTTATTTATTTAGCTTTTGCCTTAAAATACCTTTTAGAGTTTCCTTTTAAATTTAATAAAGATCAAGTTTACGAGTGCGTTAGTAGAAAAAATATCAAGTCATGTTCAAAAAAGAAATTGAATGAATTTATGATTCACTTAAATAAACTCAACCCAAATTCTGCTTGTTTGGAGTCATCTACATTTTTTGCTTGAATCAAGGTACTTTTTTCTAAAAAAACCCAATATAAGAATTAAAATATTGAATATCCGGTATCTGGTTTGGAGCTGGATATTCGAATTTAAAAGATTCGGATAATTGAATTTCCGGATCCAGATCGATTCGGTATCTGACTTTGAAAATCTACCCTAGTTAAGTATAAATAGAGAATGCTATTTTGAAGAGGAAAAAGACCTAACAGTTTTAAATCAATTAGAGTTAACAAAGTTTCAAATCAATTTAGGTGATAGAGATGAATTAATCGTAAGCGGACTTGGGCCCTACTCTTAAAACCATTTTAGCAAGGTAAGTAAACTCTTTTACTAATTACAATACATGTAATTCTTGGTTGATAGGTGATATCTCTATATCAAAACTCTACCCTTATGCTTCAAAACCCAAAACCCTTTTGATGATTTTGTTGAGCATAACCAAACAAACATGTAAATTTCCCAAATTTACTCTACTCCACCTAAACCAATTAGCAACACCCTACTTTGGCAGAACCTATCACTAATAGTAAAGGCTTCAATAGGTGTTTATTTTGGAAAAGCAAAACTCAATATTATTTAGGGACCCATATTCTATGTTGTGTTATTTATAAATGAACACGTGAATAAATAAACAACATAAACATAGTAAAACATTTTAAAATTAAATAATAAAATGCAACTGTGACCCATAAACCTAAAGACTACTTCTTTAAGGTTTCATCCTCAAATCAACGCGGATCTCCATCCTTTATCAATTTGGATGTAAAAGAAACTTTCGAAATTTATAATTACTTTAATTAGTAATTAAATACATAGTATAAACGATGCAACATTGATTGTAACTAAAATTAGAAGATATAAATCGATTCACCAATCGTAAACTTTATTCTAATTTGGGTCATACTAGTCACCATATGCAATGCATAATATCAAATATTATAAAAGATACAATTATTTTAAAATCACAATATTAAAATAAAATACATGCAATTAAAACATGAACAACTTAATAGTATTAATCATATTAATAAGAATAAGCAATAACATAATCAAATAAATCAACCATTTTAATAATTAAAGCAAAAATTAGTGTATAGACTTATTTATGTGTAATTTAATCAAATTAAAGACACCCATTACTTAATTATATTAATCACATTAATAGAATTAAGCAATTACTAACTAAATAAATTAATTAGAATAAATATTATAATAATAACTATTTATGTGCAATTAATCAAATTAAAACACCCCCTCACTTAATTTTCATTAATCATATTAATAAAATTAAGTGACAACTAATTTAGTGTGTGCTTTAATTCTCAATTAAACCACCATCAATACATTTATGAAATTAATCAACTATGAATTTAATTAAATTAAAATATTTTACCACTTTAATTATTTTATTCAATTATAAATTTAATGTGGAATTAACTCTTATTAATTATAAGGTAATTAAAGTTGCTTTTATTGGATTAAATAGGAAGGAAGAATAAAATTTTAAAAAAAATTATGCTTCCTTTCCATCTGTTCATCACGCATCAATGGTAGGCTTGCAACACTTGACAAACAACCATTTAATACCCGACCCAATCCACTGGGAGCTTTCCCACTGTGAACTCACTCTTGGTACGCCACCATGGCCACTGCAATGGCCTTTTCTTCCCCCTTTTTTTTGTTTATTCGGAAAAAAAAAATTGGAAATATTTGGGGCAAAATTGAACATCACATGCTCAATTATAGGGTCAATAATAACAGGAAAAACACTCAATTATGAATTAATCTTGTTTTGTTGATGATAATTGTAAAATTTCACAAATTTAAACAAATATAATCAAATTGGAGAAAAACTTAGAGTTCTTTATCTCGAAAATGAAATTCGGCTACATTGTTCAAATTACTACCCCAATTAACAATCAAATTGTTAGAGAAAGCAATTCAAACAAAGAAGGAATCAATTTTCTAACCAAAATCATGCCAAAAATCAAATTTTTGATGTTTGATTTTCAAAAATTGGGGAATTTCGAGAGGTTTTTTTTTAAATGAAATAAATAATCCGAAATTAACAAATAAAATACACTGATTTTATTTATTATTTGTTAATTTCATGAACTACTTTATGCATCCAATACATCAAAATAATCCAATTCATTCCATATACAAAAAGAAATGAACTTTGAATAATTAAAATCAAATTTTAATCGTATACTTTTAATCCAAAATAATTAAAATCATATTTTAATCAAGCAGTTTTAAGCCACATTTTAACCTCCCCTAATTGAATCAAAATAATAAATTTTATCATAATCATATTATAATAATGCAAGAGGCTAACTGATACCACTGTAGGAAAATAGATGCGTATAGCGGAATTGCAAGAAACTATTTCTTAACATCAAAATAGAATCGCATGCATATCATAATATGAATTATCAGATATAGAAGAATATCATACCCTTGATGCGTGAATTCCACGTTATATAATCGGATATGAAATATACCAAAAAGAGATAATAGAACGTCAAATGTCGTTCCTCTAATGTTGGTCCACAAGCATCGAACGGATCACCACGCATGCTAGTGCAGAATAAGAACAACTCATTTTCTCATTGCTTTTAAGGTGAAGAATATGAGTATGTAGAGAATACTAGAAATGAGAAAGCTTATCTAAAAAGATGAACAAAGTGCATCTATTTGTACACAATGTATCATCTCTTCATACTCAAAGCATAAGAAAAATTTTAGTCAAGGAAATACCATACATGACGGATTCAAAGGCCAAAGCACATGAAATCCTAAACATCCTCTTAAGCTCAACATATATCATTCGACATAATTTCTTCCTAAGAGAAATGCCATGAGACATGGGTTGAAAACACTTCTTAAAGTTATCCATTTTAACTTATCAAAGATATTATCAACATAAGCTCTTTGACAAAGTTCAACCATCCATCTAAATCTATCTCTATAAAAATCGGATGTCCAAAATGTACGAAACCTCTCCGAGATAATTTATAAAAGAACAACTATTATGTCAAGCCTTTTAACATACTCGAATATCGATGCATTGTTCCTTATAATCAATATGTCACCACATACAATACTAAGAAAAACAACAAACTCACACTATCATTCTTGCATACACAAGACTCTTTCGAATTTTTTAGAAGAAACAAAACTATTTGTTTACCTCTTAAAAACGAATATCCCTACTCCTGGATGTTTGCTTCAGTTCACTTATGAATTTCTAAAGCCTAAATATCTTCCTAGAGCTTTTAGAAGGTACAAAGCCATTAGTTTGTGTCATAATATACACATCCTCTTCTAAATCACCATTTAGAATGTTGGTATTCACATTCATTTGTCTAATCTAGTGCTTTATGAGTTAACACATTAACCCAAAGTTATAATACCACAATTTCAAAACTAAATAAGCATTAATTTAGTCTACTATTTAGTAAAGCATAAAATCCAAAACCAAAATCAAACCAAAGTATCCATCACTTTGAATTGGTTATGTTACAACAAAAATTACAATTCCAATCTTGTCTGAAGTTGGTGATGTAGGAAAATAGATGCGTATAGCGGAATTGCAAGAAACTATTTCTTAACATCTAAATAGAATCGCATGCATATCATAATATGAATTATCAGATATAGAAGAATATGATACCCTTGATGCGTGAATTCCACGTTATATAATCGGATATGAAATATACCAAAAAGAGATAATAGAACGTCAAATGTCGTTCCTCTAATGTTGTTCCACAAGCATCGAACGGATCACAACGCATGCTAGTGCGGAATAAGAAAAACTCATTTTCTCATTGCTTTTAAGGTGAAGAATATGAGTATGTAGAGAATACTTGAAATGATAAAGCTTATCTAAAAAGATGAACAAAGTGCATCTATTTGTACACAATGTATCATCTCTTCATCTACTCATAACATGTAACCTTTACATGTATTGATGATGATTAAATAAGTATGTTTTAATTCCTAATTAAAACACACAATTAAACCACTAGTAACTCTTCACATTTCAAGTAACACTTATGATGATTAAGTACATGTTTTAATTCACAATTAAACATATATTCAATATATGTATAACTCCTCATAGTTTAAGTATCCAATGATCATCTTATGTTCTTGGTGTAAATAATATCCGATCGATTACTTATATGTGTGACCTCATAGGACCCGATTATAATAGTAGTAAAGTAATCATATTAGAAACATATCATAGTTGATTTCTAGCAAAACACTATGACCACCTAAAATAAACGAATGTATTTTATCTTCTAAAGCACTTACTTAGTCAAGTGAAACCCAAATCCGAAATTCAAGAGATTAGATAAGGAAAATATAGAATCAAGAATGGGAAAAAATAATAGCCACCCCTTTTTTTTGGAATTCCTTCACTTTCGGATTTTTTTTTTCTTTTTGTTAATATTGAAAGTTGAGGTATAGTTAATTAATTGTGTTATTAAATTTATGACCCGTTTTTAATTTTTTTTTATACTTCTTCTAAGGAGCCTTGTACATCAAGTAAGTGACATCTTAGTGTTTTATACTTCTTCTAAAGAGCCCTGTACATCAAGTAAGTGACAACTTAGTGTTTAATGTGAAACTTATAAAACTAATGAGAGTTTTAAAATTAATTTTTTAGAATATTTTATTTCTTCTATATTTTTAAAAAATTTTATTTGAATTTCTGTATTTTAAAATAAAAATTTTTCAACATTGACAAATAAAAAGAAATGATTAAAGTACATTTTAATATTATTTTGAGTCTGTTAGGTCTTTTTCCTCTTCAAAATAGCATTCTCTATTCATACTTAACTAGGGTAGATTTTCAAAGTCAGATACCGAATCGATCTGGATCCGGAAATTCAATTATCCGAATCTTTTAAATTCGAATATCCAGCTCCAAACCAGATATCGGATATTCAATATTTTAATTCTTATATTGGGTTTTTTTAGAAAAAAGTAGCTTGATTCAAGCAAAAAATGTAGATGACTCCAAACAAGCAGAATTTGGGTTGAGTTTATTTGAGTGAATCATAAATTCATTCAATTTCTTTTTTATCATGACTTGATATTTTTCTTGTAAATTTGGATATAAAAATAAAACTTAGTAATACTATAATATTATATAAATTGTGATTTGTTAATAAATTCTAATTATTTTTGTCATAATAGATTAGATAGTATTTTCTTTATTTTATAATGTTTTTCCCATTTAGATTAGATATTTTCATTTCTAAATTTCATAAAAGTTTTGAAGACACATATAAAAAATAAAATATGTTGATGTAAAATATCGTTAAATTAATTTTTTAGCGAGATATTTTGAAAACATAAAACATTGAGAATTGACCCCAAACGACCATCTATAAATTGGCTATAAAAACCAATTTCCATGTACAAAAGAAACCCATTTCAAAGATCTCGTTCATTCCTTTGGGTTTATTTCGGAATTATCAAATCTTGTTTATTTTAAAATGGGTAAAAACAAGAAATGCCAAGAAAAACAAAAACAAAAGAAAAGGCAGCAACAAAAACAGGCGGACTTTTTCGTGAATCAACGACGACTATACTTTTGAAGGTCCTCGAATCAGTGGAAGCTGAATTGGCATGGGTTATGGGTAGAGTCAGAATTTCAGGCTTTAAAAGCCGAAAATGAAATGATGAGGCCGATATTCTTAGAGTCATTACGAACAGAAAATCAAGAAGCCGTTAGCCCTGCAAGAAATCAACAAAATAAACGGTGATCTTCCAATTAGTAATTAGTAATAATTTGTTTACATTTGCATACTACTAGTGATTAGTAATTAGTAATTAGTAATTAGTAATTACTATTCTTTGGTGGGGTCATCACTTTCATAATTACTCAAGTATGACCAATTTTTTTGTAAACCTATATTCATTACTATTGGATTAATAATACTCATTTTTCCTTCGTCCTTATTTTATGATTTGTTTAATTTATAAATCAAAATTTAGTCAAATAAATTTTATTTAATTCGTCTCTATACAAAAATTATTAATATTAATTTTTTATAATTTTTATTATATATAATTAGAGATATTTCATTCTATAAAAGGCAGAAAATAAAGTAGTATCGATAGTCATTCACTAGAGCCAAGGAAGAATTAGAGATAAAGATGCAAGAAATGAAGAAAGATTGAGATTAGTTAAAAGCAAATTTTGAAAAATCAGGTTATTATGTTAAAGAATCAAAAATTATATTGATAGGGAAAAAGATTTTCAAGATGAGGTTATTAGTGAAAGAAATGAGTTGATTAAAGAATTAGGTGTTATACTTAACGAGATTAATGAATTGAAAATTAGGGGTTTAGAAATAAAAGATAATAAGTATTCAAATAAGAAATTGGTTGAGTTGCAAATGGAATATGATAAGTATTCGTTAGCTTGAGAGACACTATTATCATTTTATTTACGACAAAAGCAAAAATAAATAAATTAATTAATTAATTAAATAAAATCGGATACCGGATACCCGATTTCAGAAAATATGTGATATGGATCCGAATCCGCTATCCGTTTTTAAAACAAGGTACCCGATCCGGATTATCCGGTTTGCAAAAACGAGTAAATTATCCTATTTCTAGAACCGGATAATCCGGATCTATATTTCAGATCGGTTTTTTATGCACACCCCTACTTATTACCTCCTCTGTTCCATGTAAATTGCCCATTAATAATTGATGGAATATTTTTAAAATACGAACAAATAGATAAATTATTGAAAAGTCGGAAAATGTATAGATGCGATGAAAAAGTAAGCTAAATATATAAATATATGAGAAATAAAAAATGAATGTAGTTTAAACAAAAAAAGTAACAAAAAAGTAACACAAATATATAGATATATGAGAAATAAAAAATGAATGTAGTTTAAACAAAAAAAAGTAACACAAATATATAGATACATGAACAACATGGATTGCAAATGAGGTTAATTGATGGCTACATTCCCTTATATTCCAGAAAGTAAAAAAACTATAAATCACCCAATAACTAACAATGATGCCAGAAGCTAGATTCCAAATTAAAGATTGGAGTTAGTTATACATTATAATTGTAGCTGAGTATGGTAAATATTACTCCCTTCGGTTTTTTTTTCCATTTACTTTTTGCACAATTTTAAAAATAAATTTTAAACCTCAATATCTGTAATTACCATAATAAAAATTTATAAAAAATACATAATAACAAAGTATGCATTAAAAGAAAATCTCACATAGACATATTTTATCATCCTCATATGTATCAAAAATATAAATTAATCAAATTTCTCTCTCCTTAAGGTGGAATATTTCAAATGGGAAGAACATTAGAAGACGAAAAGAGTTGTATATTTGACAACCTAGACAATGTTTTAATAAAACATTGTATATATAATTAAAAAACTCGGAACATATCCGGTTATACAAATATCTCGATTCTTATTCGATATCCGATTTAACAACTAAACATCTATTCCAAATTATTCAATTTTCAAAAATCAAATAAACTATACATCCAATTTTTTTAAATCGTATACAAGATATTTTGGATCTTATATTTTTGTACCTCCCTAATTTTATTGCTTGTATTATAAACTAAGTATCTAACCCCATTATATATTGCCTTCAATTTACGATGACTCAATATTTTTTCTAGTAATTCATTCATTTATACGCTTATCTTTCTTAAATTTACAAGAAAAATTACATCAATTTTTTAAATATATAGGATAGACATAGGTAACAAAACACATTTAAAGAATCTGACCCAAAATTTAGCAAAAGTATTGTATAAATTAGTCTATAATTTTTTAGTATACACCAACTTAAAAATAGCAAATATTTTTCATTGATTGTACTAATCAAATGAAAAATATACTATTTTTATACCTTTTAATTTAATACACACTAAAATAGTATCAAGCAAGTACATACTAGAGTTCCAAAATTTGACCACTTGTTACTCCAATTTCCAAATAAAATGTGATACTTTGATACAACCCCTATATAAAAAAGAATAAAACTCCCAAAAAAATGTAACCTCTAAATTTATGACTGTATTATATGATGGACTTAATATATATGTATTTTGTATATATAACAACTATTATCCATATGTTATTCGTATTCTTTTTTTTTCTCAACCATCTCAATATCAGAGAGAATTAAAGTGAGAATATTAAGTTCGTCACTATAGAGAATTCGTATTAATATGGAATTTGAGATGAGAGTTGAGAAGTAGTATAGTTTATTATATTGAAAGTAATGAACTGTACTACTTTCCAATCTCATCTCAAAACCATATAGTTTCATCATCATTTCAAAATGGGTAAAAAAAAAACAAAAAAATAGAATAGGAAAAAAATCCGAGTTGTTCGTCGAACAACCCCGAGGATAAACTGTGCTTTGGAAGGTCATTGAATCTTTGGAGGCTGAGTTGACATGGTCCGAGTCAGAAGTGTTAATGCAAGTGCCAAAACACTTAATATTGATGATGAATTTAGTCACTTAGTTGAACATGCCTTAGCTTGTACTTTGGAGAATTACAATGAGGATGTGTCAAGTGTAAGTGAATTAAGGTTTTGATCAATACACGAGGTGCATAACATGGGAAGTGAAGTGCTCACTCAAGGCAACAAAGGGAAAAAGTCAGCAGGTAGGCTTGACTGTTTGTGCTCGTTCGAGCGGATATATGCTCGTCCGAGCGTGGGATCAGAAAGCAAGCAGTGTGCAGCAGGGGGGCCTGCTTGTTCGAGCAAATGCTGGCTCGTTCGAGCAGGGTAGTCCAGCAGCCATCTTTTCGGATTCCTTTGCTGTTTTTTGGTATGTTAATTAGCTTTGAAGTGGTGTAACTTCTTGGTTAATTACTTGTTTATTGTGTTGTTTATGAGCTATGTTTATTAGCATAGTTATTGGGATGTTACATGTGGTTTAATGGTGATAAATGTGTCACTCTATGAATGACACTCAACTTCACCTATAAAAGGGAGTATCATTCATAGAGATGAGATCACCAAAAAACACACACTTGTTGGGAGGGCTTTAGCATTGTAAGAAACTTGAGAGTGTTCTATCATTACTTTAGTATTTTGAAGATCTTAAGAGATTGTTCTTAAGATAGAGAGGTTTATTATAAGTGTATTGTTGAATCATTATAATAAAACATCATTTGAGGGGGAGGTATCAAAGATACCTCTTTTGCATTATTTTTCATTGTGTTATCATTTGTTGAACCTCGATTGTGACATCCGTTTTCAAGAAGTTCAGGCGTTAAAGGCTGAAAATGAAGTGGTATCGATATTCTTGGAGTCATTGACAAGAGAGAAGGAAGAAGTTAAAAATGAAGAAAAATGATAACATTTACAACAAAAATGGGGAAGAAATTGAAGGAGGATAGATAGACTTTGGAGGTTTTAGGGTTTGTTTGTGAAAGAGAGAAATGGGAAATGAGGCGAAATAATACAGGATGTTTTATCCGCAGGCAAAACCGCTACTTCATTAAGCGATTTACTAGAAAACAAAAAATAAAAAAAAATATTTTACCAAAACCGCTACTTGAAGTGGCGGATTGGTCTTTAATACAAAAAAAAATAAAAATAATTGCCAAGGCCCAAAACCGCTACTTCAAGTAGCGGTTTGGGTATTTACCTAAAAAAAAAATTTCTTAGCCTCGACGGGACAAAAACGCTACTTGAAGTAGCAGTTTAGTGCAAGAAGCTTATTTTCTAAAATACTTTGAGAGGCACCTATTTTCTAAAATACTTTGGAAATTAAGCTTAAAAAAAAATGTTCGATGAAAAGACTTAAGATGAAGAATCAAACAATGAAGAAATGAAGAATAACACTGACACTGACACTGACAATGACAATAACACTAACAATAATACTCTAAAGTTCAATATAATATTTTCAAGTTGATGAACTAAACTTCAATTCGTTACAAATGAAGGTGAATTGAACTTAAGAGTAATCTTTTTATTATTCTATTAATATAGGGGTTGTATAAATTTTTTTTCCCCAATTTCATTCTATAGACGTAGGGGTAGTATAAAAATATATACTAGAATATTTTGGGCTTAATAGTTTTAATTTGTAGTTTTTGTGAAGTTACACTATCGAATTTTATAATACTTAAAACAATAATACAAATAAAGATTGTGAAATGTGAATGTGCATTAATCAAAATATTTTGTTTAGTGTAATTAAGTAGAGCTAATATATATATTCAACAAATATCGCACACAAATGAAAAAATATTTTAAAAATAAGAAAAGCTATATTCATCAAGTTGTACTCGAGCATTTTATCTTCTAAAGCACTTATTTAGTCAAGTATATAAAGTAAATTACCTAACAAAGAAAATCAGCAAACATATTACACATAATACTCTAAAAGACCTAATTGCACGAAACATAGTGAAACAAAAAGTAATATTCGTATGAAATTAAGAATATACTCCCTATGTTTTCTTGATTTGACGCAAAGAAAAAGTTAGTGTTTTTTATAGAAAAAAATAAATAATGATAATAAATAAATAGAGAGAACAAATTTTGTGGATGACACTAAAACGATATTAAAATGTATGTATGAGATTAAAAAAAAAGTAATGGACAATTATTGTCCAAAAATAAAAATGATGCAAATTAAGTAAGACAGATCAAAGTAGAAATGATGTTAATTGAGTGAGACGAAGAAAGTATGAATTAATGAATATCAAAGAGCAGGGGTGCACAAGGTCCGGTTTGGTCTGGAAATTTTCCAGACCGGACCGGACCGGACCAGACCGTTCTACAACGGTTTGGTCTGGTTTGGTTTACGGTTTTTTATTTTTATATTTTTTCCAAATTAATATATGTTTTATGAAAATATTTCGCACTTGCATCAACATTATTCAAGTATATATTACTATATAAAAATAATAATAGCTCAAAATATCTAGGTAGAAATCTGTTTTTTATAAAAAAAAATTATGGTTTTTGGTCAAAATACGGTTTACGGTATGGTCTGGTCTGAAAAATTTTAAAATCGGGACCAGACCGTAAACCATAATTTTTTTGAAAAAAAACCAAACCAGACCATTTAGACCGTAGACCAGACCAAATACTTAAATTACGGTTTGGTCCGGTTTGGTTTACGGTTTACACAAAACTTTGTTCAGCCCTATCAAAGAGTAGACAAAAGTGAAAACGTCACAGTAGTCTACTAATCTAGTGCTTTATGAGTTAACACATTAACCCAAAGTTATAATACCACAATTTCAAAACTAAATAAGCATTAATTAGTCTACTATTTAGTAAAGCATAAAATCCAAAACCAAAATCAAACCCCAAGTATCCGTCACTTTGAATTGGTTATGTTACAACAAAAATTACAATTCCAATCTTGTCTGAAGTTGGTGATGTAGGAAAATAGATGCGTATAGCGGAATTGCAAGAAACTATTTCTTAACATCTAAATAGAATCGCATGCATATCATAATATGAATTATCAGATATAGAAGAATATGATACCCTTGATGCGTGAATTCCACGTTATATCATCGGATATAAAATATACCAAAAAGAGATAATAAAACGTCAAATGTCGTTCCTCTAATGTTGTTCCACAAGCATCGAACGGATCACCACGCATGCTAGTGCGGAATAAGAAAAACTCATTTTCTCATTGCTTTTAAGGTGAAGAATATGAGTATGTAGAGAATACTAGAAATGATAAAGCTTATCTAAAAAGATGAACAAAGTGCTTCTATTTGTACACAATGTATCATCTTTTCATCTACTCATAACATGTAACCTTTAGGGGGTGCTTGGTATGGGATTTTTAAGGGTTTGGTAATGGAATGAATTAGCCCAATCCCTTATAGTTTGTTTGGTATGAAAAATTAGAAACCCAATCCATTACCTACAAATAACCCATTCCCCTCAAATGTTTCAGCCCATTACGGAGAGGTAACACTTTGTTTCCCTTATATGGTAAACAAGTGTTATACCAAACACCAAATAACCATAACCTATACCTTTACCCTTACTCCTCTTTATCAATTCCCTTTCCATTACATTTTTTCTTCCAATACCAAACACCCCCTTAATGTATTGATGATGATGAAATAAGTATGTTTTAATTCCTAATTAAAACACACAATTAAACCACTAGTAATTCTTCACATTTCAAGTAACACTTATGATGATTAAGTACATGTTTTAATTCACAATTAAACATATATTCAATATATGTATAACTCCTCATACTTTATCCAATGATCATCTTATGTTCTTGGTGTAAATAATATCCGATCGATTACTTATATGTGTGACCTCATAGGACCCGATTATAATAGTAGTAAACTAATCATATTAGATACAGATCATAGTTGGTTTCTAGCAAAACACTATGACCACCTAAAATAAACGAATGTATTTTATCTTCTAAAGCACTTATTTAGTCAAGTGAAAAACCCGAATGCGAAATTCAGTAGATTAGATAAGGAAAATATAGAATCAAGAATGGGAAAAATAATAGCCACCCCTTTTTTTGGAATTCCTTCACTTTCGGATTTTTTTTTTCCTTTTTGTTAATATTGAAAGTTGAGGTATAGTTAATTAATTGTGTTATTAAATTTATGACCCGTTTTTAATTTTTTTATATTCTTCTAACGAGCCTTGTACATCAAGTAAGTGACAACTAAGTGTTTTATACTTCTTCTAAAGAGCCTTGTACATCAAGTAAGTGACAACTTAGTGTTTAAAGTGAAACTTATAAAACTAATGAGAGTTTTAAAATTAATTTTTTAGTATATTTTATTTCTTCTCTATTTTAAAATAAAAATTTTCAACATTGACAAATAAAAAGAAATGAATAAAGTACATTTTAATATTATTTTGAGTCTGTTAGGTCTTTTTCCTCTTCAAAATAGCATTCTCTATTCATACTTAAATAGGGTAGATTTTCAAAGTCAGATACCGAATCGATCTGGATCCGGAAATTCAATTATCCGAATCTTTTAAATTCGAATATCCAGCTGAATCCAAACCAGATACCAGATATTAAAGAAGCCCATTACTTAATTATATTAATCACATTAATAGAATTAAGCATTTACTAACTAAATAAATTAATTAGAATAAATATTATAATAATAACTATTTATGTGCAATTAATCAAATTAAAACACCCCCTCACTTAATTTTCATTAATCATATTAATAAAATTAAGTGACAACTAATTTAGTGTGTGCTTTAATTCTCAATTAAACCACCATCAATACATTTATGAAATTAATCAACTATGAATTTAATTAATAAATTAAAAATTTTTACCACTTAATTATTTTATTCAATTATAAATTTAATGTGGAATTAACTCTTATTAATTATAAGGTAATTAAAGTTGCTTTTATTGGATTAAATAGGAAGGAAGAATAAAATTTTTAAAAAAATATGCTTCCTTTCCATCTGTTCATCACGCATCAATGGTAGGCTTGCAACACTTGACAAACAACCATTTAATACCCGACCCAATCCACTGGGAGCTTTCCCACTGTGAACTCACTCTTGGTACGCCACCATGGCCACTGCAATGGCCTTTTCTTCCCCCTTTTTTTTGTTTATTCGGAAAAAAAAAATTGGAAATATTTGGGGCAAAATTGAACATCACATGCTCAATTATAAGGTCAATAATAAAAGGAAAAACACTCAATTATGAATTAATCTTGTTTTGTTGATGATAATTGTAAAATTTCACAAATTTAAAACAATATAATCAAATTGGAGAAAAACTTAGAGTTCTTTATCTCGAAAATGAAATTCGGCTACATTGTTCAAATTACTAGCCCAATTAACAATCAAATTGTTGGAGAAAGCAATTCAAACAAAGAAGGAATCAATTTTATAACCAAAATCATGCCAAAAATCAAATTTTTGATGTTTGATTTTCAAAAATTTGGGAATTTCGAAAGGTTGTTTTTTTAAATGAAATAAATAATCCGAAATTAACAAATAAAATACACTGATTTTATTTATTATTTGTTATTTTCATGAACTACTTTATGCATCCAATACATCAAAATAATCCAATTCATTCCATATACAAAAAGAAATGAACTTTGAATAATTAAAATCATATTTTAATCAAGCAGTTTTAATCCACATTTTAACCTCCCCTAATTGAATCAAAATAAATAAATTTTATCATAATCATATTATAATAATGCAAGAGGCTAACTGATACCATTGTAGGAAAATAGATGCGTATAGCGGAATTGCAAGAAACTATTTCTTAACATCAAAATAGAATCGCATGCATATCATAATATGAATTATCAGATATAGAAGAATATCATACCCTTGATGCGTGAATTCCACGTTATATAATCGGATATGAAATATACCAAAAAGAGATAATAGAACGTCAAATGTCGTTCCTCTAATGTTGGTCCACAAGCATCGGACGGATCACCACGCATGCTAGTGCAGAATAAGAAAAACTCATTTTCTCATTGCTTTTAAGGTGAAGAATATGAGTATGTAGAGAATACTAGAAATGAGAAAGCTTATCTAAAAGATGAACAAAGTGCATCTATTTGTACACAATGTATCATCTCTTCATACTCAAAGCATAAGAAAATTTTAGTAAAGGAAGTACCATACATGATGGATTCAAAGGCCAAAGCACATGAAATCCTAAACATCCTCTTAAGCTCAACATATATCATTCGACATAATTTCTTCCTAAGAGAAATGCCATGAGACATGGTTGGAAACACTTCTTAAAGTTATCCATTTTACTTATCAAAGATATTATCACATAAGCTCTTTGACAAAGTTCAACCATCCATCTAAATCTATCTCTATAAAATCGGATGTCCAAAATGTACGAACCTCTCCGAGATAATTATAAAAGAACAACTATTATGTCAAGCCTTTTAAATACTCGAATATCGATGCATTGTTCCTTATAATCAATATGTCACCACATACAATACTAAGAAAAACAACAAACTCACACTATCATTCTTGCATACACAAGACTCTTTCGAATTTTTTAGAAGAAACAAAACTATTTGTTTACCTCTTAAAAACGAATATCCCTACTCCTGGATGTTTGCTTCAGTTCACTTATGAATTTCTAAAGCCTAAATATCTTCCTAGAGCTTTTAGAAGGGTACAAACGCCATTAGTTTGTGTCATAATATACACATCCTCTTCTAAATCACCATTTAGAGAATGTTGTATTCACATTCATTGTCTAATCTAGTGCTTTATGAGGTAACACATTAACCCAAAGTTATAATACCACAATTTCAAACTAAATAAGCATTAATTTAGTCTACTATTTAGTAAAGCATAAAATCCAAAACCAAAATCAAACCAAAGTATCCATCACTTTGAATTGGTTATGTTACAAACAAAAATTACAATTCCAGTCTTGTCTGAAGTGGGTGATGTAGGAAAATAGATTGCGTATAGCGCGAATTGCAAGAAACTATTTCTTAACATCTAAATAGAATCGCATGCATATCATAATATGAATTATCAGATATAGAAGAAATATGATACCCTTGATGCGTGAATTCCACGT
>CM025921.1:15282441-15314884 GCA_000753965.2 Amaranthus hypochondriacus | reverse complement strand
CATAGTAACTCTTTAATATTTGTGCCCATGCAATGGTAGCAAGTAAATCAGAACGGAGGAAGTACTAATTTAATACTTCCTTTTATTTTAGTTGCACCATTGAATTTTGTACATTTTTTTAGGGGTCATCAAATTAGTATGATAAAAGTAGAGATGATGTATAATTGATGGTGATATGTGGGGTAGAAATAAAAAAATATTATAAGTAGATAGTGGTTGTGACTTGTGGGTATATTAAATAATTGGAAAAATTACCTAGAATAATCCAAACTATTCATGATTTTCCTACAATAATCCCACCTATTGATTAACCATGAATAATCCCAACTTTGAGGGGTATTTTCCTTGAGTAAACTTGGGTAACCCGATGACCTGCTATAGTAGGTAATTCACCAAAAAAATAAGTTAAATATTAATTTAAAATTAGAAAATATTTTTGAAAATTTACATAAAAAATTCTAAATAATAAAAAAAATCATAAATTTTTTATGAATATTTTTTTAACATTTTTTTCAAAATTTTATTTTAATTTATCTTTTTTTTAAAAAAAATAAAACTTGCTATAGCAAGTCATCCGATCACCGGGTTTACTCTAGGAAAATGCCCCTCAAAGTTGAGATTATTCATGGTTAATCAATAGGTGGGATTATTGTAGGAAAATCATGAATAGTTTGGATTATTCTAGGTAATTTTTCCTAAATAATTAATGGGATGATATATGATTGATGGTGATAGTGGGGTAGGAATAAAGTGAGGATAAAATAAGTAGATTATTTTTGCCAAAAATAGTAATGTTGCAAGTAATATAAAACTTCCAAAAAGGGTAAGTGTTGCAAGTAAAATGGAACGGAGGTAGTACTTCCTCCGTTCCAATATAGTTGCAACTCGCAACATAAGAAAAACAAGCACTATTCACTCATCACCCTTAATTTATAATTAATAAGTAATCTATAAGTTAAAACATAGTCAAGTGAGATCCTGTTTAATTCGTCTCAACGTAAAGATTATTAATATCAAATTTTAATAATTTTATAATTTATAATATACATAATATAGATATTAAGGATTGAATTAGTGCATTGAATTGCGTGAAAATATAACAAATGTTGCAAGTATTTTGGAACGGAGGTAGTATATTTAATTGTGTATAATTAAAAGGAAAATTTGATATTAAACGTACGAACTGTGCCTCATTTGGTTATAAACGTTTGAACTTTCGTTTATTTTTTAGAGGCATGAACTTTGGGGGTCATCCCCTGAGAAAGATACGGAGGCATGATATCAAAATTCAACATGCAATAGGTCATCCGTATCTTTCTTAGCGGATGGCCCCCAAAGTTCATGCCTCTAAAAAATAAACGAAAGTTCGAACGTTTATAATCAAATGAGGCAAAGTTCGTACGTTCAATATCAAATTTTCCTAATTAAAATTATAAAAAATAGATATTAACATAGTTTATCTTAAGATGAATCAAACAATATCTCATTTCACTATATTTTAATTTAAAAATTAAGAATAAATTACAAATTAAAAATCTTAATAAATAATATTCAAAAATTAAATAAAACATTTAAAAAGGAACAAATAGCGTATTATTTTAATATCACCATCTAACTATTTATTCCTTCAATGGAATCGTAGTATTGTATTTTGATTAATTCGACAATCTTTTATATAATATGGGGGCGGAATAAAAGATTTTAGAGCCTGTTTAATTTTCATAAATTTTAAAAAATGGGGCCTTTTAATATTTTAAAAGAAAAAACTTCTTAGACCAACATAAAACCTCAACTTAATTTTTATTTTATTAATATTGATTTTATGAAATAAGAATCAAGTTGTTAATATTGAATTTTCATCTCTAATTTTAAAAAAAGAGAAAAATAGCAATAGATTGATGGTTTATTGGCTTATAATAAAAAGAATAAAAGTTGAAAGGATTAAAAAATTTAGAAATAAAATGTTGATTATTTTTAAATTAAGCCGGTGATAATTGATGTTTGAGGAATGAATAAAAATTACATGATGTAAGAAATAATATTAGAAAATTAAAAAATTATTTTGGAAAGTATTAAAAAAGGAGGGAAAAAAATATAATCAACAACATTTAAACCTATGACCCTTGAAATATTAAGTAAAACTCCAACTAACTTCTCAACCTCAATACTATCTTATTATAGTATGATTTTTTTTATATAAGGCTCTTTAGGTTTGGAAGCCCTGTGCGGTTGCGCACCTCGCACTCCCCAAGAACCGCCCATGTATAATACTTACTTTATCTTGATATAACAAAACTAAGAAATATTAAAAAAGAGATTATAATTCATAAATAAAATTTATTATTGTTTTTAAATAATGATAAAAAAGTTAAAATTATATCCTTCTTGACCCTTGTGAGAATAGTGTAATATTTGTAATGTTGTAGGTAATTTATAACACAAAAATTATATTTCTAAAAAGATGACACTTAAAAACTAAGATAAGAATAATTGGAGTATTGAATACTTTAAAGTGGATATATTTTTTTTTTGGAAATCTTTTAAGTGGATATTACATATTTACATATGAGAGGAAAAACAATATAATTAATGAGTCATATTACCATTAAAGGAGATAAAAATCAGAAAAAAAAAAATTAGAAGGAAAAAATGTCATAAAAAAATAGGTAGTGCATGAGAAAGATGTTTAATGGTATTAGACAATCTAGTTGTACTTTAAATGGAAAAAGAATCAACCATTTTTGATTTTTGAACACACGCCAAAAGAAAAAGAAAAAGCATTCCATTATGAAATGCGATAATAACAAATAATAAGCCATCCACCTTACAAAATTTCAACAATGCCAACAAATTAATAGACTCAATTCTTATTTTCAAAAAGCTTACCCTTACACGCATTTACTGTCATAAAAAGTTCCATAATTTAATTTAGGAAAAATTATCTAGAATAATCCAAACTATTCATAATTTTCTTACAATAATCTCATCTATTGATTAATCATGAATAATCCTAACTTTGAGGGGTATTTTCCTAAAGTAAACTTATGTAGCCCGATGACCTGTTATAGTAGGTAATTCACCAAAAAATAAATTAAATATTAATTTAAAATTAGAAATATTTTTAAAATTTACATAAAAAAATTCTAAATAATTAAAAAAATCATTAATTTTTTATGAACATTTCTTTGAATTTTTTTTTGACATTTTATTTTAATTTATTTTTTTAAAAAAAATTAAACTTGCTAATAGCAACTTAGCAAGTCATCCGGTCACCGGGTTTACTCTAGGAAAATGTCCATCAAAGTTAAGATTATTCATGGTTGATCAATAGGTGGGATTATTGTAGGAAAATCTTAAATAGTTTGGATTATTAAATTTAATCTCTATTGATGATTGATATTATAATTATCAAAGTGAATAAAAAAATTATTTTACAGTGATATTAAAACATATACTCATAGTAATTATTGTAATTGAGACAAATAAAATTTAAAAAGTCATCCACTATGATAAATAGGAAGAAGATTTAGTTAAAAAAAACAGCCAAAATTAGTTAGCTTATTCATTTTATGATGATTTATTATCTAAAGTAAAATAAAGATTTACATATATATATATATATATATATATATATATATATATATATATATATATATATATATATATATATATATATATATATATATATATATATAATTGTTTTGGTTTATATGAGGAAATATATTATTCCAAATTTTCAATAGAACATTCCATATAGCTATAATCAATCAACAAATATTACATGTTTTAATGAATTAATTGTTTTCCTAAATATCAAGTCAAATATCAAAAATTTTCCTGTTAATAATAAGAAAAAGACAAGAAAATTTTTAATAACAATGTGACACGTACCTCAAGTCTTTTTTCAGGATATTTTATTAATTATTAATTAATAATTATTAATTGATTGATTTAAAGTAATCGGTTAGAAAAATAATGTAATCAAATGGAGAGACGGTTCATAAACAAGTGTTGTTTGCATTTCTTAATCTACAAAAACACGTCTCTACTCTCTTCCCCTCCCTTTCGTAAGCAAAGGGCCTAAACCCATAAAATCCCCCCCAATTCAACCCAAAACATCAATCTCAATTCTCAAACATTCCTAACAGAAACCTAGAAAACCCATCACAAATCAATCAATCAATCATAATCATAATTTATCAGTAATCAAACCACCATTAAACCCTTAAATTAATCACCACCATAAATGGGTCACACACCACCCCATCACCACCATCACAAACTCCCTAAACGAATCATACTAGTCCGCCATGGCGAAAGCCAAGGTAACCTTGATTCTAAAGCATACTCAACAACGCCCGATCACAAGATCCCACTTACTCCTCAAGGTATTTCTCAAGCTCGTCTTGCTGGTCAATCAATCCGACAATTACTCGATGCTTCTTCTTTTGACGCTAATGCCGCCTCTGCTTGGCGAGTCTATTTCTACGTTTCACCATATGATAGGGCCCGATCAACTCTTAGAGAGATCGGAAGGGCATTTCCTAGAAAGAGAGTTATTGGTGTTAGAGAAGAGTGTAGGATTAGAGAACAGGATTTTGGGAATTTTCAAGTCCAAGAAAGAATGACGGCTATTAAACAAACTAGGGAAAAGTTTGGGAGATTCTTTTATCGATTTCCTGAAGGTGAATCTGCTGCTGACGTTTATGATCGTGTTTCAAGTATGAGTTCTTATTCCATTTTTTTTCTTTTTTATTGGCATTGATTTGTGAATGTTTGAGGATTTGATTATTATGATTGTTTTATAAATTGATTTGATTTTAGTGATTATAATTTATGGAAGTTAAGATTGATGGATTCATAATTTGATTTTTTGTTTGTCTTTCTCAATTACGACTATGAGCACAGTGAAAAGTAAGTGCACTATTCTACTTCCTCCGTTCCAAAATACTCGCTACATTTCGATTTTGTGCACTTTTCATTGTTCAAGCTTATTTTATGCGAAAAATAAGTAAAAATATAGTTAAGTGGGATCTTGTTTGAATCGTCTAATCGCTTTAGATGAGTGTAGTTTAAGATATCAATGATCAAAATTGTGCACTGGATTGCGTAAAAAAGTGAAATGTAGTAAGTATTATGGAACGAAGTATAAGAAACTGTGATGCTACATTTCTGTTTTTATAAAGTTGTGATGTTTACATTTTTATTATTTATTGAGTTGTGATTTTGCATTTATATATTTTTTATAATTTGTGATTTTGAATTCTGTTTTTAAATATCAGTGATTTTTCTTTGATATTTTTTTAAAGGTTGTGTTATTGATTTAGAAAATATATCATATGGAAATACTTGAGTAACAGTAGTAGGAAAAATTGGGTGGCGATTAAATTTCAGGGGATTCATTGTGGATAAAATATCTGGATGTTTGCTGGCATTTTTGCTAACATATGTCATCTCCTGGTCTTACACTTCATGAATTATTTGCGAATTACCGGCCTTTTTTTTGAATTACGGCCACCAAAGTATCAATGGATTGTCGGAATTTAGGTTAAGTGGTCAGAATCTAGTCATTTGGCCTAAACATTATGCTATAGTTTGTAAAATGCATTGACGTTAAGGCTGTAATTCGTCAATTATTTGATTTTACTTTACTTTCTTTTGACTTTACTATCTTGTCTCATTTAATGGTATTGGGTGGAATTTCCATTTTTTGATTGTAGTTTTATGCCAATCAAGACATTGGGTTGTTGGTTGCTCTCATGTAGTGATAAGCTAAAAGGTTGAGTTTTCTTTTCATAAAAGTCAATGTAATATTTATGTTGAAAAAGAAAGTCTAATCTAGTTTTAGTATTTTATTGGTTGATGATTTCTTTGGACCACTAAAAAGAACAATTATATTCATAGCAATGTTAAGATGTGTTCTCTTACTTATGGTACAACTTGCACGATCTAATTCGTTTTAACAAGTATTCTGTATTCTATTACTGTGTCAAGGTGTTTGCAGGAAAATGCATTTGATTACTGAAAGCTGATTTGATTATACCTCAACTTCCTTTTATTTTCTTTTGATGAAAGCTGACTGATCTGTAGTTATTTTTATAAGGAGTTTTTGTTATGACTCATGAGTGACTTGGTAAACTGGATTTTAAAGACATGAATGAACAATCTTTACCACTATAAACCAGGAGGAAACATACAAAATCCTTCAAAAGTTTTCATTTTAGGGTGTGTGGCAGCCACTTGAAGTCTCAAGTCATGTTAAAAATATTTCTTAAAGAAGTTATTTAGCTTTTATCAGTTGTATGCATTTTGAGCGAGGCGTTTCGATGAGTAGTTACTTGTTTCCGCTTCACCCCATGTGCCTCATTTTTGGAGCAAGCGTATTTGTTCATAGAGCAGTCTATTCTGCGTTGTTAGATGCGTTAGGTTTTACTCAGCCACTAGTTACCTTGATACGGATTATGAATTACAAGGCTTTCGTAGTTAGAATAGAACAAAGTTATAGACACTGTTTGAGTAGTGTGGAATTCATGTGAATATAAGATTGGAGGATTAGAAAATATTGAAGCCTTGGGTGTTATAAGTTAGAGCTCAATCATGTAACTTCTATAATGGTAAACAAATTTCTCTTTCCTGAGAGTTAGTCCTATTTGTTATCCTACTTTTGAAAATTGATTTTACTTTTCAACCAATGTATTGTGGTAACCAGGAGGTGAAGTATTTCAATGTGAAGTACATTACACACTTAATAAGCTTCAAGAGAGATTTTTTTGTATGGAAAGCTAAAGGAAATACAACAATCAATGGACGTTAAGGGTGTGTTTGGATAGAAAGAAATGGAGGGAAAGGAAAGGAATAGATTTAGAGGGAGGAAGAATCCCTTGTTTGGATAGCAAAATGGGAGGGAAGGGATTTGGAGGGGAGGGAATTGGAAGGAAAATGTGGATAAATTTTGTAAGAGTTGTAATCCCTCTAAAAGTGGAAAGATTTGGAAGGAAAACACAATCTCCCTTCCTTTCTCTTCCATTCTCTCCTAGACAAACAAGAACTAGTTTCCTTCCATTTCTCTTCCCTTCCTTTCCCTTCCCTCCCTTCCCCTTCCCTCCCTTTCTTTTCCATTCAAACTTGCTATCCAAACATAGTGTAAATTTGTTCCATGATTAAGCTTATTAATGTACATCACTTGTGAAGTTCGAAGGGTCCTTAAATCATAGCATCACAATTCACTACCCTCTCTTTACTTCCATGTGGGGGGTTGCTGGTTTTAGTTTTGGTGTTCTGTTTACGCTATGATTCTATGTTGTACCTTACAAGATCGCGATATCTGGTGCTTTAAGTTAAATGTTTTGCTTTGTTATAGCTGGCACAATCATATTCTATTGATTCAGATTTCATATGCTATTTATTTGTAGTTTTTCACCTTTTAAATTAGAGCTTGATAGCTCATTTATTGAGAAATTAATGGTGTTAATTGGCTTATGAAGAGAGTTTATTCTATTACTTGGCTGGATGAGCGTTTTTTTTTTTTTTGGCGATTCTACTTGCTTTGTTGTTTTAATGTGTTGCCTTTTTATAACTGACGGTTAACCACAATTACAGGTTTCATGGAATCATTATGGAGGGACATAGACATGAGCCGGCTTCATCATGACTCTGACCATGAACTAAACCTTGTAATAGTAACACACGGACTATTATCACGAGTCTTTCTGATGAAGTGGTTCAAGTGGACAGTTGAACAGTTTGAACTCCTCAACAATCCGGGAAACTGTGAGTATCGAATAATGGAATTAGGCGAGGGGGGGAGAGTACAGCCTGGCTATTAACCATTCAGAGGAAGAGTTGCTGGAATGGGGGCTCTCTCCTGAAATGGTAGCTGACCAGAAGTGGAGAGCCCACGCTAAGAAGGGCGAGTGGAATGAAAATTGTAGTTGGTACCTTGATAGTTTCTTTGATCAGCTAGAAGACACGGATCATATTGCAGAAGATGGGTTTGATGCCACCGAGAAAGGTGGTCAGACGGGAAAACTGGAAAGGAATCACAATATTTATGTTGAAGATGAACATAAACCTCTTGAATCTTGAATACTTGATTTAGTATACCTTGTACAGGCCGGTGCTTCATTGGTTGCAGATTCTTTAATACAAATTGTTGAATGCGACGGTCTCACCACGAGACGCGTCTCATACATGAGTTAAATAGGACATCTCATACATATTATGAGAATATAGGCTTCTTATTTGAGGCTGTCTCACCAAGAAGAGGGTCTCTCACCCATATAATTCCCCTTTTGATCTAATTTCTCACAAAAGCTGCTTACGGTGTACACTTAATTAATTGGGTGGAATTTGGGATGTTCAATCCATGTTCAACCCCCAGTTTATTGTATTCTTTGTTTAGAATTTGGTACACAATTGTATCTTGCTCTGTTCTGTTTCTTCTTTTGTAATGAAGTGTTTGGCTGCACTTCCTGGTAAATAACTGGAAATGTACTCTTTAATTTTGGTGCTTATTGATCGAGTTGAAAGCACTTGTGCGGATTTGTTCATTTTTACCTGTATTTGTTGTCAAAGGCGATTTCGGTTTTCTTGATGAATCAATGACCTTCAATCCTATCTGACTTCATCAACATAAACACACTTTTTTAAAAAAAAATTAGAAGACTAGATTATATAGTGCTAAAACATTTATTTACTTAAACAGTTTAAAAGTTAGGGTTTGTAAAAAAATTATTAATTTATAACAATGTATTTATGTAGCAAAACCCCATATGTGGGATGAAAGCTGTGAAGTTTTAAGCCAAGAGTTTCACTTTCTTTTCTATGTTCCCAAGCAACTACTATGCCTTGTGTAACAAATGGAACCTAAAAAAACATTCTAACTTATGAGATCAAAAACAAAAGCTTTCAAATTAATTTGATAATGAATTGGATTCATCTCCCTGCATTTTGCAATACACTTATTTCTCTATTCGGAGCCATGATCTTGTTTTTTCTCTTCGGGTTCTCAGGTTAGATATATACTGTCTAAGACAGCAAAACCAGCTGCAACACCACCCTCGTCTGACGAGGAAACCTTAGTCCGCATCAAATAACCACATTGCTCATTCATGATAATCTTCTCTTTGCTTCTGCACAATCATCACAAATCTCAGATGAGATAGACTCTCAAACCAAGCCATGGCATTTTTACTTGTGCAAACAATCGGAAGTATGTTTGTCAAGATGCAATAGCAATCCGTTCGGTAAACAAATCTAATGGTACTTTCAATGAATTTATACATAATTTTGCAAGAAGAATCATATGGCAATACTTCAACTTGTGCTCTTCAGGGTTGTTAAGAAAAATTCCATAGTGTGGGACAATCTTAACTAGAAGTGTTAAATTAGGCTAGACTTGTTATTAATTGTGAATGTCATCATATTAACGGGGAGACACAAGGTGCACACACTTAATAAGCCAAGAAGATATATATTATCCCAAAACCATATGGCAATAAAAAGAAGATTCCAATAACTTATAAGTATGCACACCATCTTCAATTTGTCGATGTGGGACATCCCAACAAGAAGTAGGTGCAATTTCATAAAGATAGAGGGAATATACCTTAAGTAAGCACCGTAAATTCCAAGCTCCGATATAGCATGATCTTTATGACAAATGCCTTCTCGTACCAGGAGGGCAGGGAAAACAGTTGGAAAAATCCTTTGCATGAGGATGTATGCAGCATCTTCTTCCGATCCTTCCTTTCGTATTCTTAGAAGTGCTTCCCTCACATCATTTCCATAAATGTTGTTTCCTATGTGGAACAATGGTCCATAATTATAAGTCACATTCATATAAGCAAGTAATTTAGTTTCCGTGTACAAATACCTCCTCCTTCTCTCTGTGGTTTCATCACGTACAACTGAGGTCTTTCAATTGCATCTGAAATAACTTCGGTATCATCTAAACTCCACAGGCCCGCAAAGCATTTACGAACTTTGGCTATTTCTTCTTTGTTATCGAGGAACCTGCTTAATAGATATTGCCAAAATCAAATTCAAAGTTCTGGATGCCATTTTTCTCATCTACCATCGAAGTATGCCATTAAGGATCAACGATTGAAGTTTACAAAGCCTAACACATACATATTCAGTAAAGTGATACATTGTTACCTAGAACAACATTTGGTTTGGTTTGAAACGGGGAGCGGGAAACAGAAACTGGAACTACAACGCAACCTAGATTGACTCGGGAACAGTTGCGCACGAGATACATTATGCTTTAAGAAATTATTTTCAAGTGGAATTTTTTTAGATCTCTAGGTTTCATCTCGTTTTTTTCTCCCTTTTTTTTTCTTTAATTTGTAAATAAAGGCCAAAATAACTTTTTTAAAAAGGTCTTCTACACCGGGACGTCAACTTGAGCGATTTTGGGTCGTGTGATTGGGGACGGACATTTCCGGATCACGGAACGTGGCTACATTCCACGTTCCATGTAACTATGAAGTGACATAACACGAATTACCAGGAACACAGTTCCAATGAAGATAAAAGGCAATTCGGTAGTAAAGATCAACTTCCGGAAAAAAGCAGCTAGCTTTTCTACCAATTCAAGGACACAATTTTGCGGTTTTAAGTTAAAGGAATAGTTCAAGTTATTAATCTGCATAAAACTCAAGGATTACCTTTCGAGTACATTGGGTTTTGCCAGCTCCTGCTGAATCTTCTTGCTGCCAGCTAAATGATAGGCAATGGAAGGACATTTCACAGCAGACGACTGTTCCATCAACAGCCTAGCTCTCCATTCCTGTGTTCATATCACTAACGTTGAAGTAAGATACTGTTTGTCATATTCTCTGCACCACTATTTAGGTAATAATTAAAGTCAGCATATAATACTCCCTTAGACCCTTCAATTTTTCCCTACTTGACTCAAAAAGCACTAACATCTTAAAAAGCAAAATCAAAGGGATGGCGGGAAGTAAAGCAAAACTAAATGAAAAGCCATTTCAGTGTATTAATTGGATCCCTAAAGCATCCTTATTTATAACTTGCAAGCGATTTGAATCGCAGCTGTGCAGCTGCTATAAGCATAGTCGTGCAAACTTGACCAAAAGTTGAAGGTCTACTATCACTGTGAGGCAAAGACTATGCTATAATCACTAATGCATTTGCTTGCTCATGGATGAAGACACATTGTTGAACAAATCATCACCATCATCATCACCATAAGCAGCATACCCGCTTATAGAAGCTATGATCAGGGTCTTCAGAGGCTTGGATGATGACATACCATACTCTTATCAAAAGAGATAAGAACGTTGCAGACACATTGTTGAACAATTCGGTTATCGAATTTAGACAGAAAGCACAAAATATGCAGGAAAACATGAAATCAATATAAACTGCAGCAGGGGTACTGACCAACTCAGAAGGATAATCAGTAGGTGTGTAACCAGCTCTAAAATACACAACTGCAATTGCTTCCCCACCTCTGCAAGTGTTCAGAGATTAAGTTAGAAATTTGAAATGATAAAAGCTACGACCGACCTCTGCCATAAGCAAAGCATATTAGAGAAATTTCTATGTGGGAAGATGAAAAAGAGAGGCACAATGTCCTTGTGTTCACGTACACAATAAGCGTTCCGTCAGGCGACAACTCGCCCTCTGCATCAATTTCGGCTAATGTTTTTCTGATAGATGTAACACCATGTGTATTACACAGTTAAGAAAAACCAAGGCGTAAGGATTTTAAACAATTCCCTCAAAAACAAATGCTCAATAACTCTTCAAACAAGTTTGCTCAAGTTTCTTCCGAGGCATTACATCGACCATTCAAGAGATTCAAAATTTTCAGAACTAAAAATTAAATGCTGAGAACTTTAAGCTTTAAGATAACCATCTTTCCACATGTTGTTAAAAACAGGAAAAAGGATATCTTTCCTTCAATACTGTAGAAAGCCAAAGCTGGTCATACATGTTGCGTTCCTCAGGTTGAACCACAACTAGAACAGCTGCCCTGTCGATTTGAACAATGCTGTGATTTGTACAAGAAATAAGACACCAGGAACAGATTTGAGAGCCTATTAAGAATATCAAACCTCGGATTCTTGAACTCTCGCCAAGTTTCAGCTAATGCTTTTGCAAACTGATGAACAGCAGAATTTTCAGGGACCTTTTTGAAGTCTAATTGAAGCTGGCTTCCATACTGACTAAGCAGAGTCCTACATTACATACTTTAATCTGTCAGCAGTTTAACAGATAAGAATATATAATAAGCATCAGCAGCTGGTGAGCCGCATCGACCGCAAAATCACCCGCATTGACCGCAAAATCCGTTTTACGACCATATAGCAACCGTGACCGAAACCGACTTTTTCACTATGATGGTCATATATCATTAAAAGTAGTTTGAATCACTTCCGGATCTTTAGATCAATTCAGTTAAAATTTGTAATTCAGAATCCAGAGGGCAATCAAGTTCTATCAGCTTTACCTGTGAAGTTCACTGACAAGGCAAGTAAGCCCCACAAAATGAAGATGAGATTGTATTAAACTCTATTTGGAGAAGTGATTTGGTTTCTGCGTCAAGCATGTAATCTGAGCGATGTAAGCCTAAGCGTAGTTCCTGGATGTTACAAATTGATCAGATCCCAAACCAGGAATTGTAATTCCAGTTTGTCATCTAAGCTAAACCCTACACAGCTCACCTCTTTCTTATTCATATCAATCATCTTCGAATGAATATCTAATAATCTAGAAGTAAATTCATCCACTTTCCTGGTTCTGTATTATGAAAAACAGTGACAAAATTCAGTATCACATACACAATCTGCTAATCTAAATTGATAAAGAAATTGAACAAATGATAAAACCAATAAACCAAGGAAAGAAAGACGTGTATGTGAACCATACTTGGACCATATTTCATGATAACTTGATCTTCATTCTTTAGTTACTGTCAATTTAATTACTTTATTTACAGTAAATAAATCTCGAATATAGGCTAATGTTTGTTTCGATATAGCTAGTTTGATTCTTGTTTTGTTGGTTTGTTATTTTTGGTTCTTGCTAGGGTTGTTAGGACTGAAGATTGGCCGAATAGCCTAAGGTTTAGGAGAACATATTTGCAATAAGCCAAGTAGGGACGCAGGTAGTCTCATGCCCATCATAAACATATACGTGATACACATGAACAAAACAGATTTTGATGAACTGAAAAGATATATCCTTCAAGCGTTGCTAAATTATGAAAGGGTTGTGCTTGTGAGTAAAGCAAGAGTAAAAGAAGTTCCCATGAATTTCTTGAGAGGAATCCAAGAGAAAAGCATCAAAATTTGGTGAGAAATTGACCCCAAAAGTCGTCTTGTTGATTTTTATCAGAAAAAAGGTTGAAGTCACTGAGAAAAGCTACATTTAACAACAGAAAAGTTCAGCGTGTTATGGGCAACTTTTACGCAAATGACAGCTTTGATTTTGACAGTGATCCGTGATGGATAAATAAACGTGTATACTATCAGGAATCATGGAATTCATAAAGCTATGTTAACATCTTTTAAGTCAATTCCTCCACCAAAGGTGAAATCAAAGATGGATAAGAAAGTCTTTGAGGCACAAGAAGATAACAAACAATGGGTCGCATGAAGTTCATAAGATCAAGGAAGGAGAGGATGAAGGTCCCTTTCAAATTATGAGAAAGAGTGGCGCCTATGCTTAGAGGGTCTAGATGAGAGGACAACATGGCGACAGCAATTTTTAATGTTGATGATCTCTATGTAGGTTGCAAATGGGAATTGAGGACATTTCTTTTAAGAAAATGGGAATGGAGCGCACTTGGATGCACTCCAAGGTTGCTTGGTCGTCATTAATTAGTCATTAGAATTTTAGATAATTCATTTGCAAAAAAGTTAACTACCAAATATAGGCTTATGATAGATTTAATATTAGCTGATTTGCTTCATTTTCAAAAATGCCAAAGCCTAGTAGAGTTCCGTACTGCCTAGGGACATAAACTTGGCTCTTATTTGACTCATTCCTCAACATGAAATACCATCTACTGCCAACATTCACTGGAGCTTATTCCAACATAAAAACATGTAATTCACCATAATGATTTGGCACTTGACGCTCCAACTTAGGATAAACATGTCATTCATCCTAATGCCAAGTAGCTCCCGCCTAGGTGAAACCTAAAGGGTCGGATGTACAAAACCTTATACTTGAATAACAAAATCGTTTTGATTGACCCAACTTAATAAGCCATTGATGAAAACAGCCATACAGACAATACTTCAATCAAAATGTTCACTTAATCTTTTTTATTTTTAATTACTACTCTACCTTTTCAATGATTCTAATTTTCTACACCATTTATCAATAGAACTAAAAGTGAAACGGTACAGTTGGAGGCAGAGAGATACAATAAATTGTCTACACAAACGAAAGTTTGGCAATGTACAACAACCAAAGTACCAAATGGTGAGGATGGCGAAGACAAACCTCGATAATGAATCTTGGAGAAACTTAGCATCCAAACTCACACGATCAAAGAGCTCATTGAAAATAGGTGCTAATTCACAGGCTTCCCTGAAGTGATCCTCAGAGAATGGTACAGGCATTAAAGAAAATGGGGCATGAATCATTCCAACCCCAGGAACTGTTCCTGATTTCTGCAAGTCAATCACCCACATTCAGTTCCACTAAAAAATTATCTCCAATTTGCAACCAATGAAAAATGCCCAATTTCCCTCTAAATTAAGAATAACTTTTAATCACTAAAAACAATATTAAGTGCATCCTTTACATAAGCATAAAGCATAAAACTTTCTGATCACTGCAAGTTATCACTCACATTAAGGAGTAAATTGCCGCATTTTAACAACCCACATTATGTAACAACAATCCTTTTGACTGCCACTAAGTACCAATTTCAAGAATTATGGTTTAGTTTAGTGGTCGATGGTTTTTTTCCTTGCACCCTTGGAAAAAAGTATGATTTTCACCACGTACAGGACGAATTAATTTCTTTTCTTCCCTTTGCGTGTAGGGGGTTCTCCGGCCTACCCCAAATCTAAAAACTACTAATTTCTACTACCCATTACAAAAATTAGAAAACCCATTCCCCCTCAACATTCATAGTACCTTCACTATAGCACAGTCAATGTTCATTGAATTGGGCATATAGAGCACAACAGTTGGAATACTTTACAGCCAATTTTCATTTGCTTAATCTTTTTATGAAAAAACGTAAATTTAAGCTCAAATAAAAAGAACATAATAACTTCAAAATGAAACCCAAATCAAAACGGAAATTTGAAACAACCAAGCAAAAAAATTGGGACAAACCTGAACAGCTCTATCTCCAACCACAAGTCCATGAAGAGAAGACCAAACAAGTGCATCATTAGTCAAATTCTGAAGCAAAATGGGATTAATATCATGAGGATTAAAGATGGGTTCTTGAGACATTTGTTGTTGGGTTTCAAATGAATCAATTTTGCTGGATTTTAAAGGAAGAGAAGGTGGGGATTGAGATATAAATATGCTGTTGAGATTCGAGAAGTGGGAATGAATTGGAAAAGTGGGATGATTGTTGAAAGAATTGAATTTGTGACGAATGGTTAATGTTGAAGGTAGGTTAATAAAAAGGATTTGATTGGAAAATGAGAAAGTGGAGCATCCACTCCCCATAACAAAAATTCTTCGTAGTTTATGCTTTTGCAAATATTTGAGTTTGCCTCATTGATGAGGTAATTGGAGTCATGGAGGAGCGTTGTTGCACGGCTGATACCAAAATATAGAGTATCAAATCAATTATCAATTATACGAGCCGCCAAGTGTGGACCCTGAGCTATAAAGGGTCAACATCACACCTAAGCCAAAAGTGATCCGACTTGCTAAATAAACCTGAATCTAATCCGAAATACATAAATTTAGATTGAGATTTTTGACCGAATTGATTAAAGATCAATCTGATCTGATCTGTTTATTAAATGAGTTTGGTTCATGTTTAAAATTTAAACCTGAAACAAACTTGTATAACTTTTTTAATTAAATGTTAATTCCGGGTTAAAAATCAATAAATATAATCTAAACTTAAATCATTTAATATTTTCTTATTTTTCATAGTAAATACACAATAAAAAACTAAAAAAAGAAAAGTTTAAAATTAAAGTCTAAAAATTTAAATGTAATTAACGTTAAAAACCTTAAAATGAAAACAAAAAACTCTAAACTGGGTGAAGTCAGTTGAAATCCGGTCGACCTAATTTGTTGCAAGTCACATCAGGGTTGTGATTTTCAAGCTGGTTAACTAAGCGGGTTAGGTTTAATCGAGCGGTTACTTACCTGTTTATAAATGATTGAACCCAAACTAATCTGTTTCACAAACCGAATGGCACCCAATAAAAAATCAATAATAAATTAATATTTGTTCATTCTGCTGAAAATATATTCAATTATAGCTAAATTTGAATAAACTCATCTATATTAGTCATCAGCATACTCGGTGTGTCTCGCTTATAGAAGCTATGATTAGCGTTTGGGAAGAAATGGACAACGACAAATCATACACATAAAGAAGGATACAGCCAAATAATCATTCGACTCGAAAAAAAGCAAAACTATATAAAAAAATATTAAAAAAAGCCATGGCAATACAAGATAAAAATTAAGGCTAATAACCTGATTATGGGGGGTATGGTGCCTAGAATAATACTAAATTTTATTTATAGTATGTGATTTGCACCAAAAACAAATGTAAATTAATGGTTAAATAAAAATTGGTATTATTCTAAGAAAATACCCTCTAAACCAGTATTATTCATGGTTAATCAAAATTTAGTTATTCTAGTAAAATTAGCGAAAGTTTGTATGATTCACAGTAAATTTTTCTATTAAAGAATAATAATAGTAATAGAATAATAGTACACCGCATTTTGCATTTGCTAAGAATAAGTGAAGGATAGAATGTCTAATGACTAATCCATTGTTAGAGTTTCTCCAAGGATCAACTAGCATTTGATTTGTCATACAAATTTGAACTAACTTTCAATATTGATCTCAAAGGTCTCAACTCCCCATCATGCCTACACTCAATCTCCCCATTCTTCCTTTTCTTGCTCAAATCTATTACTTCAGGCTTATCATTTATGCTAACCATTTTTCTTGGTGCTTTAGCTTTAACTCCACCCCTACTTGTACATGTACTTTCCATTCTAACTTCATCTTCCATATCAATTGAAGCCACACTTTCCGAATCTTCGGTAAAATCTTGCACACCCGCCTCTTGTTTGTCGCTACCCAACGACCAATTCATCTTTCGGGTGTTATTGTGTGGAACGGATGGGCCTAATGTCACAGGTTTTACCGCTTGTGCAGCTAACGCTCTCATGATGAAGTAGAACAGCCTTTGGCAGAGTCCGAAAGATTCAAATTGTGGCTCGTTTCGATGATCCATTTCGAACTAGTGTATGAGAAAGATATGAATGTGATTTACATAGAAGGTAGGTAATCTATGTGAAAGCATGGTATCACAAATTCACAATACAAATAGTGGAGTGTAAGTTAAAGCAAATGCTGAAGAAATATTCTTTTCTTGGGTTAAAAACTTGAACACCATTGGTTTTTGGTTATCTCAAGAAATATTATTCTCAGGAAACTTAAACTAGAAGATATGCAGTTTGTGTGTGTGACTTCACAAAATGCAGAATTTTTGGAACCACTAAAATGATAGTATTTCTATCCATATAGTATTATACAGCCTGGAAGAAAAAATTGTAGACACTGATTGTGTGAGCTAGAAACTCAACTTGTATGGGACCAAGACATTATCATTTACTCCCTCTGTTCCCGAAAAATCGCAACAACTGTATATTGCATAAAGATTAAGAAATTGTGAGATTATTTGAATTGTGTGGATGATATAAAAGGAGAGTTGAAATATGTTGATGAGAATAAAAAAGTGGTGGGGATATTTCTATAAAAGATAATTATTGAAAAGTAAAAGGGACAGACTAAAAAAGAAAGTGTGGCAATCTCTTAGAGACACAGTATCATACTAGAAATCTAGTTGCAAAACAATTGACACATTTAACTTACAAAATTGTGTGGCAGCAACAAATTTTGCCTTGCAAGTGTACATATAAAAAGACCGTCCGTTTGATTTTGCTACGCAACACACAAAAAACTCTCATTTTGATTAGTGTAATATAGCAAAATCAAAGGAACCAAAAGAAAAAAATAACTAAAAAGTGGAAAGATGAGTGGATATATTTTTTTATTTTATTATTGGATCTATCGGGACTGACGGGACTCAAACCCGCAGCTAAAAGAAGTATAATCTATTTAAGAAGAATCAGTCCAAGAGACACCAATATATTCCTAGGTGAAACAAAGACTACTCAAATAACCCACAATATCGCGAACAAGTATCTACGGAAACAAAGGAATTAGCGGTAAGCATTTGAATGAGAAAAGACACCAATATGCTCCGCAAAAACAAAAGATAACCAGTTAGATCGAATGTTATTTCGAGAGTTAGGTTGCAAACGATTAATGTATCAACTTGTATCAGATAACATCATTGTATGTATAATGTACTAATATACAAGGATTCCCGATTCGTTCCTGTCACCTGTTTCAATCTATGACTTCCATCCGAATTGTTCATGACAGTTGACATTGATCTCAATTTACCTCTATATACTAACAAAAATGATGATCTTTAAATTATTCTGCTCGGAACTGTGAGAAAGAATAAGGAGTTGAAAACTTGAAGCTAAAACTCTAATGCTCGGGATTTGGATTTGGATCTGCAGCACCAGTTGGTGAAGCTGGTTCGTATGTCACGAAGCCTCGCCCACCAAAAACAGGTCTCATAAATTTATCATCGAATTTCCTCCACAAGTGGTGCGCAGCACCAGTAGGATATTTCATCAGCAAACTGAAACCCCTTCTTTGTCGTTGAGGATCACCATCCCCTTTCTGATCCGGGTTTGGAATTTCAAGGAAAGGGATTTCTAAATATTCAAGGCTCGGAATATCAGTTGCATCCGACACTGCATGTCCTGGACCTCCCAAAATTGCTTTGATCAAAGGCTTCGTTACAGTACCAAACAACTGTTTCAAAGGAAAAAAGGTTTGCATGAGTACTCGATATACAAGGATTATACGGGTGAAAACTGAAAATATCAAGCTTAGGCAAATTTGATGACGGGAGGCTGATACTAATTGACCAGAACCAAAAATCCGACAAAAGTTGCTTGAAATCTTGAGAGCCGAAACTCACACCCAATCAGATTAGCTAAAAGTAAACATTGTAACTCCAAAAACAAACCAAAATTAGGTGCGATTCTCAGAACCCAACCCGAAATTGGTACAAAAAGCATTTTAAGTCCAAACCCAGAAAAAACGTAGAAATCTATACCAAAAAGGAGAATAAAATTAGAGGAAGGAAAAAAGAAATGTGGAATACTGACCAGAGTACTAAACAGAACAACAATGAGTGTACAACTGATCATAAGTGCTCTTTCACTTGACACAGGTACTCCAGAACCTGATGAAAACTGCCAATATAACATATTATTTAAGAAATCGATACAATGAATTAACGTAGTACTTCTGTTTATTATGTAATGGGATGGGTATCTACCGCGTTGTAGGACAAAGCCACAGTAACTGCACCTCTCATTAGTCCTGCCCACCATATTATGAACTGAAATTGCAACTTGTCAGAGAAAACGAAAATCACTGTCAACAAAAAAATGAAATTTGTACAAATTTATTAAGATTTACCTGACGAGAAAAACCAATTTTTATATCACTGTTCTTCCGAGTGTGATTCAAAATATTCGACAGAAGGAAGACAAATGCTGCTCGTCCAATCATAACTAAAGCCAACATTGAGGAACTAACAGCAAGATAAGTTCCTGCACTGAACAAAATAAAATCACCAAATTTAGTTTTTTGTTAATATAGAACATAAGTAACTTCTTCTCTCTTCCTAAATATAATCTCATTCCTGTCATCATGTTGAGGTGTATGACAATTTACAAAGATATCTGAAATCTTTATCGTCTTATATATAGTAGATCATGTATGGGAATCACAAGGCATATCTAATAGCGGAAACTGCGATGAGGCTTTTTGAACTTTATATAGAAGTATTATAATACCGTATGTATATATGGAACAATGTTGTTTGATTTGCACCTAAAGAAATGATGATGAGGACATTACAATCTCTATTGCTGGCTCGTCATATTGAGGTGTACGAAAATGAGATGATTGAAGTAGAACAAGCATGACAATCAAACTTGTCAAATGATTTTTCAACCAAAATACTAATTTTCTATTACCATTCCCACCATATAAGACCGACAACTAAATTAGGTTAATGAACCGCCAGAAAGCAAGTAAAAACTTAAGATGAGCATTTTATCATAAAATCATAAACTTTACATGCTGAGTAACAGCAGAATATCCATATAACAAAACTATTTCTTGTGGTCATGCTTTTGCTAATGAGACCTACATCGGTCTAAAACATAACATAAATGCAATCCCTCAAGTTAACACATCTACAAAAATGGTTTCAACTATAATACTTAAAATGAATCAATTATACTAGGAATAGAAACAGATTCATGATAAACTTACCTTGTACTGCTCTGCTTCCATTTGTCAATGTCTAGTGTGTCCATACCAACATACAAAAAGATAAATGTTTCCGATATAAATGATATTGTTGCAAAAGCATGCCTGCAATCGTATGGAGCCATTTAGAGACATAATATGCATACATTTCAATTAGTATAGTTATAAGCTGAATTAGGTTTTTTGTGTTCTCAAAGACGACCTGGGCCAAAGTAGTTCTATAAACAAAGACATTATTTAAATGCAAATCAGTCATCCCTTGATATCCCTTTCTAAAAGGTAAAAACAAGACAAGCAACTCTGTTTAGCAATATCCAAAAGCAAAAACTAAAAGTATGAATTAACCAACGAAGGCTAAGAGCTCACGAAAGTTTGTAGTCTCTTACTTGGATGTTATCCTTGAGCTTTCTGATACATTGTGCCATGTGTAATGTGACATGACAATTCCGCAAAAGAATACTGTCAAAATACCGCTAAGACTCATAAGCTGCAAAGACAAGCAGGAAGTCAATCTGTTTTTCATCCATAGAAATTTGTGAAATAACATCTCATTGTGGAGAAAATATACGATAACACCTGTTCTAAATAGTAAAGCCCATTGTTTCCCAGTTGGGAATATGGTGGAATGAAAAATATACAGCTCTTTTTTGGGATCATTCAAGTAGGTTTTATATTTGAGTGCAGTAAAGTTATTCAAGTTCAAATGCAGCATTATTGCTCTATTTAGAAAACAAATACAACTTTTATCCTTTAAAAATGTGGTTTACGTTGGAGGGACTAAACATAATCATGACAGCTTCCAACAGTCAAAGAGATGACGCAAAGCCCCCATACAAGGCATATTGTGTTCTCAATTCCACAACAGTTACAAACGCGATGAGCTCATACCTATATTTCTATTCACTTGAAATCTGATTTTTGTTTTCGAAGTATCGTGGGAAGACAAGACTTTGGCAAACTTAGCTTTTGCTTGTGTATTGCGAAGGAACCGCCAACATATTGAAAAATAGAGTGTACACGCATGTGCAAATGATTATACATTAACCAAGATATTATGTTCACAGATGGTACCTCAGCTATCATGTAAGACAAATAAGCCATAAGCATCATTAGTGCAATTTCACGATCTGTAGAATGTCTGCAAATTTGAGAAAACGTATAGTCAATATTTATAGGTGAAGCCACTTTCAAAAGCTATTGTGTTTGGGATATATACATGCCAGAGTTATTACATGGGCAACAATTATAAGGACAATTTTGAATATTTCTGGCAGTATAAATGTGTTAAGTGAGCTTGATATATGTGAGTACTTGAGTGTAGATAGTGATAGATCTTGAGCAATTTTAATAGGATGACCAACTCAATATAAAAGCAAAAAATTAAATCAATTAGGAAGACCAAATATATATTTAAATTCCTTTTTTAAAAAATCAATTTAAATCCCTCAATTTCGCCAACATTGCATCTAGGCTTTACTTAACTACACAACAGCATATCCAAAAGAAAATGGAAGCTAAAGAATTATATAATCCTCTCTAGATTAACGCATATAAAACCAAAAGATATGGAACACCAAATTCAACAAAGCCTAACGCACGATATCGGTTTCACTTGCCTACATTTTGTATTCCATCATTTTTTATGAAACAAAGTTACACTGTCAATAAAGATTCTTATCATGAAGCCATGCGTCTATGATGAAAGCTTGAAACCTTGGTAAATTACATACTATTCTAAGACCAAAAAATTTCAAGTCAATATTATTCAACTATTACTATACTTTGAGTAATTTCCCTATTTGATAACTACTAAAACAATAATAAAGTAATTGAGAACCGGGAAGAAAATAGAAAGTTAAAACTTGAGTGATTTCAAACGAGAGTGAGGAAGACCGAAGAGAGAAAAATAATATGAAAACTTTTAAAGAGTTCAAGATGGTAAAAAACCGAAATAAATGGAGAAATAAAATCCATGTTGACGACCATTGAAACTAATTTATTGGTTTATATAGCCGATTGCAATGATTGTTATGAAGGTTTTGGCATTGTTGTTGATGATTACTAAAACAAGCATAATTAATTATAGTGATGAAAAACACCGAGCCATCCGTTTTTTTATTAGACATGCAAAAAGAAATTGCTTCTAATAAATTTAGTCAAAAAATTTCTTCATAATAGGACTTAATCCTACAAACCTTTTTAACTTAAATTTTAAATGACAAGAAGACAATCAACATAGTAGTAAACAAATATTTGAGATAAAAATGTTATGTTTAATCGGTTTACCTTCCGATATAAAGCTTCTTTATGATTAAAGCACTCAGCAGACCAACCTGTATTTAAGGATGCAAATTAGATAATAATAAACATAAAGTTAAATACTTCGACTTAGAAGATATGCATGCAAACAACAAGAAAATTAATTGAATTCTTTGTTCAAAAAGTTAGAGTTCAAAATGATACACAATATGAAAATCACATCATAAGTCAACTTGAAAAAAGTGTATAGTTCCCTGAATAAAAATCACATCCATAAGTCTTCAAATATAAGGAATTATGAGCATTTATGTCTAACATTTCTTTGTTACCCATACTCATACACAACACTTAAACCAGTTGCAAATTAAATAGGATAAACGATAAATGGGCTAGTGTTGAGTTTCACTCTATCTCCCTCAAATAGGAATTATGAACAATTATGTCTTTAACACTTTCTAACAACTTTCGCAAGTACTACGAGTTTGGTTAAGTTTTGTAAAGTTCCATTCTTTGCAAAATAGTATTCAATACTAAACTCATGCTATAAAAAGACCTATTATACTAGATTGACATTTGATATTAATTAATTTTGCAAAATTACTTAGTATTTGGGTAATAAGAAATTAGGTTGACTCATGTTTTGAATGGAAGGGGTACATCTTTGTAAATTACTAAGTACAAATGTACAACAAGCTAACTCATGCAAAGATTCTATGATGAGACAACTTTCTAAGACACACCCTGTCTCAAGAACTCCAAACACACACACAAACTGAATTAAAGAGAACACAAGAGAATGAACACACAACTTAGAGTGCTATGCAAAGTCCCACACAACTTCGAGTGTTTTGTAAACTCCTTTATTTCTCAATTCCTTATTCAATTTTGGACAGCCTTACATGAGTACAAGATGGACTTATATATACAAAACACCAATGCCATCTAAGCCTAAAAAACATAAAAGCCAAAGCCACCTAAGCATATATCTAACAATAGAACTAACAAAACCTTATTACTACATTACATATATCTACTTAACAACCCATCACCCCATCCCTCTATCTCCTCCTATGATAAGTCTTGAGAGTAGGGGGTAAAGTAGGTGTTTCACTTTCGAAGGTAAAATCGAGATTATGCTTTCATTTGCTTTGAATCAAAAAGGGCTCTCAGAATCACACTGTAAGATCAAATCATAGAATCCTGTAAATTCGTTGACACATACTGAAGATATTTCTCATAATCTATGTAAGCAAAGTGATATTGAAAAGTATATGTAATATTAGCTTTGTTGATGTGATTAAATTTAAATCACATTTGTATGGTTCTCAAAATTCAAGAGAAATTCATAGAATTGGTGGGAGTTACATTGAATCATATGACCATATATAAATTGTAAAATCATATGATTCTATGACTTAATTCAAGATTTTACAACTATGGGTACAACATTTAAGACTTACTATAACACCAAGAAGTGTGCTGGTAAGGAAGAGGTAGAAGAAGGTCCCCAGCAATGCAAGTGCAGTCATGGAACTGAGTTTGCTTAGATCAAGTGATTGCACTGCATTGAAAAGCACAATTGAGGTCGCATCATTTACTACTCCTTCTCCGAATACGACACTATAAAGAAGCGGTGTTTCATCCTGATTTAGTACCTATGAAGTGCAGAGAGATTGTAGTCAATGGAGCACAACTACGTACCATCATCATAATTTTTCTTTTATTGACAAGCATACCTGCAAGGTACAAACAGAATCTGTGGCGGAAAAGATGGCACCAAGGGCTGTAGCGAAATCAAACCATGTTAGGTCATACTTAAAATAGACAGGGAATGAGATTTTTTAACCTTTCATAATGAGTTACCTAGAAAGTCATTAATACTAAGCTGCGTCAAACCAATCTTCCTCAACAGAAATAATACACCTGAAAATTTAACAGAAAACCAGTGATTTAGAATCAAAACCACAACCAATCTGAGCATAAATAAATTGATTGCATTGAACAACAACCCCGATGTCCTAGACAATCGATAAAACATAAATCAAGAAAGGGAAGTCCATAATGACTTCATTGAAAATATCGAAATGATAGTCTCAAGATCTTTGACCTTATGCATACCCCAACTTCTCTTGCAGGTTATTATATAATGCTTCCCCAGAAATTGGAAAGCAAGAAAGAATATCTGTCAGATTAAAAAAATCTTCGGCAATTTGATAATATCATGGGCATTGGCCATCATAGTGTTTGGGGTATAATTCTTTTCTATTAGGGGACGATATCAAGAAAAAGCCTTCTGTACCTCCTTTCCCTACCCTCGCTGCAAGATACTACAATAAATCCCTGAGGCACGGAAATCCAAGGTACTACTTGAACAAAGAAGACGCTGAACTGCCTAAGAAATCAGTTGTCTTACCTGCAGAGATGATGCAAAATGATATTATTGTGCCCAACACTCCAAAAGACAATATGGTTGCAAAGTTCTTGAAGAACTGCTTTTTCTTAACTTGAAACCTGAAAATATACATGAAAAGAAGAAAAGATATTTGTTCTAAGTTTTGTTTGCACCTGAACTTCATACATCGCCTATTTTAATAGATTTTTAAGCAAATGGGCCCAATTGTGATACAAGATTATGCTGATTGATTCAAGCATTACATGAAGCATTAAGATGTGAAAGCAAAATGAAAGAATCCAATTGAAGAACCTAAGCAAAAGAACACAATGTTTAGCCGTAAACCCCTAATCAGAGCATGATCGGAAAGGCAATCTTACCCAGCATTGAATATGATTGGTGGTAGCAAGTAAATGAAGAATAACTCTTCATTAAACTCAAGTATGCGCGAATTCTGGCCTTTACGTATCAACAGTACAATACCTCCAGACACCAAACCCTAAATCAAGCAACAAATTAGATTAATATCCAAATATAGACACCAAACCCTAAATCATGCACAAAGCTCACACTACCATAACAGACAACATCATTTGATTCTCAACCAGATCACACATCAGTACATCACATTAGATAACAAACTCAAGATCTGCATTGTGCATTGTGCATTGTGCATTGAGACAAACATAACATTCAAGCATGTCGCCCGTTTCCAGACAATGTCATGCAATTTTAAATAATTACAATACAAAAATGATGCCACAAGGATACTCGAACACTAAAAGGATCGTAGTGGATACTCAAATGCTGACTTGCTAAGAGGATCATATTGGATACGTAAACGCTAGGAAGGATCTTATTAGATACTTAAAAGCTACGAGGATCATATTGGATAGTCAAATGCTACGAGGATCATATTGGATACTCAAATGCTAAAGAGGGTCATATTTTTGCATCCTTCCTTGCTCCAAGTTAACCATTCTCAAGACTTTGGATGAAAACGCACAATTTATGGCGCTACGAGGCTACTGCATGGCAACCATAATACTTGAAGAGATGAACTAGGGTGACTCAACATGACTTACACTGTTATATGTAACATATCATGGGGCCTCAATCATCAGATTAAGTTTTTGGTTGAGTTGGTCCCTTGCATAATATCAGAAGTCAGCATGAGAAGAGGTCACAGGTTTGAATCTCAATCACCCCTTATTTAACGTGAAATATTCAGCTTCGGGTATAAGGAGGGGCCTGTGTTGCATCCACACTTCTATCCAAAAGGCTCTCGTGTGAGGGGGCATGTTAGAGTATATAATATATCCTAAAGTCTCAACCATAAGCTTAAGCTTTTGGTTGAGTCGCTTCCTTGACATACACCTATTAAACCTCAAATCAGAAACCTTATTTAACCTTGTTTTTCACCATTGTTATGCAAGGTGGAACAATCAATCATTCAACAACGATGACTTTTTTACATCCAAACACTAACTGAAAATACCAAACAATACCAAAACTTGAATTCTAGAAAGAATCCTACTTAAATAACATTCAAATTATTAATGGAAATAATCTTACAACTGTTTTTTAGCCCTAATAAAAAAATCACCAAAACAACGCACAATATACCAAAATTAATTCCAAACCAAAAACCCACTAAAGTTAAACCCTCAAAACATCAAAAAAAATTCAAATTTCTAATTACTTTAACACTAACATATATCAAACAAAAAACCCCATAAATTGCTATAAATACCCACAAATGTTCAACCTTACAAGAACAAAAATGTAGAAAGCTTATATGATCAAAATAGCTACAAAAATCATCAAAAAAAAAAAGTGAGAAAAAGAGGATTACCAATAGAAGAGAGGTAATGGATTCATTAGCCCATCGATTCTCCTCAAGCAAATGACCAACAATAATACACAAACAAATTAAACTGACGAACACAGTAATAGAAATCACTGTGCTTCCATCAAAAGTTGATTCATGCAGTATATTTGGCAAACCAAACATCTTGCTTTTTTTTTCAAAAGTTTGAAATTTGAAGCTTACATAAACAGTAAATCAAATTCCAGGTTTTGGGTTTGATTTGTGCCAAATTCAATATAAAAAGTTCCACTATTAACAAAAAAGTCAATAATGATAATCCGTCAAAATAAAATTAGTTACCAGATTTATAAGAAAATAATTGAGTGAAATATAATTTGTAAAATAAATAGGAGTAGAAGAAGTATTTTTTGTTTAGAAAGATAGATTAATTATATCTGAATTTTTCCTAAATTGATTATATTTCCTAATAAGAATAAGAATATAATTAAATTTATGAATTCATATATGGAAAATATGTAAAGTCGCTTTTTTTTGAAAAGGGAATGAAGTGGGCCCAATCCAATGATTTGGGCTAACGTGGTATACTGTATATAACGGAAAAACTTGGCAAAACATTAGTGGAAGTTGAAGAAAAGGACTTGGAAATTTAATGGTGAGCATGATGAAGGGGATCCGTACGGTTGGCGCAAACATGGAAGGAAAAATAAAAGATTTACTAAATGTAATTAGAATTAGCTCGTCTCTTATGAGACCGTCTTGCGGTGAGACGATCTCAAAATAAGAAGTTTATAAGCTAAAAGTTTCTATTGTTAGGCTATTTAGCTCAAATATGAGGCATGTCTTACGGTAAAACGTTTCATAGAAGAATTTGTGATGAATAAATAAATAAATAAATAGACCTTAAATATGGAAATGATGAAGAGGTGTTCATTCGGGTCATTGGGTTGATTTCGGATCATGTGTTTCAGGTCGGTTCAAAATTGGGTTTTATGTTCACATTGGTTTTTGCATAATTGTAGATCCATTTTTAAGCCGGGTCAAATCGGATTCGATTATAAAGTTGAGTGTCTATCGGGTCATCGGGTCTATTTTGAACACCTCTAGATGAAGGCATCAAAGATTGTCTTTGACTACTTGGCAATTGGCATTAGTCTTTGACATGATCTATCTTGTTTGCGTTTCATGTGTCATACTTTTCTTAATAATTGTGTTAATTAATAGCAGTGAAAGTTAAAGTTAATTTATTTTTAAAAAGTGATAATTTTTTAAAGGTAAAGTTATCAGAAATAATACAATATTGTGTTTATTTCCTTATAATAATAACAACTTTTGATTAATCGTGAATAATACCAACTTAGAGTGTGTTTTCCTAGAATATCCCTAACATGTTAAAAATCAAATCATAGGACATTATATGACAATAAAAAATTAAAAAATTAGTTAATAAAATAAAGTTGATATTATTCAAGGACAAACCCTCCATAAGTTCGTATTATTCATGATTAATCAAAAGTTGGTATTACGTAGGTAAATAAACGAAAGATAATTAACGGTAATTTTTCCTTCTTTAAATAAAGATACAATTAATAATTTGAGCCAATTTTATATTTGTGTTAATGCTAATTAGAGGTGTTTATTTGGTTATATTTGAATTACGAGTATAATATTTTTAGATTGGATAGTTTTTATCATCGTGTGTGCTTAATTTATAGAAATATGTTAGTTATGTTTAAATTTATAGATAAATTTGTGAATTTGTGAAAGAGAGAGTCTCTCACAAGAATTTGTAAATTTTATTTTAGAGTTGAAACAAGTCATGCTCTAGTTTGAAATTTATAAAAACTAATTTTAAGCAGTTTAAAGAAAATAATTAAGCCTACAAAAATGAGAAATTAGAATGTCCTAATTAAACTAGCTTTCTGATGCGTAAACGTTAGTGAATACTCAATCTCGTAAACATGATTTAAGGATATTTAGGAACAAAAATTCCGAATCAATAACCGTGATTTATAAATCACCATAAAGAAACAAAAAGAATAATATTAAAATAATAAATAAAATTAAAAAAGATAAATTAAAACAATAAACCTTTCACCCTATCACATCCTACTACATAATGGTAATTTATTAACCTCACAAATAACCGTTATTTACTAAGACTTTCTCTATTTACAAATGCGAATACTTAAATATTGCACACTTGTCAAATTTTGAGAAATCTTCTCTCTCCCCGAGCATGTTTAAGAATCAATTAAACAATAAATGTGTTCTAAGTTTTCATCATTTATTGTTTGACACTCTAGCTAATTATATGTGAGGCTAAAAGAAATCCTAACTCATAAAACTTAACTAGTAGATTAAAATCTGAGTGTATTGTTTGGAAATAAGTATTTTATTTTAAATTATGGATTTTAATTATGAAATTATAAATGAAAAATTTGAGAATGATAGTGGTGGAAATTGATTCAAATCCAAATTTGAAAATTTTTGATTTGCCAAATAACAAATTTAAAGTAATTTCAAATTTTCAAATAAAATCATCGTTTCCAAACATGATAAAGAAAAATTGAGACTAGTTTTAGCCAACATCCTTTGGAAAAACTAAGCACAATAGTTTATGTAATACCTGTAACTTTTGCCAAAAAATATCAAGAAATTATGTAATCAATTATTTATATTTGAAAATTAAGAGTTTAAATTTAATTTTCAAAACTAGATATTTATTTGAAATTTCAGACGTCATTGTCCGATCAATGTGATTGGATTGAGCTTCTGCAACTCGTACTAATTTAATTACAAACTATAAATTTCACTATATTAACTATTTTTTGAATTAAACCACATGTGATCCATTTATTTAACATAAAAACTTAAAACCTATATTATTTTCAAAACTAAAACTGTAGAAATTATAAAAAAAATGATAATAAACAAACATCAAGAACATAGTTCTCAATATACAAGATGGAATTAAAGATCCTTCTTGTCAAGCATTTGAGTTGAACCTTTAATGTGAATTGAGACTTTTATGATGTTTTACAATTTACACCAATAAAAATGCTGAGGTTATATTGAACATAACTAAAGCTGGGAATCGGGTATTTTCTCATTTGGAGCAAGTATCGCATTTTCCGGACAAGGTCATGGGATCGAATCTCACCTAACCCTCCCCTTCCCTTAGCCGACCATGTAGGCCAAAAAAACAAAACCGAAGCTAAGTGCCCGAAAGAGAACCTATAACAGTGTCAACGACAAGGCAGCACTGCGAAGTTTAACACCATCGTTATCCCACTTTGACTCCGGTGAAGTTGCTCCCGGCTACAAATGCCTGCACCATTTACATTAAATAAACCCATTCAATCCTTTATTCTACCTTGTTTTTCAATTGCAGCAATTTGACGAGTGCAATTTTTCTCAATTTATATTTTCACAATATCGGCTTTTAGTAATTTCATCAATAGATTACTGAAGATGTTAACTATTGAGCTCGTTCATTACAATCATTAGGGCCTGTGTTGAAGAGCTTTCATTTATCACAAATTCTTGTGCGAGACGGTCGCTTTGAGATACCATCTAAAAGACGGTCTCTCAGGAGATCGGTTGTTCATTTATAAGTACTTGAGTAAGCTTTTGAAGCGGTCACGTGTAAAAGGATATACATAGCTGGTCATAAACGTACACCCGACGCAAACAAATGCACCTAGGTGGGGGCCACTAATGACATTGGGTTAACTTAATATTATTGTATTGCAAGAAAGTTGAGACCATTCTAGAATTTGACAAGATAACAATTCGATACCTTCCCACCACTAACAGCAGCTACAAGTGCAACATGTTGGTCATCTCTGCCAAACTCATAGAAATAATATGTCCTGGGCAACATCATTAATAGCAATCATGAGAAACTCCCGTAAGAGCTATAGAAATCTTCGAGAAGAAATTTGACGGGTGCTGATAATGAAGCAATACCTGAAACCTTCATCTTCTTTTATTTTTATAGTTCGTGCAGCGTACAGTTTTGATACCCCACCTGCAGTAGCATCAAGCAAAAGCTAAGGAACACAGTAAATATTAATACTTTCAAGGCATTGCGAATGATCAGTAAATACCAATACTTTCAAGGCATTGCGAAAGATAAGGAAGATGTGAATAGCAATAAAACATCAAATCACACAGAAGCGCATCTGATGTTTGTACTACATTCCATTACTTTTGTATTGATCAGTGATCCATAGTATAAAGACAAGCCCGCATCGCATCGCATTGCGTTGTTCGCGTTGTAAAGGTTTTCAAGAACAATGAACCGATATTTTCCGTATCATAAAAGTGTAAAAAGACCGTGTTAGGGGCAGTATCAAGGGATATCTTATGGTTTCAATCGATATTTAGGCGTTATGATAACCACATCACTCCGTTACCGCATCACCATTCCGTAACCGTGATTGCGACCGTTTATTCGCATTTTTACACTACACAGTGATTTAAAGGTAAAAAGATGATTCAAAGTTCAATCTACATACCCGGAATGAAAATCTTAGCTGCTTCTTTTATAGAACCTAAATCAGTAATGTCTTGAGCCTGCAACGTCAAAAAACTCTTATCAGAGCTCAAGAGTATTGCACCAACTGTAGAGAAGAAAGCATGTGGGAAACAGAGGTTTAAACTATAAATCATTTGGAGATTTAAGAGAAGCTTAAAATGGTAGCTGGACAGATTATGAGGAAACCATATCCTCAAAGTCAGACATAGAAAGAGAATCTCTATTAATGCTCCAGCAAGTAGCAACTTGATAAAACAAGCAACAGACAGCTCGAAAGGAAAAGGCGTACAGATTAACAGACGGTATAAATTTTTGGCAGAAGTTATAAGCTGGAAGTACAAAGGCAGAGTCAAAACTGTTTTTCAAGCATAAGTCTTTTTGATATCCCACTAAATTTACAATCTTATGACTGAAGTGGATAAAAAAATTAAGACAAACCTCTAGGAAGGTAATTTTCAGTTGGTTGGTGGGCTTGATTATAACACTCACTACCTCAGACCTGCATAGAGCAAACCATAACATTTCCAAACAAGTAATAATCTTGATGACCAAATTAAATGCCTATGAGAACTGGAAGAAGGGATCGTGACTATGCTTACCCATCAGGAGATGCAAACCGTGCAGCAAATGTCTTTGGCTTTACCTTATCTCCATAAAGGGACTGTCCGGCATTAAAATCCTGAAGGGAAAAATGTGTAATGGAGTCTCATAACTCATAAGAAACTAATCAATTATCCAATTTGAACAGAGAAAACGAGAGGACAAAACTGCTTTCTCATTT
>CM025921.1:15235001-15277320 GCA_000753965.2 Amaranthus hypochondriacus | reverse complement strand
ACGAGATCTTTTAACAAACATTGGCATAGAAACATGGAATCACAAAGGAAACTCATGCAGCAAGCGGCAGCGGGACCACAATTGGAAGCCGACAACAATGGGCAACGGACTTCCCAGGCGGGGGTATGCCTTTTAAATTTAATCGTAATGAAATGATTGATGAATTTTCCAAATATGTAATTTGTGATGAGTTGCCTTTTAACCACGGTGAAAGTAAGACATGCGAATACTACACTAGAATAACTTTACAACCACAATATAGAGTAATCCCTAGGAATTTTTTTCCTTCTTTTTAGTAAATATTTTAATAACGATGACAAGCATTGAATTTCGCTAATAATCAAGTAATCGACGAAGGTACGTCCGCATTATTATATTAAAATTAAAGGAAAAATAAGAATGGAACTGATGGTCCGACCCACCCGACCCGGGTATTGGAACCGCCGGAACCGGCCCTACCCAGACCGTGGCCATCACTATGTGAAGCATTCATTTCAAAATTTGTCATGATTTTCAATTTGTCATGATTTTCAAGTGATAATTATTTTGACAAACATCTTTAAAAATTTAATTCTTCTATATCAAATTACTTATTATTTATATTATTAAATTATTACACTATTCATTCGTCATCATTAGTTTGTGATTAGTATTAATTCATAAGTTAAAACATAGTCAAGTGCGATATCATCTCAATTCACTCCTTATTACTCTTTCTCCTTATATATATATACTAGTATAAAAACCCGTGCAATGCACGGTTATTAGTATTAAAATATAAAAGTATTATGATTTTAAACATTTATATAATTATTTATTAAATCTATTAAGTTGGAAGCCCTTATAATGGGGTGCTGCTATTTACCTTTGACTTTTTTTAGTTTTATCTACATTGCTCTAGTCTTCTGTTAAATGTTTTTAGCATATATAGGGGTGTTGCTATTTACTTTTCTCCTTATTTACTTATATAAAATTTTGGTGTTTTATTTCAATCAATTAATCAATATAGTAGAAATATAATAAAGTATAATGCCATGTTATAAAATAAAATGAACTTTACCTTATTTAGTGCAATAATAAATATAGCAATAAATCAATTTAATTATTCCATATGGAAAATCTTTGTAAGGATGTCATATAGAATTTTTCAAGCTTTTTAGTAATTGTATAATTGCTCCAGTTTTCTGTTAAATGTTTATAGCATATATTGGGGTGCTTCTATTTATTTTCCTCCTTATTTAGTTGAATAAAATTTTAATGTTTTTTTTTCAATCAATTAAGCTAAAATTGATATTAAAAACTGATATTAAGCTAAAATCAGAGTATAAAATTGATTCTGGCTATTTATTACTATAAAAACTGATATTAAAAGAATTTTTTGTAAACAAAATATACTATTATATTACTAACTATGTTATAACTTATAACTGATATTTGATTATTCATCTTTTATTCAAAAAATCAAAATATTACATAATTATTTATAATTTGTTAATCTTATCAAAAAATCATCTTAATGGGATTATTTCTATCAAAGAGATTAATAAAATATTCACTAATATGTATCAAGTTGCAAATATCACTTCTTTTCACAAAATATTCACAATATGTGTGTAGAAACTCATGATTTTAGAGTAACCAATATATGTAGTAGAATCTAATTGCCATAATAGTCAATTCATTTGAGGTTTCAATATAAACAAAATTAACATGCTTACAATTTATTCGCTCATTATTTTTTTTGTATATTCATTGATTTTGGTTTAAAACTCTGCTATTCAATTGAAAAAACTGATTTTCCATTTTTAATTTTTATTCAATCAATCAAAAAAAAAATCAAATTGTTATCTTATTGACGCAATATAACTTTTTTTTTTAATCAATCAATGAAAAATTTTTATTGACTATTTAATCTAATCCTTTTAATACAATTTAATATCACATTAAAAATTGATTGTTGGATTTTCTTATTTAACGTATCAGTTAAATAACATAATTTCCTTTCTTAAACATGTATCAATTAATTATCAATGACTAATTACTCATATACTGTCATCCAATTGAGGCAATTTAATATCAAATTAAAACAAATTGCTAGATTTCCTTATATAACGTATTAGTTAAATAATACAATTTAATACTTAATTTGCTTGGTCAGCATATTCATCTAATCAAATTTATCCAATTGTCAAAATCATTCTGGTTGCGACATTTGTCATTTTTCTTCATCTTTATTAAAATAGGATAGAACCCGTGTAATGCACGGAATTTTTAATACGTTGATATTTTAGTGAAATTTTATACGAACGAAAATATTAAATGAAGGTGCGTGATAAATTATTACATACATACATTGTAATTAAAAAAAAAAGAATTAAATATAAAAAAACAAAATAGGTTGTTAATAAAGAGTTTATAAGTTTTGAAACACCTGTTTATATACTACATTCTTAGTACAATGACATATTTTAAAATCCTGCCGTTTTAAATTTGTAGAAATTTTGTCTCAGTTGTCAAAATCTCTGGTCATAAATAAATTAATCACTATACTATTATTACCATAAATAAAAAAATTACTGGTCAAAATCCCTGATCTCATTGTTATTATTGCCATATTGTCATATAATTACTAAACTAAACATTAAAAATCCCTGGTCAAGTTTACTCCTGCCGTATTTAGGAAAAGATTCCTGGTCATATAATTACTATACTAAACATTAAAAATCCTTGGTAATAAATAATCCTGCTGTATTTAAAAATTCCTGGCCATAAATACTCCTGCCAAAAATACTAACCAATAAAAAATTACACTTGTCACTCTCATATTCACTTTGACTTTTTCATCACTATACATTAAAATTAATATAGTGTATGATTCTCTCTAATTCCTAACATTCATTACTATTTTTCTTCCTTTTCTTTATCATTTTTTTGCTCACCTCAAGCTAGGCACCAACAAACCGTTTGGTAATCCTAACTAAATGGTCGAATTAGAATGATTTATTGTGTAAATTTTCATGATATTTATCATTTCATTCCATAGGTAATAGAAGTTTAATCATCAAAAAGTTTTTTGTTTACAATTTTCCATTACCACCTAATACCACATGTCAAATAATAATGCATTGGAATGAATTTTGTGAAGAAAATGAGATTGTTGAAGAAGTATCATGGCCATTAAACTTGTCAAGAGATATTTTTACCAAAATTACACTAACTTTCCATAACAATTCCTATCATTTAGTATCGATTACCAAACATGCCGTAAGATGTTTACTTGAATATCATTATCAACAAGCCTATGTAACTAAGTAATACTAACAGCAAGTTAGTTTTTCTTGATTAGGCTTCACCAATATTCAAAAACTCCCCCACCCCACCCCAGGGTCGGCCCAAGGTTTTTAGGAGCCTAGGGCGAAAGATTATTTATGGGCCCCTAAAGTATTGTATACATAGAAAAGTTCAAACCTTAACACTAATTAAAAACTAAAATTTTTAGAAGGTCATGGACGTAGGCACGTCTTGGCCTTGCTTACTGTCGACCCTGCCCATAAAGCAGAAATCCTTCCACAACACAAATTAACAAAGGGACCCTCTTATAACCCCATGCCTGATGCTCCATAGAACTTATCTTGTGGTTGCCTTACACTCAAACAATCTAACATCAACAAATATACACCACCCAAAAATCCCTAAGCCATCAAAAAAACATGAACAAAAAAAATTCACCATCTTCACAAACCATAAGCATTTTATCCTTGATGAATTTCCTCTCTCAAACCCACTAATCCTCAAATTCTCTCTCAAATGGAAACCATTCTTTCTCCTCCCACATTCTCTCCACTTCTCAATCACAAACCCTCTTCTCCCAGAAATTTTATCTCTTATTCTCTTCAACCCAGATCAAATTCACTATCATACACAAAACCCATTTCTTGTTCCCTCAAAAAGAACCTATCTTTACCTCAAAAATCACCATCCTTAACAATACCCACAAATTGGTTTTCTCCCATTCAACAAGGATTAGCTGCTCTTGCTCTGTCTTTAGCACTGAATTTCACCCCCATTTTACCAGTTTCTGTTGCTGGAGCTTCTGAATTTGATGTTCTAAATGATGGTCCGCCCAAAGAATCATATGTTGTTGATGATGCTGGAGTTCTTAGTCGGGTCACTAAGTCTGATCTCAAAAGGATGTTGTCTGATTTAGAGTCCAGGAAGAATTTCCATATTAATTTCATCACAGTGCGGAAACTAACTGTAAGTTTTATTTGATTACATCTTGGTCTTTAGAAGTTAGTATCTTGATTCATATTTAAATGTTTATAATGGAGCTTTATGTGTATTTAGCTTATAAATTAATTATATGCCCTAGTACTACAAGTGAAAATACATCCATATTTCCTTTTTCTTGTTTAAGCTTATGATTGAGGCCCGAGTTAAATGTCAATGCAACACATTACTTGGATGAGATTCGAACCTGTGATACTAATGTCCCGTTAGCTCTGGTGATGGATATCTTGTAAAGGAACCAACTCGAACAAAAGCTTTAGCTTATGGTTCAGAGTTGAGACCCAATATATGTAATATTGTCATTTGGGTAATTTCTTTTGTCCTCATATTGGAGTGGAATGGATGCAACATAGGAAATTAGTGTGTGCTAGGACAATTCAATTATTCAAGGGAGTAAAGAAGAATGTGAAGAATTGAATTTTATATAGCATAGGGCAAGAGATTATTGGTAGAAATGAATAGAGAATTGAATATGTAGATGATCATTACAACATTAAATTCCATGTGAAGTTGGAGCTTTGCAACATCAGTTTCGTAACACTTTGTTTGGATGAGTATTTAGGAGTGAAAACAATGGAAGGGAGAGAGAGCGGAGGGAAGGGAAAGGAATAGAGGAAATTATGAGGGGAATCCCCGTTGTTTGCTTAGGAGGGAAGAGAAGGGAAATCCAAATCTTTGCACTTTTTAGAGAGATTTTATTCTTCGTACATTCAAGGGAGTTGATCCCTTCAAGTCCCTCTCCTCCAAAATTTTTATCTAAGTAATGGAAATCCGTCCTCCAAATATCTCCCTTCTTTCGCTCTAAATCCTTCAATGTGAACATTTTGTTAGTTTTTAGTGTAGATTTCAAATATATGTAGTTGATTCCTCTTGATGTATAAGACCGGGATGTTCCATATAAAAATATAGATATCGACAAATCTGATTTTGAAGGAGTTCAATACAATGCTTCTTTTTGGTGCATGGAGAGCTACAAGGGAAGCATAAAGACAGGATTTTGAACACCCACACACCCCCCCCCCCCCCCCAAAATGACTTCATTAACTTAGTTGGCTTATTACCCTATTATGCTAAATTTGTCACTAGACTGTTTTGATTGTTGATTGCAAGCTAAAGTATATGTAGAATAGTAACTACAAATACTGATTGGCTTAAGCTGATATTATTTTCTTCCAGAGCAAGGCCGATGCATTTGAGTATGCCGACCAAGTTTTGGAGAAATGGTACCCAACTCTCGAGGAAGGTGATAAAAAAGGGATAGTTGTCCTTGTGACCAGCCAAAAGGAAGGGGCAATTACCGGTGGACCTTCATTTATCCAGGCTGTTGGAGAAACTGTTCTTGATTCGACTGTGTCAGAGAATCTTCCTGGTAAAAACCTTGCTATCGAAACGCCCTTTCTTGTGCTCTCGTGCTAAATTTAAAAACTATTCAATAGCCAAAAAGTTGTTTTTTTTTACAAGACGGCTGTTTGTTAGGTGGTATTAAACGATATTAATAGGAATGACAACTAGTGTAATTTTGGTTGAAAAATCTCTTGGCTACCTTGATGGTCATGCTTGTCCTACTTCAATCATCTCATTTTCTTCATAAAATTCATTCCAATGCATTATCATTGGGGAGGTGGTATTAGGTAAATGAAAAAAAAAAAGAACTTTTTTGTGATCAAAGTTTCATCACCACGGGAATGACATGGAACTTTTGACACTATAAATCATTCCCATTACCACCATTTAGTACCACTAACCAAACAGACCGTAAATGTAATGTCACTCATAAGAAAATCCAAGAAAGAAGATTAATTATGGAGATGAAATATTGATGATGGTAAAAATTGTACTTGCAGTATTAGCAACTGAAGAGAAATACAACGAAGCCATATATAGCAGCGCCAAGCGGTTAGTGGCTGCTATTGATGGTCTTCCTGACCCTGGTGGTCCATCATTCAAGGACAACAAGCGAGAGTCTAACTTCAAGACTAAGGAAGAGACTGAAGAAAAACGAGGTCAATTTAGCCTCGTGGTTGGAGGCTTGTTGGTTATTGCATTCGTAGTCCCTATGGTTCAATATTATGCATATGTTTCCAAAAAATAGGCTGTTTTTTGATTCATGTTCCGAGCCGACTTGCCGTTTTGTGAATTTTTGTAAAGAATATGTACAAATACATAATTAATCAACCAAAATGTTTGACCATGTAACAAATGATTGATGAGGTACTTATTTAAGGGGCTATGAGTAAATCTATCATGTGCACTAATTCTTTTGTTAATGTCTCAAGTCATGGCAATGAAACTTTGCATTCTTGTCATTGATTGAAAAGATAATAAAAATGTGATTTGAGGCATAATTCAGGATGAATGAATTGGATTATATGTACTTTACATTCTTTTGAGTCTAAATTTAATATACATCGTCGTTATCTAGAACTTGAGCTTCAAGAGAAACGGCATCTGGTCAGAGAAAGGCGGATCCGAATATTTTCCGGTGAGAATTTGTGATGCAACATACTGATTTGCTGCTTCTGTGTAATGAATGCCATCCCAGTTGATATACTCTGTGCTGTCGCTGCACCCTTTAGCAGTAACCGAGGTGCCATTTATGGTTTTCGTTTGCCCACATGGTACTCGACTGTCGTAATTTAAGGGAGGGCCACCATATCCGCAGCAAGCCATGATTGGCTGCTCAAAACCTGCAGATCATGAGTTTTAGTAGATGTTCAGGACAAAAATGAAGAAAACAAGAACAGGATCAGTTAAAGTTCAGAAACTCACCATATCTAGAATAGTTTGACAAAAGATTAGACTTGATTGTGTATATATCGACATACGTGACGTTCGAATCTGCATATTGTCCTTGCAACTTTTTGCAGAGGGCATGGAGTTGCAGATTGAAGAGCTGAGCAGCTTGGTTGTGTCCTGCAACACACCCTAGTGTGTCCAACTTTGATGGATCAGTCCCAAATTTGGCAATGTTCTGAGGCAAGCATCCTACTGGACCTGTATTGTGAATCCAAAAGAATCTTGCTCCCGCATCATACAATTTCTGAACAAAAATACGACAGACGGTTTTTAAACAAACACAACTTTCAATTTTCAAAGAATCCGAGTCATTGTTAAAGCTTACTGCTATGCCTGCTTCAAATTCTTGTAAAATGTATGGGATCGAGGCAAGAACTTGATCAAATGACTTCGAGTAAAATGCACCACCCACATCGTTCTGGCCTATGTCAAACATGTATAGAGCCTTTCCGAAAGAATCCTGTGCTGGGATATACTTGTCAACTTTCCTACCTGAGAACAATTGGAAAATTGATCAGACATTTTCCAGTAAATTTGTCTCATTTCTTTTCGAATATCCCAAAACACAGGAGAATGCATACTTTTAGATAAATCTTGGACTCGATCTTTGAACCGAAGAAACTGAGCCACCTGAATCCCAAATGAGAAGGGACTAACTGATGATGCAGTTGCTGGAAGAATAGTTGATCCTGCTGCAGCAAAGTTGCAACCTTTTCTAAAAACAGGCGCGCCGACAGAATCCAAATAGGCATTGAGAAATGGCAAGTCCATTTCATCCACTGCAAGATATCAAACACACAACTAATGGGAAGACACAAAGACAGGATCACTGGAACATAAAAAACATAGGAATACAGTGAAGTCCTTACTGAGAAAATCAACGATCAAACGCCCGTCACAGAACCTTCCTGATGGTTTTTTGAAGTAAGTCTCTCCATAAGGATCATCAATCTCCTCAAGGGCTGAAGCTACTCGATCACCAGTATCGGAATTTGAATCGCCGAAGTTGAAAACTGCTGGGTAGTTGAAATCTATGGATCTGACATAAGGTATGGATATGGATGTTAAGAGGAGAATTTGGAGAAATAAGTTAGTGATGGTGGCCATGTCTGGTGCAATGTCAGCTGTGGAGATGTAATATGATTGCTGCAGAACAATCTTTATAAGTTGTTAAGAGAAGGACAAGAAAGTGTGAGAAATAAAAAAGGAAAAAAATATTAAGAATTGGTTGGTGATAAACTAAAATTCATGGGCAAAGGAAAGCTTGCTTTGAATCATGGTAATCCAACAGAAATCCCCTGCTTCAATTCCAAATTTTGCCAAATATGCCCTGGAAGTGAATGTGTGGTCATTAGTTTGAGTGGTTGAATTAATAATGTATAGTGTACTGTATACCCTCTTCTTACATTTGAATTTGTTAAGTTTGCTATAAAAGGCTCTTTGTCACTTAATTTCGAGAAAATTTGAAACAAATAAGTAATTTTAATTAAAAATATAAAAAATAAGCTTCGAGTAAACTTAAATCCAAAAATAAGCGTTTTCATGTTCGAGCCTCAGGTTAAGGGTGTTCGCAGTTACTAACAGAGAACAAAAAAATTGGTCAAAAAAAGTCAAAATTTTTTGTTAGCAATTATTAACTGTGAATAAAAGGAGACAATGTCATAACGCTAAAAAATGAAAGTCATATTTTGTTTGCAGTTAGTAACTGCGAACAACATGTTTTCCCATTTATTAACATCTTTGTTATCACTAAGCAACATCTTAATGAAATTGCAATAATGAAATTTTGTAATATAGCAAATTTGATAGGACGGGATAGTATTTGATTGGACTGAAAATGAGCTCATCAGTTATAAGCATAACTAATCTGATAGAGCTAGAACAATTATTTTAGAATAGACCTAGAAACTCTACCCATGCGCTGCAATCTAATTCCCAGGAAATTAAACATTATTGTGGTGTGATGCTTGGACTTTCAGGTTGAAAAAACCCTTTAAAAAAACTCCCTTCATTATTAGAAATATTCAAGTTGATGTAAATTTTGAATAAAAATGTTTTGTGTCATTTCAAATATTGTATCATTGGAAAATTCCTATAAAATATAACGTAAATTATATAATTTGTGCACAAGCTAAAGATTGATTGGCTTGTAAACAACAAGATCAAAAGTCTATTAACTAAAACTTTTAAAACAATATTAACATGTTTAAAATTTTGGTTTGTTAAGAATTATATATATATTTGGAGTACACGAATTCTTGTAAGTTTTTCGGTTGACATTATAAATATTTTAAGTAGGCTGTAGGCATTTAGAATATTGTAAATACTTAAGTACTTACTCGGTATGCATTAAGTATATAATAAGTAGGCATTAAAGATATTATAAGTAGGCTAATAGGCTAAGTTTCTCATTAGGCATTAAGAATATTGTAAGTAGGAATTTCAAATACTTTTTCGTTGAGTATTAAGTATATTATAAATAGGCATTAAGAATATAGTAAGTATTAAAGTTTAATGGGGTTGGGCATGAGAAATCGTCTCTCAGACACCGGTTGTTTGGGACTTGGAGTAATCAGTTTGATTAATTGCGGGTTTACTTGGAGGGGCATTTTAGTAATCAAGTGGAGTGATATGGTGATGAAGGTAGGGCATACACTATCTTAAATCTTTCCTATCATTAAGAAGCAAACCGTTCATAATTATCTTCTACGGATAGCAACATCAAAGTTTTGTGTGGCCTATCACATTGGCATTTCTCTGTTTTGCATTCTTCACTCCATCACAAAATCAAAACCCAGCTCGGAAAACTCAAAACTTTTATGTTATATATGGGCGGAGTAAATATTATGGTATCCCTATATTTTTTTTATTAATTTCGAAATGGGGTTTTTATGCCCTTTACGAATTATTAAAGAAAATTACATCATCTATGAAAACAATTAACGTCAAAATGTATAATTACATTCTAAAAGAAATAGTTTATGCTTAAATATTCGCTCATAAACACAATAACAAGACACATTTCATCTCATAAATAAACGAATCTATTAAAAGGCGAAAAATTACGTATGAAACTTAAATATACAAAAAAATGTATCTTAAAACTAATTTGGGGCCCTAAGCGGTCGGACACCCTGTCTGAGTCTAAAACCGCCCATGTAGTCTTTTTATTTTGATGGGATCAAGGATATATAGATTTTTGGTTTTGAATAATGAATTTGTATAGAAACTGTTAGGATGGACCGAGTTGTTAGATTGATAGACTATCACCCTTTGAAATTGACTCGACCTAGTGTTCATTATGCGCTTCTCTATGAATTACTCCCTCCTATTCACCATAGGAGTCTCATTTGACTTTTCACGGATTTTAAGGAGAGTCAAATGGGACTACATGTGTAAGAGAAAAATGTAGAGTTTTTGAATTTTTATAGGTGTAAAGTGGGGTTAGTAGGTATAAAGGTGTACAAAAGTTAAATTTAGTAGGGATAAATTGGCAAAATTAACATACCCAAAATAAAAATGAAATATTTAGGATGACTTGACCCAATAAGAAAATGGGACACTTAAGGTGAATAGGAGGGAGTACCTTATGAAGGAGATAGTGGTGTACTCAAGAAAGCAATTAAAAGTAATTTTATCTTCCAGATATCAAGCTTGATGGCAAATGGCAAATGTCAACCTTAGTAGTAACTCTTCATCTTTCATTTCATAAATGAGTTTGACATCCACATACACCATGACTTTCGGGGATTGGGATGATTCCTGATCAGAAATCCGTTGCAAAAATATCTTACCGACATCCTTAATAGTAAATCTTCTCTTCAAATTAGTATTGTTTAAGAGATTTTCTGACCTGTATATTAGATGTAAGGTCTAATCATCTCATCCTTGTCTCTCATAATAAATTTGCTAAATTCTGTTAATTATTATCTTTATAAATTGAGAATCAAATCTAAGTTCACTTGGTTTACTTTCAATTTTCATCACGTAACTAAAGTTTTCTATAATAAAAAAATTATAAATTATTTAAATCTTTTTTAACCTTGATTTATCTCATTTTCCATTAATTCCTATCAGTACATTTGTATAATCTTAAAAATCTTGGGTTAACCTATGAGTTGAGGTTTTTCTTTTCTTCTCATATATGTACTAAAACTCTACCTTATCCTTAAATGAAAAAACAAGTTTGTTGTGAAAGAAAATATTGTCTTGAATATTTGTTTGTATTCCATTAAAATATATAGAAAAATGATGATTTTAGGAAACTACATATTACACGATAATAAATATTGCTAAAATAAAATATTTACAATATACTCGGAAGAAAATAATATTGTTGAGATATTATTATCATTATTTTAATACAAACCATTGTGGAGGCCGAAGGTTCACTAATGTTGTGGCTGTCCAAATTTTTTGAAACATAATAAAAGGAAATTAAAGCTTTTGGTGAAAATATATGTAATATTAATTATTATATATAGATGGAACACAAGCAACTTTTTTGCAAACGAAAGGAATATTGATTTCAATGTGCCCTTTTTTTGTGTTGGACATAATTGCCAAACAAATATACATCACTAATATATCATAATACACAAAAGTAGCCTTTGGAATACAACAATAAAGCTCAAGTAAAATATTGCGAAGCCAACAAGATTCAGAGACTACATTGGCCATGATGTTTATAAGGTAGTAGATGTCCATATTGGATGCCAAAGTTGTCCATATTTGATGCCCATATTGGATGCCAAAGTTGTTTGTTTAGCAAAGAACATCGGCCATGATGTTTAAAAGGTTGCCAAAGTACATATTTGGGTGTGCTTCCATAATAGGTTGCAATGGAGATAGAGATTAAAAAAAAAAGGTATGAAGGCAACAGGTTGTTGAAGAACAGAAGAGGCAGAAGAAGAGATTATGAATATGGTTAAAAATTAAATTCTTGATACCTGGAAAAAAATATTCGCTATGAATATTTCTTTTTCTTTGTATTGCATTCAAATATGTAGGAAGTGTACAATGATGATTTTAAAAAATTTAATATTACACAATAATAAATATTACTTGAATAAAATATTTACAATATATATAATAATAAAACAGTTTTTTTGAGAGGAGTTACAATGGAGGTTATGTGTAGAAGAGACGAGCTAATTTAGGGAGAAAAATAAGCTAAGCAAGGATGCTCTATGTATTAGACTTTGGTGCAATAATAACTGAGGATATAAGAAGGAATTTATAGGGGAAGATGTAGGTCTTGATGTAGAGCTAAAGGGGGCAGCAACATATAAGACAGCAAGCAGCAGTAGATACGCACAGAAGCTGGCAGCATGGTCGCTCAACCATGGCTCAACCGAGCTGCTCGGGCGAGTGGGCTGCAGGTCAGCCTTTTCCTGCTCTGTTCTTGCTTCTCCACATACCCCTATGGTCCCCATTACTCTAACACGTTAGTACTTGATCTGAATATTTTCCTTGGAGCCCAGGATATGCATCAAAATACTCAAACAAGTTCCCACTACCACTAGTACAAGGTACCATGGTCCTAGTTTGATTCCCGCTCATCCAACCATAAAACGGTACTTGTGTTCTCTTCTACTTACACTAACTAATATGATTGATTTTTTTTAATCATTATTTTAATTACTTAATGAATAAAAGTCACCAATAATCCAAATACTTTGTTCTTGGTAAGTTATGCTCCAAGTCCTTATTTGTTTCAGACTTAATTTCAAGATTATAACAGGAAACTGCATATATGGGATGGTATCGTCTACTCTTACAACCATTGGAGTGTTTTTTATCAAAGATGTTTTTTTTTATGCAATGGAAAAAATTATTAATTCTTCATATAGGTGGTGAGAATCAAATCCCTATCACAGGGGTGAAAAAGGAAAGCCCTCAAATCTCAATCACTATAGGCTAACCCAGGATTCTTGGAGTTGTTTCTTTATGAGGAGATGGCAGACATGCTTTGCACTACATATCTTCGCCATGGTCTACGAGCATCTTTAATGAGGATATCTTAGCATCTGGGTCAGGTGAGGGATATACAGAGCAGTATGACCTCATGAAATTGGTGCAGATTATTCATGGGGTATCTAAAGGTTATAGCTAAATGAAACTTTGCACCTGTGTTTGTACACTTTGGATGAAGGAATTTTGTACATCATCTATGATGCTTTTCAAAATTACATGAACATATTCCAATAAAATGACAATCAAATCACTATGTTAGCTATTAATCATATGGAATGTAAACTTCATTTACATTACAATATCATTACTATCAGGAAACGCATGTAATGCAAGTAAAATCCTTCTAAATCTTCGAGTTTTTATTTGGTGATTAGAAGTATAAAGTCAGTACCTTAACATGCAAGTTTCAGTGACAAATATCTGTGAGATGAAATAAGCAGCTCACCGAAGCCTGAGGAAACTAAAAACACCTGAGAATTTATTCCACAAATTTGTAGTTTCTACAGTTGCAAGCTTGGCTTTGAGAACCTTGTTCTGCATCTTAAGCTGCTTAGGGATTTCAATCAGAGTCCATTAACAACCGAATATAAATCAGCAAGAATAAGTAAGCATATAAGCGTTGTGCACTGATAATATATAAAATCACTAGTTCAGTTGGCACAACTCATCGAGCAATGGTCCATATTCATTGGTTGGATAACATTTTAATTAGGTCAAGGAAAAGGAAGGATGCTCGATGAAGCTGTGAAAGTTTAGAAATTAGAATACGTGATGAATGTTTGCTTCTACAAAGAGGTGACTGAAGAGTTGCTCCTTTAAGTCACTTTTTCATCATACAAGTACATATGTAATATGTTATTCGTAATCAAATACTTCATGTATTCCTTGGCTTCTACAACAAAGTAAAAATAGTTTCCTGGAAAATATAAATTCATCATCAAAGCACTAGCAAGTATAAAGTGTCAGCACGGCCTGATGTGAAAGAGTTCCTGAGAGAATAAATTATATTCCTTCAAATGTAATGATTAATTATTATCTTGTGAATCTCCCCTCACACGAGAGCCCATTGGGCTAGAATTGTGGATGCAGTATAGGCCCCCCTCATATCTGGCGCTAAATATTCCACTTTAAAGGAGGGATGGTTGAGATTCGAACCCGTGACCTTTTGTCACATTGGCTCTGATACCATGTCAAGGAACCAACTCAACCAAAAGCTTAAGCTTGATTGAGGCCTCATAATATGTTATATAATCTAACAAACTCTTCGTCCAATACATTCTAGCAGTTGCAATTACTCTAACACTATTCATGGATAATAATTTTGGAGAGAGAAAAAAGGAAGAGAAGAGGAAGGGGAAGGGTAAGAAAGGGAAGAGAAATTGAACGTAGTGTTACTAAACTTATCTGAAAATATGATGCAACAAGTACAGCAAGTAAAGAGGCATAAGATTGTTCTTACCTCGTCAATTGTGGAAACAAGATCTTCTAAAGCTTTCTGCTGGGATGAGATGATATTTGACGTGACATTGTCATAATCCAATTCTAAGTCTTCTGTTGAATATGAATAATTCATGATTCCCTCCAGTATCAACAGCTCTTTAAGCAATTCCACTTCCTCAGTACCCATTCTGTCATTTAGCTACAACAGAAAGTAACATTCTTGAGCAAAAAGCAGTTCAGAGACTTAGGGTGTGTTTGGATTGAAGGAAATAGAGGGAAAGGAAGGGGAGTGATTTGAAGGGAGGAGATATCCATTGTTTGGATAACAAATTTGGAGGGAAGGAAATTGAAGGGGAGGGATTTGGAAGGAAAATTTGAACAAATTTTGTTAAGGAGATAATATCTCCTAAAGAGGAAAGATTTAGAAGGAAAACACTTTCCTTTCTTTTCCCTTCCCGTCCCTTCTAAACAAACAATATACACTTTCCCTCCTTATTCCTCCCTTTCCTTTCCCTTCCTTTCCTTCCCCTTCCCTTCCTTTCTTTTCTCTCCTAATTTGCTATCCAAACATAGTGTTAAGCATCATCTCACAAGTGATCCATACATAAGACAAGTGATCCATACAAAAAACAGTTCACAAGTGATCCAGTAAACTTACTTTGTCCAGAAGTCTCTCACATGCAACATCTTTGTTCTGGAAAGCGGATTCTTGCATCTTTCTACACTTGTCTTCAGATGGGACAACACAAGGCGCTGCTTTTATATGTTGCGCCCTGATCCATACATAAGACAAAAAGATCACCCATCTTTATCAAGATTATTTCTTTTCAAGATTCACAATGCTCAACTTTATCACTCAAATAGCATTCACATTTACTCATTTAGTGTGCAAGGTGAACATCATCATCATCTTCATACCCAATGTATCCCGCTTATAGGAAAACTATTGATCAGGGTCTGGGGAGGGAAGAAAGACGGAAACTCATACCCAATAAACTAAAAATCTCACATCCAATGAAGTTATGAGCAAATCATTTAGACTAAATGAGGCAGGGACAACCAGATGAATAGAACCTGGGATGAAGGAGCAGTTGCAATGCGACATAATTTCTGCCAATATCCCAAGCCCGAGAAAATAAATAACTTAATGTTTCCCGTAGTTATCATTAGCACAAGTCATGCCTTCAGGCTTCAGTATAGTAGAGTTTACGCTAACATTTTCAAGCTACAGTAGAGGCTATCTAAATTAAAATTGAACAAAGATCTTACTACACAGTACACTACTGTCAGCAAATGAGAAGAAAAGAAACAATTAGATAGACTTGAAACTGTAGTAAGTTCAACCATCTAAAATCTTAACGTACTGCAATAATTTTAATTGAAAAGGAAATCTCAGTTCAACGAAGTAACCTGGCACCAAAGCGAAGGGTGGACAGAGTCTCTGATGCATTTGAAGAACTTGGAGAACAACAACACAGCAATGCCATTCGGCAGCTACCTCCCTAAGATATCAATTTAGAATTTCAAGACAAACCAAATTCCCTTTGAAGTATGAACCAGGACCGAAAGAAAATCTAACCAGTGTGTCTTGTAGTATTCGAGTAAGCTTAGAATCACGATAAGGGACGTGTGTCAACTTGCTCACTGAGCTAGATGTGAGTGAATTTACAACATTCCCCAGGGCAGAAAGGGACTTGTTAATAGTCTTCGCCTCTTCCAAAAGTTTCCCTTCTGCTCCAGTTTTCCCCACTTTCTCAGAGCCAGCCAAGTCCACAAGAATCAGTTTCCCCGTTTTGACCCTGCAAACTGATCTCAGATCCATAACCTATGCAAATAGTATATTGGAATAAATTAAGAAAACACCTTTTATCATCTGCCAACTCTTGCTGAATTGTGAATATGTATACACAATGGCTTCTGCTACTAGCAACGTTCATCTCTATTTAGATCAAAATTGGGAAAAAGAAAGGATTTACTATCCATTGTATGTGTTAATATAATGGTCATCAAACACTTGATAGACACAGAGAGAAGATGCTCACGGGTCTCTCCAACTGCTCTATTTGCAATGCCATTCTGCATTAGTGAAACCCTATAGTCAGAACTCAGAAGCTAATATATGAGTATGACTGAGAACATCTGTAGCTTTTTCCAACTTACAGATAGGATATGCATTGCTTCTGCAGCTTCCAGCACTGGGATCTGAAATTGTGTACATTATTGTATACTCAAGTGAGGATGCTGAAATTGATCAATCAACAAAACAAAATGGCATTGTGACTATATATCTCTACTTCTGAAAAATTATCACTAGTAGTCGAACTTTGTTATGGCATGGCATTTGAAAATCGTCCAGCTACAAGTTGATGATTTTCCACATGGAAGAAATGTGTCAAATTCACATGGGCAACAATCTTAAACTAGGCATAATTGGCAAAAGATTCAAGGACAAGGAATCTACCTAAGATGAAAATTTTCCTGTTAGTAGTTTAAACATGACAAAGCCTTGGAAAAGTAAACTCACTTCAGTAACTCCACATAGTAGAAGTCCTTGTGATTTTCTTTCCATAATCTGTATGTTATCCTTCGACAAATCAAACAGGTCCCTGTTAAGCATAATCATGTTTAATGCTTAATGATCTAGGTCAAAAGTTTTAAAAGTAAGCATAGTAATATGGCACTATCTAGCTTTTCCGCCAGAAAAAACAAGCTTATATCTATTTTTGAGGATCCTAAAACTGATACCAACCTCACTCTTTCCATGTAAATCTCAACCTGCAACAGTTTATGGATGAGTAAGCCCTTTTAAGCAACAAAAACTTCACATAATATTATAAAGCCTAAGTACAAGAGCAAAGTAAGTCGTAATACCATTGAGAGTTTAACTGAATATGCAGTAGCTCCATGTGAAGAATTGATCATATTGAAAAGTCCTTCAATAACTCTAGGAATTAAACCTTTCCTCTCAGCATTACAGTTGTTGATGCCAGGTCCCTTAAGTAAAGGCTCATTAGTAAGCTCTTCATATATAAATATCAGTATTGCTTACAAAAGAACTTACCTCCATGCTGTAAGTTTTGCCTGCACCAGTCTGTGACCAAGCAAAAGCAGGTTAACTTGATTAGTACTTGGAATCAAATCATAAGCCCCTTAGAAGCTTATGAGAAGCGATAAAGGTTGTGTACTTTAATGTGCTTTAAACGTTTGATACTTTGAGCTGAGCAGAATAGAAATTTCAGTTATCATGAAATTGCATCCAATGCATGCAACTAAAATTGGCTCCCCAAATTGGGACTTCGGACGCAAGTAGAATTTAATGGAGATAATATTTGAAAGCTTTTTATAGGAGTCATATAATCATCATGCAAGAGAATGCATTTCCTGCATACGTATTACATCAAAGTTCAGACAACTAACAATCAAGCCATTAGCCATTAGGCTCTCACCATTAAAAGCCTAGCAAAATTGTAGTAACAAAAGATTATTCCAAATTAAAATCACACATTTGTCATTCATAGTAATCCAAAACAGATATTCTTTCTTATTATTTCAATCTGTATCAATGCTTTACGAGACCATTTAAAACAGAACATAAGTTTTAAAAACAAAACAAAAATCATCAAAATACTATGGAAACATAACACTATCCACAAGGATTCATAACGGTGCATAAATGGGAGAAACATCAAGAGAAATTACCTGGCCATAAGTGAGTATTGTCCCATTGATAGCGTTAACAGCATCTGCGATGTTTACATAACATAAGAGAACATACCATACAAAAATAATCGTCAATTTTCATTTAGTTTCCATTTAAACAAATCTGGCACTTCAGGAGACAAATAAAATTTCTAAAAGTAACAGCAATTAGTAGGCATACTGCTTATCCAGTTTTCATCTTACAATTAACTAAAATTTTACATTCAAACAGAATCCATAAAATTTTATTTTTCTAACGCTTAAAATTTCTTATAAATTGTCAACTTTAGATAGAGAAGCTGCACTTACATTTTATTATTGTTTATTTCTTTTTCTTTTTTTGTTCATAATTCCACATTTTGAGTCTTCTTGCGTACAAAATTTTAACCTAAATGTAGCGCAACTTTATTCAAAATACAAAGTGTTTCACCTTGAACAATCGGCAAAGCTAAAACTTCATACACACTAGCTTGAGCAGAATCCTCGTAGAAAACTTTATCAAAGGTAAAACTTAGGTCTCCATCTTTTTCATCCTTCAATTTCAAAGCAGATATATTCAGAAATCGGTAGATATATGTATCCACTTCAAAATAAATTGATTACAGATATATAAGAAGTAAACGGAACCTTGAAATTGAAATTTTCGTCATCAATGCGATGAATACTGACGAAATTGCCGTGATCCTTAATCTCGCTAGAACTTAACGGTCTAAATCGAGCGCAAACTGTGACTTTTGACATGTTCAATTCACTAACCGATCAAATTTTGAGGATTAACTCAAACCTAAAAACCGAATTCTATTGGTGATCAAATTTGCGAGAGAATTTATTCAGAATGAGATGTAAGCATCGTTATTGTTGTTGTAATGTACTATACGAACTAATCAAACAATCAAAGAGGAAGATTAGAAGAAGTTATTCGGATGGATGAAGTTATGAAATGTATCAAGTGAATGACTGAGAGATAGTGAGGGATGAGAAAGAAATGAGAAATGAAAAGTATAGTGCTGAGAAGCGAAATGAAGGGTTATGTTTGGCGGGAAAATTGAGATGAGCAAGATTATGACTTGGCTATTATCCAGATGTGTTGGTTTAATTAATCGTTGGAGCACCCCAAATGGTAGTCTACCAAGTACCATCTACTCCATAACAATTGATTAACAGACCCTTCTCGAGAGACCGTCTTTTATAAAAATTGCTCTCTTTTTGGGATTAAAATAATATTTTTTGGGGTTACAATATAATACTCCCTCCGAATCAGTTTACTTGTCTCATTTGACTTTTCACGAATTTTAAGGGTTGAGTGCGGTCCATTAAAAAGGTGGTAGTTGGGTATTTTAATTGATTAAATTAATTGTAAAGGTGGTAGTTGGGTATTGGGAATTGAAAAAGTGGGGGTATTTAGGTTAAAAAAAGGATAGACAAAAAAGGAAATGGGACAATTGGTATGGTTTTGCCAAATAAGGAAATGAGACAACTAAACTGATTCGGAGGGAGTATATTTGGAATTATAACATAATATATTTGTGGTTATAACATAATATCTTTGTGATTATAACATAATATCTTTGGGGTTATAACAGATATGTTTGGGGTTATAACGTAATATATTTATTATTTAGGTTTATAACTCAATATATTTGGAATTAAAACCTTATATATTGGAGATTTTAAAGTTTAGTTATTTTTTTAAAAAAATTTAAACATTGGGTTGGCCCAATCTTGAGACGTCTTTTGTAAAAACGGTCTCAAGTAAGAATTTGTGATTGATTAAAATTCAAAAATCCAAACAATTTCATACAACGATTGGAAAATTACACATGTCATTTTCACAAGCTTTGCTAGATGGAAGAATTTTTTATTTATTGATATTGACTTACGTGGTAAATAATTTAATCAAATTCTCATATTTATCTTTCTAAAGATTAATTAAATTTATTAATTTACTATTTTTTAAATTTAGAATAAATTGAATGATTATGGCTTAGATCGAGCTATATTCGATAAATCATTGATTTGAATTTATTATATACCGTAAATTTACCAATTCTATAAATTAAATATTTTGAATTTGAATCATCATATTATACAATCTAATTAAAAAAATAAAAAATTTCACGTGTCATCCTAATATCATCATAAGGGAGCCTTGACAAATAAAATTATTTTAATGGATGATAGTTGATTACAGGACAATATTTACCTAATCTAGAATTTGATTTTTTTAAAAATTGGCGCTTAGCTTGGGTAAAATATTATAGCAATTCTATATATACCTAACCTAGAATTTGATACTTTTAATTGAATGAATAAATGTGTTGAGTGTTGACCCTACTCCAGGGCAAGGCGTTCAAGCGATATTTGAATGAATGAATAATTTGTTCAATGAATAATTAAAAAAGTCAATATTTAATTTTTATTTTAAAAACGTCATGTATTCAATAAATTTAATCACAATAATATATGCTTGCAATAAAGTTACAAATTAATAGGAAGTTGAAATGAAAAAACAGTATTAATCGATCGGGTATTTTGAGCAAATACTCATTTACAGGAACTTTTTTTTTAAAGCTAAATTCCAAAAGTATTTGGAAATATAGGAGCTCCCCCAAACTATTTGGAAAAATAAGCTTATTGGCTGTTCGCAGTTACTAACTGCGAACAGATAGCTTAATGGGCTGAAGGCTGGGTTTTTGGGCATCAGTTATGCTCGCAGTTAGTAACTGCGAACAGACCAAAAAAGCAAAAACGATATGTTCGCAGTTAGTAACTGCGAACTACTTGTTTATTTTTTTGGTCTGTTCGCAGTTAGTAACTGCGAACAGAACTGATGCCTTAATACAAACCAGTAGCTTGTTTTGCGAGGCATTCTCCATTTCCCCATTTCTTACATGTTCAATATAATTAAGTTAAGGTAACAAATTATATGTAAACATCAAAGTAACTAATTAAAATACTTAAAATACATAATTCATCGTCCAAAATACAAATACAACAAAAAATTGTTCAACTAAAAAAGTACACTAATTAACCACGTTGGCGTTGTGCACAACTACGCCTGTTATGTCCTGTGCCGTTGCATATGCCACATTTGAGACCTCTATCCGTACGATCATCCATCTCATTACGCAATCTCTTTGACCGTGGACGTCCCTTTGTTCTTACTCTACTAGTATCAGCAATCAGACGATGGCCATTGTATTCCCTCCATTGAGTAGAGTCAAGCACAGGTTCAAATTGAGGCTCATAAGTCCTCATGTAGCTAGTTGTGCGAAAACGCCGATAGACAAAAGTGTCTTCAGATAAGCTATATGCAGAACATACAGCTAACACGTGTGAACAAGGATAGTGGAAAACTCGAACTTTTTTACAAGTGCAGGTGCGGTTTGAAAAGTTAACACAAGTAGATGTATGTGGACCTTTATAAGTCACTATAGTCCAATTACTATTCTTTTGGCGAGCACGAAGTTTCCAACCACAAGAATTGGGACACACTAAATCAAGCACACTCTTGTTGGACGTTCGACGTGTATATGATTGATTAGCCTTGATGCAATAACTCTTCACCGCTTCAATCAAATTTTTCTTGCTCGAAAACTCCATACCCTTAACAAATTCATCTCCCTCAAGACTACATGAATTTTGAGCCCTCATAGTCCAATCACCTCTTTCTCCATCCTCTTCTAATTGATCATAAAAAGGAACAGAAGACGATGTGGTCTGCGTAGGTTGAACATTGTCACCTACATCAACAAGCACTAATTGTTGTTCACGTTCAACCCCTTCATCATTCCCTTCTCCTTTATCACTCAGATGATCTTTATCATAATCTCCCTCATCACTTAAACCCTTTTCATCATAGTCAAGCCCTCCATCATTACTTACTCTCTCATTATCAAGATAAGTTTCTTCCTCATTGAACACATATTGTTCAATGGAGCCGTGGTATTGTGGGCTAGAACTTGATTCGGTTCTAACATTATTAGTTGGGTTAGGTGCTAAAGACACAGGAGTGAACATTTGGGAAGGAAGGCGATCAAATTGGGTCAGGTGCTCCATCATTCTAATGAATGATTGCATGAATGGAGCCGAAGAAGGGGCATTTTCATTGATATTTATAGGGACTTGTTCAATAAATATCTCCGTACTAGTACACCCCAAATTCTTAACAAGAGCCCACAAAGCATTCATTGAGTACTCATCATCAAGTGACACCACGGTAGATGTCGATTGCTAGTAGGGTATTTCATTTTCAGTCTTAATTCTACCATATGTCTATCAAAACCACAAACTTTATACAACAACTCAACAAACTCACAAAGAGACATATCAATTCTTGCAACAATAGGTCTTAGACTTCCACCTTGATATATCACTACATTATTATTTTCAACAATAACACCATTCCATCTACACATCAAAGGACAATCCATAACTAGAAGAACTTAGTACTCTAAAAATTAAAAGGAAATTAGTTCAATGAGCCAATAAACATACCTTTAATAAGCAAAGTCAACAATGATATCTAAGGAAATAAGGGATGATAACAATTACACTAAAAATGGGGAAGAAGTTGAAGGAGGAAATATAAAATTTAGAGGATTAAGGTTTGTTTGTGAAAGAGGGAAAGAGGGAAATGGGCTCGAAAATAAGCTACTGGAATGTTATAAGTGTCGGAATTCTGTTCGCAGTTAGTAACTGCGAACAGAACAAAAATAGCAAAAGGGTTGTTCGCAGTTACTAACTGCGAACAGAACAAAAACATGAAAATAGTCTGTTCGCAGTTAGTAACTGCGAACAAAGTTGAAACACAAATCCTGCCCAAAATCCAGCCTTCAGCCCATTAAGCTATCTGTTCGCAATTACTAATTGCGAACGGCCAATAAGCTTATTTTTCCAAATAGTTTGGGGAGCTCTTATATATTTAAATATTTTTGGATTTTAGCTTAAAAAAAAAAGTTCCACCCTAAACCTGTTGCGAACTCTCCTAAACCCTTGCACAGAATTGGCCATGTCGAACCACTACCTGAAGCTCGATATGGCGAATCTGGAACTTCCTAAGCAGTACTTAGTCTCAGCTTTTCTCTCTTTGGAACCTTCAGATTGTTTGATTTCCTTAGCAAGGTAAAATTGTAGAAATAGAATTCCCATTTTTACCATATTTCTCGAATCTGCTGCATCAAATATATTTCCTTCTCTTTTCGTAGTTCTAGATTAACAGTCCCTCATTTTCTTGTGTAGAAAGTGTGGGTGTGGCTTTATTTCGGAGGATGTGCAAGAATTTATTTGGAAATATTGCATTAACAACAGTGTAAGCTATTATTCAGTCTGCATTGTTTTTTTGGGGGGTACAAGTAGGTTGAGTGAAGGAGAGGGCTAGGGGAGCGGCATTGAGAATTGAAACTGGATGAGAAGACTCGATCTTCCGTTTGATATTGATTTGATTAGAATTTAGATATTGCTTGGTTGACATTATTGTATTTTGTAAATGACCCAAGTTGCAATTTCCTTACTGTGATCGAGATAGTTTTGAATCAATGTTTTGTTTTTGAAACGTATATGAGATGCTAATTTTGTATGTGTTCTTTTGGGTTCTTTGCTGAGATGATAGTTAACTTGTTTTGCTAGTATTATACTTTATGATTTATTTCAGTAGACGGAACATTGTAGAGTAATGGCTTAATGGGTTTTGATTAATTTTGTTATTATTACAAAAGGTTCACAATCAGTTCTATTCTACATATTCCTGAGAAAATGTTCTCTAATTTGCCATTTTATTGAAAAAGGTGAAGAACTTTGTTGATATGCATTTGTTCATTTAGAAATGTTCTTCATCATGCACTATCTTTGGCCCAAAGAAAGGAATAAAGACTAGTGATTTGTATATATAATGTTTGCATGAGGGTAATAATGGAAGTGGCAAAAGCAAAATTGGTTCAAAAGTTGGGGGGGCGCAAAGGTTTGAAATTCAGAATTTCAAAGATTGTGTTAAAAAAATGAGGGGGCAAAGGTTCGAAAACTTGACCTATTAGCTTTATAAATATTAGCTTGACCACTAATCCAACCATTATTATATTTTTGAAGTTGTCATTGTATAAGTTATATAAGGGGAAAAGTTCATGGCGCCATGGTGGCGAAGCCCTCTCTTGCACCTTGAAATTTTCGCCAATGGGCCTTCTTTTCTTTCCTTAACAAATGTGGATGATTTGAGTAGTAGACTAGGCGGAACATCTGTCCACAATGTGTGGAGGGTTTCCCTTGTAGGATATTTTAATGTACCCGAAGCACGCCGGCTTCCTACTGCCTTCTGCCGGAGTTTTCTTCCTTTACCACCAAGTTTATCCCTGCAACAATGGAGGTAGCTTGTACATTAAGTCACTACTACACTTAAAGAAGGAAGAGAAAAATGTGTAGTAACAAGAAATAAAATGTAGTAACTGATAGGAGAGAGAAATGTATGTGCTGAGGGTATACTCCTTGGGCGTGGCCTCAAATGAGTATTTTTCTTAGCATACCTTGTAAGGTCCCGGTTTTTTTCCTCTATATGCTAAATTGGATGGAGAAATGTCTATATTTACCTCCCTTTACTTCTGAATTCGTCTTGTGATTGTGGGCCTTTCCTCCTCTTGGAACTCTAATCGAACCCGGGTCATTCTAGCTATAAGAGTTTATTGCTAAATCAGAATCCATGAATGCTTGTGCTTATTGCAGGATTATAACTATTATACACCTTACTTGAAAAATTTGCTGAAGAAGCTCATTAAAGAAGTGGAATCTTCTGGTGGAAATGTCTTGGATGAATTTTATGAGCGATATGCTGACTATATGGCTTTTCTAACGGTCAGTTCTGGTTAGGGATCATTACTTCGGTGTGGTTTTGAAAATTTTATATTCTTATTTACCATGTGCACTGTGTTGTATATAAATTTTGAAATTCAGGAAGATGCACCAGGTAATGGAAGTTCATGGATTGTGAAACGTGTATCGTTTCTTTTTAACGATGGTAAGAACTATTGACTATTAAATGATTTGAATTGATAGGCATTTAGCATGGAGGTTTTTTTATGGATTCAAAGTTTGGCTAAGATTTTTTCTTTTGGTAATTTATTGTCAAGTGCCTAGTCATTGTGGTCAAATGCAGATGGTTGTACCATTGCAATGTTCTCTCAATATGCTTCAAGGGGACACTGGGTAAGTTTTCAGTTCATCTGGAGTTTTCCACTATTATGTTTGTCAATCTTAAATATGAGCAAATTGGTAACCCCTTGAGAGGTTCTGTAATGATGATTCTTCTTAATCTCACAATTATGTGTGTATCATGATTAGATCAAGCATTATTTTGTAATGACATTTATGTCAAATAAAATATTGCTGCAGATCTGTGAATAGCTATATATGGAGTATTGTATATAGCTTGTGGTGTTTCATGTTTGTTCTTGTTGGTGGTTTGATCTAGTTGGTCCACACAGAAAATTTGTGATTTCTGTTAGTGTTGTAATATACTAGATTCATTTATCATGTCCAGTGAAGCTAATTGTGTAATGATATGTGTAGGTGTGCTCTTTGGCCTTCTAGTCTTTTTCTGTCAGAGTTTATTCTTTCGTACCCTGGAGTTTTTACGAAGAAGTCATGTTTTGAGGTGAACTATTAGCCATGAAATTTCTTTGGATAGATTCATATGTTGAGCAGTATTAGAAATTCTGTTGGGTCTTGTGAAAGAACTTGGTGATTTTAGTCAGGAAATCAAGTTGCAATTAGTAGCAATAGTCGCTCAATTTTTTCCATATGACTTTTCCATCATCTATCTTCTATACTCGACCCATTGAAACTATTGTCAATCAAGTAAATAAAATTCACTTGTTCTGTTTAGTAATTTAATTCTGTTATTTTAGTACTTTATGTGCTAATGCGGACTGTCTGACACTGTTAATTATAATGATTCTACTCTTTCATGTGCTGAATTTAAACAGGTTGGCTCTGGTGTAGGTCTGCTTGGCGTTTGCCTTAATCATGTCAAAGCTTCTCAGGTTTATTTTACTATATATTCCTTCATAATATCATGACGTATTTATATGACTCTTTACTCATTAGTGATTTTTGTTTGTCTTATATTTGACATTTAACAAGGTACACTCATTTATTTCAACCCCTATTCTTCTCAGACAAAAGTGGCTAATTATTTTTCCGGATTTAATGTTTTTCAACTCTTTTTATTTCTTAGGGCTAGAACAGAGTTGCCATTCAGTGTTCATTGTTGTGTTAAGAATGAATTCCTCAATTTTCAATTATGGAGCTCTATTTTCTTGCCCAAATTGATGAATTCTTGAAAGCATATCTATAACAAAAATACAAAACATTTAATCTCGTGAAATAAACTGTAGAGCATTGAATGTCTCACTTAATATATCCTATATCTTTTAGCATCTCTGTGTCATTTACTCTTCTTGCCTTCACATGCCTTACATATGTCGATTATTGTAAATTCACAAAATTCTATTGTTTTTATCTCTCATCTTTCTCTTACATTTTGTTTGGATAAGACGAAATGGAAAAAAGGAAGGAAGGGAAGGGCTAGGGTTCAGGTTCCTTTGAATTAGGGTTGGGATATGGAAAGTGTGGGAGAGGAAGTATCCATTTTCCTAGGTAATGAATACCATCCGTCAATGGTGGGGAGATTGGAGGGAAAATTTAGCTTTATCTTTCCCTCCGTTCTCTTTTCCTCCTCGTCTGCTCATGTCTATATTATTATCCAAACAGTGTTATTTACCTCATTTCTCAATGTTTTGAGTAGCTCCTCTGCTTCATCACCAGCCTGCTTTATGTTTTTGTAATGTAGGCCGTGCACTTAAAGGGGTGTTTGTATTACAAATGGAATTGTATGGAAAAGGAATGCATAAAGAGAGATAAGAGTGATGTTGAATGTTATTCTTTGTTTTGTGTAAAGAGATGTAACTTGTAAGAGAATGTGAAACAGGAGAGTACCAGAGAAAGGAATTCATTTCCAATGAAAATTGAGCGGTAGCAATTTGGAGGCATCCATTACTCTTATGAAAGGGATTGGGTTAACCAATCACATAACATACACTAGATAATGGAATGAGTTTTTTGAATCCTTTATCCTTTATTTAAACCTAAAAGAGAACTGCGCTTTGATTGACTTCTTGAATCTCGATTTTGTATTTTGATGCAGGTGGTTCTGACTGATGGTGATGCATCAAGTTTAGATAATTTAAAGCTTAATTTGGAGATGAATAAGATTGAAAATTTAGATGTGTCTTTGGACAAAAGTGCCAGTAGCTTATGTACGGTAAGTTTTGACTTATGAGGAACTTTATGAAACTCTTATGTGAATGCATATTCGTAATGCCTTATGTTTTTTTGAATTCGTAATGCCTTATGTTTAATTGTTCATTTGATGTAGGTACAATGCATTCCTCTGTCATGGGAATCTGCAGAAGAGAGTGAGCTTTGGCGATTCCAGCCTGATATTGTGTAAGAAAATTTTTCATTACTTTTATATTATTCTACTGGGTATATTCTTCTATATAATCTTGGTTCTTCAATGTAGTGCTTTGTATGTTTTTTTCTTTCTCGTAACTTTTCTAGTCAATGCCTTGTACTTCAAAAAGTTTTGGTGTTATTCTCACTACTCAATTACTAGTATTTTTTGTCGATATTGTGATTTGGTTTCAGAATCAAATTCATTTGATTGAGTGGCCTTTTTTGGATAGTTTTGCTGCTGTTTGTAAATAGTTTTCAGATGTTATCCCTTGTATCGTTTTATGCTCCAGCATTTTGCATTTTGTTTGGCTACATTTGACAGATTATCCTCATTATTGTTAACTTAGCTATAAAAAGCGTGAGGGACACTAAAGTGCATGGGGCTATGCTAGCCTAGGTGGGGGTGTGGTCGGAAAAACGTGCACGCCAAGAGACATAAATTTTTTGGATTTTTGTATTCTTTGCCTCTGCCTAGGCCCCTTGTGCACCTCCCCGTCTTTCTTTGCGTCTTGTGTGCTTTTTGTGCACCCCGCTTGACGTGAATGCTGTGTTTTTTCAGGCGTTATAATGCCTTGGCCTTCTTTTTTTTTGTTGTTTCTGGGGGCTTGTAATATTTAGAGCCTTAGCGGAAACTAATACATAATTTAAGATCGTCAAAGTAAGCATATAATATGCCTTTTAAGGCTAGGAAATTAATATCCTTCTGCATGTATTTGAAACCTAAAGCAACTTTATACGGTAAAGGAGCAAACCAATTCTCCGCCTTTAACATAATTAAGCAAGCAACAAAATTCTCATAGGAGTATGAATTAAGGATAATTATGATAACATAGAATGCATCAACTAATGGAATTCTCATCTATGTTTTCCTGTGGACGAATCTATGATTTGTCTGTATACTGGTAAAAGATTTTAATGGGTCTCATTGGAGGCAAATGTCTGTAATCATATTATTGAGTACAGGCATAAGTGGTTCTGGTGCCAAGTCAGAGTGACTGGATGATTAGGCTTTAGTAGTATTGGAAATGGATGCATCCAACCATGGACTAGACTGGATAGGCAGCTCGACGCTCGAGCATGGACCTTGTTGATGTTGAGTATTAAAGAACAGTTATTGCTGGCAGAATGGTCATTTACTAATTTATTATCTCTTATTAGTTTTTGCCCCAAGGTTTTAGTTTTCCTCGCTTTTCTATGAAGGATCTTCTTGCTCTTTGCTTCTACGATTTTCTCCCGGAAGTTGCTTAAGCGAGGTTACAACAAGTTTTAGAGAACGCGTATTTTACTCGGAAGTATGAGCTTTTCTTAGGAATAACTCTTTAATAGAAAGAACATTATTTTCTTTTTTCAAAAACCCATTCGTTATTTTAAAGGTTAGCTTGTGTACATCCGACTTAATGGCAAGGAGTGTGTGATGTTACTAGAATCTGTGATCTAATTCGTGTTTACTCGCCTTTGCAGTTTGGGTGCTGATGTAATTTATGACCCCTTGTGTCTGCCACATCTTGTTAACGTTCTTTCAATTCTTCTTAATCGAAGAAAACCCGTCAACAGAAAACTAAACAGCATTAGAGATCTTGATAGAAAAAAAGATTGCTCCAGTGATGATTCTACAGAGTCCGATAAAGCGAAACTAGAGTCTTCAAATTTAAAATCCCTTGCTTGAACAAATGACGACTGGTCCTGTCGCACTTATCGCCTCAGTGATAAGAAACATTGATACGTTCAACTGCTTTCGAAAGTTATGTGGTCAAAATAATCTCGATATTAGAGATATTACTGGATCGGTTCGGCCTTTTTAACTTACTACCTTACATGGATTCATATAGAAGATCAGATGTGCACTTGTTTCTGCTGTCTTATAGCAAGTGAACTAGTGAAAGTTTTTTCTTTAATAAATTATGAAATTGTTAAACATGTTTTCTGGATGATCTTTAATCCAGATTTGGCTCAACACTTGAAATTTGTTTCTGTCTATCTGCTATATCGTTATTGTTTTGTTTGGATCGAAAGAAATTGACGAAAGAGATGGTAAAATATTGATCATTAAACTCCCGTTTCAACTCTATTTTAATTGGAAAAATCACAATAATCTCAACTTTAGGATCACTTATTTAGAAATAGTATTGTCCAAATGGTGATCGATTTTTGCAGGTTAATTGCTAAAAAAAGAAAAAATAAAATAAAATTCAAAAACGTAAAAATTAAAAGGTAATATTGAAAAATAAACTTACATAATTTCTCATATTAATTTTTTAAAATTTTTCAATTTTTTACAATATAATTTTTTTATTATTTTTTATGCAAAATGATTTGTTTAGGTTAGATGTTACATTGTTGCATTCTTAGCAAACAACTCCTATATTTAAGATTATTTCCGTTTAATCAAAAGTTGAAATTATTGTAAAAAAATCAACAAAAAACGTAATATTTTGGGTAATTTTTTTCCTTTTTATATATAATTATAGATTTAGTGATTAAAAAGATGACACATGAAATATATGTTTTTTATAATACCAACAAAATAGAGAAAAAGGAAATTATTACATATGAGATTTTATCTCATTTATTAGGGTATCATAGTAGATGTGTCCATTTAGGAGTTCAAACGGATTTCAGGTATAATATCTTGGTTAAGGTTAATTTCGATTCTTGAGAATATATATACATACTAGTATAGAATCCCTTGCAATGCACGATTTTTTTAGTATCGGTATATATATATATATATATATATATATATATATATATATTTATTTATTTATTTATTTATTAAAAAAAATAAAGTCTGAGATATTATGTAGTAAATTACTCAATTTTGACAATATATGTATAAATAAAATTTGTAATTTTAGAAATTGTCTAGAATATATGATGCCATACATATATTTTTTAATTTACTCAATTTAACTATAAATTGGTCAAAGATAGTTTAATGGTAGAGAAATTGGTCAAGATTAAATGTCATTTATTAATTTACTCAATTTAGTTTAATAAATATAGCAATTAATTAATTTGATTATTCCATGTGAGAAATCTTTGAAAAGATGTCACATGAAATTTTTTAGTTCTTTTAGTTAATAGTATTATTGATGGATTTATTTTAATTTAATAAAAAAAATCAACTTTACCTTATTTAGTTTAATAACTATAGCAATAATCTAAAGATTATTCCATGTGGCAAATCATTGTGAGCATGCCACATGGAATTTTCTAGTTCTTTTAGTTAATAGTATGATAGGAAGAAGTTCTAGTGAGAACCGTCAGAATCAATCCGCCTTACAAAACATGTTACTTTTTACTAAAAAGGTGTTAATGTTTTTTATGATACTATTAGGCAAAAAAGTGTTACTTTAATAAAAAAAAATTCTAAAAAAACTCATTAAGAGGTGTTACTTTTTACATAAAAAGGTGTTACTTTTCGGAAAAAACGTGTTACTTTGTAATATGTTTGTTTTTTTGAAAAAAATATTTTTTTTTCTAAAAGTAATACTTTTTTTTGCTAAAAAGTAGTACCACTTTTTTATTAAACCAAAAATAACATTTTTTGTGCAAAAGCAACCGCTTTTCTGTGAAAAAGTAACACATTTTTATCGGAGAGATTGGTTGTCACGGTTCTCATATGAGCTTGGTTCTCACTGGAACTTGACCATATATATATATATATATATATTATATATATATATATATATATATATATAGGTGTAGGATCAAATAAGAAAGATTTTAAAATGAGAAGGGTGAGAAGGATTTTCGTTTGATTTTTTTGGGTTACTATATATACAAAAAAGGATACTATGTTATAAAATTAAAACATTTTAAAATTATTTCATAGTTACCCTTCTGAGTAACATAGTTACTTTTACAATTATGTGTTTTTGGCTCAATCGTGACCATAGATTTTTTTTATTGTAGTGAAATCAAGGGTGTAGAGTCTTTCTCACCCTTCTCATTGGATCCCTCCCCTATATATATATATATATATATATATATATATATATATATATATATAGGTTTAGGATCAAATAAGAAGGGGTGTGAAAATAGGAAGGATAGGAAGGAATTTCATCCATTAGATCTTAGATGAATGGTCCATCTTGCACGCGTTTGAAAACATGAAGGATAGGGGTGTGATGCTTTCTTAATTATTATGTGATACTTTCTGTATAAACATGTGATACTGAAAGTGTGATGCTTTTTAAATTAATGTGTGATGCTTTCTTCATAAATATGTGTTACTGGATCTGCTGCGTTGACAAATGTTTTTCGACCGTTAGATCTTAATCAATCAACGGTAGTTACTCCTTCCTATCCTTCCTATTTTCACACCTCTTCTTATTGGATCCCTCCCCTATATATATATATATATATATATATATATATATATATATATATATATATATATATATATATATATATATATATATATATATATATATATATATATTTAGGATCTAATAGGAAGGGATTTGAAAATAAAAAGAATAGGAAGGAATTTCATCCATTAGATCTTAGATCAATGGTCCATCTTGTACGCGATTGAGAACTGAAAAAAAGTTGTGATGCTTTCTTAATTAATATGTGATACGTTCTGTATAAACATGTGTCACTTGAAAGTGTGATGTTTTCTAAATTAATATGTGATGCTTTCTTTATAAACATGTGTTAGTAGATCTTCTGCTATGACAAATTTTTTTCGACCGTTAGATCTTAATCAATCAACAGTAGCTACTCATTCCTATCCTTCCTATTTTCACACCCCTTCTTATTTGATCTCTACCCTATATTAGGGGATCCAATGAGAAGGGAGTTGAAAATGAGAAGGGTAAGAAGGACTATACACCCTTGATTTCACTAAAATAAAAAAATCTATGGTCACGATTGAACCAAAAATACATAATTGTAAAAGTCACTACGTTACATAGAAAAGTTACTATGACATAAATTTCAATAGTGTTCTTAATTTATAACATAGTATCCTCCTTTTTTGTATATAGTGATAAGTCAAAATCCTTCTCATCCTTCTCATTTTAAAATCCTTCTTATTTGATCCTATATATATACAGATTTAGGATCTAATAGGAAGGGGTTTGAAAATAAGAAGGATAGGGGAGGAATTTCATCCATTAGATCTTAGATCAATGGTCCATCTTGCACGCGTTTGAGTACAGAAAAAAAATTGTGATGCTTTCTTAATTAATATGTGATACTTTCTGTGTAATCATGTGTCGCTTAAAAGTGTGATATTTTCTAAATTAATGTGTGATGCTTTCTTTATAAACATGTGTTACTAGATATTCTGATATGACAAATTTTTTTAGACCGTTAGATCTTAATCAATCAACGGTAGCTATTCCTTCCTATCCTTCCTATTTTCACACCCCTTCTTATTGGATCTCTACCCTATATATATATATATATATATATATATATATATATATATATATATATATATATATATATATGAAGAATTTCCAGTGAGAACCATCCTTATATGAGAACTGTGAGAACCAATCAACCTTACAAAAAAGTGTTACTTTATACTAAAAAGGTGTAACTTCTAGGCAAAAAGGTGTTACTGTATTTTTATTAGGGAGTTTGGTTCTCACGGTTCTCATATAAACTTAGTTCTCATTGGAACTTGACCCACTATATATATATATATATATATATATATATATATATATATATAGTCAAGTTTCAGTGAGAAACAAGCTTATATGAGAACCGAATGTGTTACCGTTGGCAAAAGAAATGTTATTTTCTTAAAAAACAAAAGTTGTTACTATTTAGCAAAAAAGTGTTATTGTCAGAAAAATTTTTAAAAATTAAAATTATACAAAATAACACGTTTTTTCCCAAAAGTAACACCTTTTAATGTTAAAAGTAATACGTTTTTGTAAGTTTTTTTCAGAATTTTTTTTGGAAAGTAACATTTTTTTGTCAAAAAGTATCATCTTTTTTGAAACAAAAAAAGTAACACTTTTTTTGGCATAAAAGTAACACTTTTATAATAAAAAAGTAACATTTTTTTGTCAGATGGATTGATTCTCACGATTCTCATATAAGGATAATTCTCACTGAAACTTCTTCCAATATATATATGGACAATTTAATTTTATAGGAATTTTAGCCCAAGAAAATAAAAAAAACTGCGACATAAAAACATGTACTACACATACATAACATGCCACACAAGATCATTATAACTTAAGTAACACATACTTCATGTAAACTAGAAATTAAAATTATACCAACAAAAGTTTATTCTCAGCACATATTTTGCGAAATTTCACGTGGTAACTAAAATTTTAAAAAATTCACGCGGTAAACCTGAGGTCTACGTAATTGTTTCTCCTTGATCATTTTACACATAAAAACATTAACAAACATTAATTTTGAAGCTTACATGAAGTATGTGTTATTTAAGTTATAATGTGTAGATGAACATTACAAAAATTAGCAAAGACACTTTTAAAAATGCAACATATTCACTGGGACACTCCAAACTATGTCTCATAATAATTGTCACATTTCTTTTCTGATAATAATTTTAATTTTTTAAAATTCACATTTACTAGTATAATTATTTTTTATCTTTATCACTATATGTTTATCCTTTCCTACTTCCCGGTGCTTCCCTACTAATGAGAGAGTCTTAGTACTTCCCAGTTATTTGTAAAGTTAATAAATCACTTTTATGTGATAAGATTTAATAGGGTGAGAGACTAAAGTTATGCTATTTTAATTTATCTTTTTTTATTTAATTTATTTTATTATTATTATAACTTTTGTCTTTAATCACGATTATTAATTACGAATTATCTATCTATACTATATACTAAATGCATTCTTTAGTATGACACGTGTCGCTTTCATGTTCATTGTTTTCCCTCCAAAACTTTTCATTTAGCTAAATTAGGTAAGTAAAATAATTAAACTTGAATGCCCTATTATTTAAATCAATTAACATTTCAAATTAAATGACAATAAAAAATTAGACAAATGGTCAAAATATCATTCTATAAAAAAGACAATAAAAAATTGGACAATGTATGGTCAAATTCTTTTTTATATCTTTTTTATTCTTTATTTATGTTATATACATATATTGGTTTATATCATTCTATAAAAATGACAATAAAAAATTCGACAACAACTCAATTTATGTTATTGATCATTCTACAAGTCCATTTAAAATAATTCAAGCCTAAAGTTTAATTTTAGAGTTTTAAAATTTGAAAGAATTAGTGTAATGCAAAGACTAATTTTTCTCACATATCAAATATTATTTTCTCTATATTTATTATATTTACCAAATATCATAATAATTTAAAATAATTTTATTTATATTCAAGAGATCATTTAAATATTTTTTGATTATCCGTGCTTGGCACGGGATTCAAGCTAGTTACCTACTAACTTCCTTCTTATTTATTTTATTTATTTTTTTTACCCCTCCTTTTGAGATAGACCAATTATTGGGTACTTTTAAGGAGTATAGCAAATTGAGATCACCTAGTACAATAATTAATAAATTTGCGTATCAACCAAAACAATTTTTTAATTTCAAAGTCAAATGGTGTCTTTACTTAAAACTCAACACTGATTACTGGAGATTGAAACGACCCAAATCCAAATTCGGCTGATTGATCTCCTTCACAATCCAAAACATTGTACGAATTGAAATTGTCAGTGCCCACGGAATCACACTGGTAGAGATTCTTCAGAGGAATCATCATCAGTAAAAATGGCGGAAGTGGAAGTGATTCACTCATGGTCTGCTCCTCGATCACTCAGTACCAGTCTCATGTATGCTTTCGCTCAAGTAAGCACTTCATCTTCATTGCTAACCTTCTTTTCGTCTTTTCATTTCATCTTTGCGTTTTCTTAATAAACTTTTCTAGATTTTCACCCAATAATAATTTTGCATGTTGTATCATTTTGATCGTTGACCATTTTTTTTTACAAATTTAAATCTACACCCGATAAATTTTGAAATGCTTGAATTATATGCTGTTTCACTCTCAATACATTTCATTTGAGGCTATAATTTTGTGATTTCTGAGCTTTATGAAGTGTGAATGTGTGTGTTTATTGCATAAAATGCTTAATTTCTTCCCACACAGTCTACGGACAAGAGGGGGATGTGAATTGACCGTAGGAGGTGAGAATCGAATTCCAGTGATAGAGAAAGCCTTCAAGTACTAGGCGGACCATAATTCTCATAAAATGCTTAATTTGGATTATGTCTATTATTGATATTATTGTTGCCGATTGTTTTGTAGCGGGATGATATTGAAGTGCTTGATGAACCACTTTATGGGAACTATCTTCGAGAGACGGGCGTAAAGCGGCCTTACCTAGACGAGGTTCTATCGAAAATGGTTTGTATTGTAAAGAATGCATTAGTTGTAGCACCATTGATTTTGTTTTGATTAAAGTATGTCACTCTAATTTGATTTCTGGACCAGATAAAAGTAATTGATAATGAATGGAGGTGGTGGAATATGAGATGCTTGGGGATCTTGTGGGGGAGAAGGGAGGGATGAGGGACTTGTTACCCATTATTCATCTTCCATGGGCTAACATTCACTATTAAGGCATTATTATTGATTCAAGCATGCCTCAAATGAAAAATGAGTTCCATAACTAGTAATCTTCTACCTTCTTATGTATTGATTATTTTTATCATGTTAATTAGGAATGTGATGGCGAGAAGGTTGTCAAAGAGGTTATCTACGGTTCAGGAAATAAGAAATATCGCTTTTGTAAGGTAATGCATCTCTTTTAGTCTTATAAAGAATATGGTGATTACATCTTGATTGGGGAAACACGACATGGCTCTTTCACCCAGAGGTCATTAATGAATTTAACAATTTAGGTTCATCAAACTGAATGTAGAATTAAATTCTACTAATACATCAGATCAACAATTGCAGTTTTGCTTTGTGAATGGACATGCCAATTCAAGGTTCATAAATTGAACTACAATTTGCATTTTTTAATAAGTGGTATGTTTGTATCACAAATATTACTGAAATTTATTTTGACTATTATAGATAACTCAATATTGAAATCAAAAATTTGTTTATAAAAGTAAATATTTAGATTATTGGACATAAAAAAGTGTTTAAAATTGTTTTTTTTATGCTTATTAATGTGTGTATTGTAAATTCAAAGTAATTATTGTGTTTTTTTCAATTTCAAGATGAATTACTTGTTCTTCCATAAAACCTTAGCTTTGCAGTTTTATTTTTTTCCTTTTTAAAGCTTGTAGTTACAAAGGGATATGTCATTGTCTGTTGTCTATAAGCTTAGTTTAGGTTTTTTCTATCTCTGAGGAAGTTTGACTAAGATATGGAGTATGACTGTTAGGGTGGTTGATTATGTAAATAAGAGATTGGATGTTTAATTGCAATATATTGAGCTTGTAAAGCTCAAAGTTTCATCAATGAAGCACCATCCAATGTTCTCTTTGGTGCACCATATAAGTACAAAAAGAAAGTGAGTTTTGAGTGTTACTTAGCTTCTGTGTAATTGAAAAATGCTTGAAGCCTTCATTATGAATAACTAACTGTTTGTTTAGTTTTAATAGTTAGTAGTGGTAATTAATTCGTTGAAGCGATGATGCAAAGTGTTAAGAGTGACTTGCTTTGATACCAAGTGACATTTGATATGGGGGCCATATAAATGAGCATATATTAGCTTGAGTAAAGTTTTATTTTCAAAGCAATTGCAATGGTTTGTTTATCTTTGCTACCACATTTTTTTTATGCCGTACAACAAATCTTTTGCTCATGTCATTTTCAAGATTAATGAATAAGAATTTTGATGAATGTTGGAGCACTAACTAGTAAGTATATATGATCTTACCTCATCCACTAGTTTTAAAAACATGTAATAGTTGTACTTGTAGTCTAGTCTAGTCTATTCTAGATGATGGGATTCTCCTAGTTTTCTTATTTAAAAGATTGGTTGTGTCCAGGACTATGTCATCTGCCAAATGATGGTTTTTAGTTCTATTTTCCTTTCGGATTTTGTCATTAAATCAGGACTCTATTTGATTAAATGGCCTAAATATGATTGTAGCACATGTCTAAACAACGACTACCCAAATTGCCAGAAGATTTGATGAAGAAAGGAAAGCACTTCATATTGATACGAAACCCGATGGATGTTCTGGTGAGCACTTGTTCTTGTATGTTAATTACTTAATGTTCCTTCCCAAGCAGTTCAATTGGAAAAGTGATTGCCATGTGATGCAATTATTTTAATTATAAATACATGTCCTCATTATTTGTTGTGTTAACTTACTGTATGCTTAATTTCTAGGCTTCCTTCGATAAAGTAGTGCCCCCAACATTTTTGGAGATCGGTTTAGCTGCTCTTGTTATCATATACAATGAGCTTAGTGATCAAGAGAATCCGCCGGCCATCATTGATGCAGGAGAACTTCAACGAGATCCAGAGGTGATTTTCAAATTTGATCAAAATGTAAATTAAATATTTTCATAGTGTGATGTGGTGCTATCAGTTTAAGAAAGCGCGCCTAAGCTATGAGGTGTGGATGGTCGATGGGCTGGGTGCTTTAATAGGGCTAGGCGAGGTTTTTACTATGGGTACTCGTCTTATAGTGCCTAAGTGATGGCATGGGTGATTGAATGTGAGTGCCTTTTGGTCGTAACCCAGACCACGTGATGTTGGCCCATGTGATTTGCTTTTGTTTATTATTTTATTTATTGTTTTCAATAATTTTATCCTCTCTTTTATTTCTTTATCTCTTATTTCTTAATTATTTACCCTTCTTTTGTTTTTTTGTGGGATTTTGATGTGAACTTTTATTTAATTGGAAGTTCACAAAACTAGTAAAAACACAACAAAATATTAAAAATAAGACTTTTAGGTAAATTTACAAGATATATCACAAAACTATGCAACATGGACCTAATATGACACCAAAAAGGAGAATAAATGCCATAAATGAGTGCAAATAATTGCACTTATTTGATTTTTTTAGGACGCCTCACACGCAAAAAAAAGTGCCTTATAGGACCCTTAGCTTCTTAGGGTGCTTTGCACCTTTGAAACTAAGAAGTTGCTTATATTGCGTGTTTTTTTTAATTAAGAAACTAAGCTCTGGTATTGTTTGGAGATCAAAAGAAATCTTCTAAGTAATTACATGACTGCGCTTCTCTAATCCTGTCATTTTTATTTGCTTTTGCTATATTTGTTAATGGATTTTCCATATACACATTTCAAGTTTCTTTGCCTCATGGACCGAGGTGAAGGAACTGTAATGCATATTTGCACTTCTAATGTTACATGGAGGAAATCAAGATGCTGAAATTGTGTGTTTGGTGCCTATTGTTTAATATATGACAGAGTTAGCTGTTTTTTTTTTTGAAAGAAAAAAGGATGAATCCTTTCATGGTTAACCTTAACATCATATTTTGGTCTCTTTGGGTGGAACTAAATTTACCCTTTAACATGGTGTTTTTGATGATTGATGCTAATCAAGAGTGTGCAGCATGTGAAAAATCTTTAGGATCAACAGAGTATTCTGTATTCGGTGGAAATGTTACCTGCTGTGTTATGTGAATTTTTTCTTCATGTTGTGCGGTTCTTTTGAACTGTAGTACTGGTCATACAGCTGATGTAAAAAAATTTTGTCAATACTTTTATTCCTGCATTATATATCAGAAATTATTGTATTTTTATTGACCAAAAAGTGCTACTTTGATATTTCTCTACAGATAGCTTTACGTGGTCTCTGTGAAGACTTGAATATTCCTTTTCAGCCTACCATGCTGAAGTAAGACACATGAACTCTGCTGGTCCTTTGTTCATACAGTTAAAACAATGTATGCTGCCATGCTGGATAATATATCAATTTCTAAATTCTAATGCATGTATTTCAGTTTATTATTTGAAAGATTTAGCTACAGATCATCTTTTTGTTTTTTGCTCCTGAGTCATGGTGATTTTAGGGAAAAAATCAAAGAGGAAAAGGTGAGTTGGTGGATGAGGGTCCCAAACTATAGAGAAAAAGGTCACAAACTTTAGAGAAACAGTTGCTAAAACTAGAATGTTAATTGTTAACATTTTGGTTAACATCAAGTTGGAACTGGATGGAGGGCGATAATTATAAATCTTTAAAATCTCAGGGTAATTGTTAAAATTTTTCTCACATATATATGCTGTTTTAATGTCCATTCTAGACGGGGTCAAGGATTTACTAATCTCTGGTTTTAATTATAACTATAATAGAATATAGTAAAATGACATTTTCAATCATGCGAACTTAATTAAGTTAAGTTGCAGAGTGTCAATCAAAATTAACTTCTTTGTAATCACAAAGGTAAAATTACGTACATCCAACACCCCTAAATTTGCCTAAGTAGCATCTTAGATGGGAGCCACTTAAAGATATTGGGGATGATAAAATGTTGTATATAGAATGTATAATGATAACTCATTTGTCAATATTGTCAACTGTTTGGTCTTGTGAGGCAAATAGTAGGTAGTGGATACATAGTAATTTGTCAAGCAAATACTTCTTTTTTTCATGATATAAGATACCTTTTGCTTTCCATGGTTGGACTTTATTAGTTTGTCTTTCAATACAATTTGATTAAATGTATAATTTTTAAATAATTGTAAAGTATTCTTCAACAGAAACTTAACAATGTATTTTCCTTAATTTCTAGCAATGCTTTTTTAAGAGAGGTTAAGACTAATTTCAGTTTCAAAGGAATTTGAGCTCTCCATTTTTCAGAAAGGAATCAATGATTATGGACTATATACGAAGGTTCAGTGAGATAACAAATTCTATGAAAATAACGACAAATCAGTTTTATAAAATAGTGCTCATAGTTTTAATTTTCGAAATGTGGTATGAAGGTATAAATCCTTTTTGTTTTAAAAGGGGCATAACTGAGGTGGATGCTCAATATTTTGTGTGATACTGTGCTGTGAAGTGGTAGTGATAAAAAATGCTGAAAGAAAGAAGGTGAAGTTATAGTTCAATAGTAACTTAGTTATTTCATTTGTCAGTTGTATTGAATAAAGCTTGAATAATTCAGTTGAATCGAACTTTCATCTAGCTTGGGCACTTAAGTTTTATTTTTATTTTTATTTTTATTTTTTATTTTTTATTTTCTTTACTAAGGGTCTTTATTTGACTTTCAACTTCAACCTTTTGCTGATTACATTTGTAGAGAACGATTAAAAGAATTTTATTTATCAGTTTATTGGCTTAAAACTTATGGATTTATGTTCATATGTCTTTTGAATTAACTTAAGCTTCCTCTTTTAGATGGGAAGCTGGTCCGAAACCTATAGATGGTGTATGGGCTCCATGGTGGTATGACAGTGTTCACAAGTCAACTGGCTTTAAAACAGAACGTGGATATCCGAAGGTTTGATTTTCTTAATCTTTGATCTTCTATAAAGCAATGGAGCTTATCTTGTTGGGTTTTTTTTGGTAATTTTCAAGAAAAATGTCTTAGAGAATTCTAACACATGCTTGTGTGACTCAAGGCTTCAAATTCCTTTCTTCTAAGGGTCCCATATAATAAGAACCATGAACCAACTCTTCCTGGCTACATTGACTTTTTTGTAAACCTTTACTAGTTATCTTAAGGAATCAAGATATTTACCCTGACCCTTCCTTTTGTATATGGATGACAACTCTTTTAGTGTAATTTATTATATATCTTTGTCACAAATCAAAAGAAGAAAGAGAACGATAACCTATGGGCATTTCATTTCACCCAAATTCATAATTTTGAAATGCATGTCATAAGGTTTGTACTTAAGCTTTGAAAAGTTGCATGATTATGCTTAATTTAATGGGGCAAGCATTTTACTTTCAAATTTTTGTTATATGTGTTTCTACAACTTGATTTCAATTTTGTTGTTTTGGAGGTAAAGTAAGCTACATTTCTAGTTTGGCATTACAAATAGTCTGCTGATTGCATTTAAGTATTTCTATAGAACATTTCTAATTACTTCGTGATCGCAAATAGAATAATTAAGGAAGTTTGAGAATAAAATATTGAATACACATGGAAGACAATGTTTATTTTAAATTTTTTTGTTTATTATTTTTTGGTTTGCCACTCTTTTTGGCCTTTCAATTAAGTTCTTGTAATATTTAGTTTGCCTTTTGTGTATATCAGACATTTCCTCCTTCACTTTATGACTTATTGGAACAATGTCTACCCTTCTACAACTTTCTCAAGCGTCGTCTTAAGAGATCATTTTCCCTTTTGAGCTCACCCTTACCCCCACCCAGTCTTCCTGTTCTCGAGAATGAGAAGCTGCTTGCATGGGTTGGTGATGAGTTGCTACCTCGTGATAGTGCAAAGGTGTATCACTGCTTTCTTGATATATTTTGTTATTTTCACCTTTTCTGGATACAATAATTTTTTTTGGAAGTAATATTTGCCCTACATCTTTCATTATTTTCATTAAATATAAAGAGGAGTACAATGATAGATTTAGGAAATAAGATATTTACAAAATATAAAATTTTCAAAGATAAAATATACAAATATACAATGAATATAACAATATCTTGCAATATTTTTACATACCATTACATCCCGCAGTT